>CM028383.1:71114328-71161105 GCA_013146195.2 Codonopsis lanceolata
CTCGCCTCGTGACCTGGCCACCTCAATTTTTCTCTCGAGCACTAAATCCCCAGCTGAAGGCCTCGCCCGAACTCTTTTATCATGGTGGGCTTTTGCCCTCTGCTTGTAGTTGACCATTCTCGAGTCGTGCATCCAACCTCTTTTCTTCCAAAGAAGTCTAAGTCTACGGCCCTGCAAGTTGATTGTTTTGCGTCACGAATGTGATACCCCTCAGAGCTTGGCAAAGCCATTTCCACCGGATCATAGCCTCCGACCATAGGTGAGTGCGAATGGAGTTTCCTGCTGGTCCCCCCGAACAGCTTGTTCGACCGCCCACGCAGCCGATTGTAATTCTTCTGCCCACTTTCCTGCTCGCCCTTCTAAATTCCGCTTAAGAGCGTGCAGAACTTGTTTGTTTGCAGCTTCTGCTTGTCCGTTACCTTGAGGGTAAGCCACGGACGACTGCCAGTGCTTCACGCCCAAGCGAGCACATTCTGCTGTGAACTTGTCCGAGAATTGAGTTCCATGGTCGGAAATGATTGCTCGAGGGAGGCCGAATCTGCACCACACTTGGTCGTATACAAACTTGATGATATTCGCCTCTGAAATTTTGGCCAAAGGCTTTGCTTCAATCCACTTCGTGAAGTAATCTATGGTGACTACAACAGACAGATGATTTTGTATTGCGCCAGCGGGAAAGGGCCGATCAAATCGATTCCCCACATGTCGAAGGGCCAGGCCGCAACGACTGGGGTTTGCATAGTGGATGGAAGCCTTGGTACATCTGCGTATCTCTGGCACTTGTCACATTCGCGAGCATACTTTTCCGCGTCTTTTCGAAGGGTAATTCAAAGAGTATCCCTCGTCAAGCAGACCTTTCGCAGTAGAGCTCTTTTGCCCGGTGGCCGCCACATTCCCCTCATGTACTGCATTGTAACACCCCTGCTAGCTCGGGGTACGCAACGAAGCATAGGTCCGACCCTAGATCGCCAGATAAGATTCCCCCAACTACCGAGTACCGACAGCTTGGCTTCTGGACTGCTGTGGGCCTCGACTTTGTCATGGGCGTAACTCCCTTCGATGTAGTCCTTATAGTCATCAATCCAACTTCTCCTGCCGGCCGATGTCCATAATTATAGGTCTATCGACGGGCAGGAGTTTCCATATGCTCGATCATTACGGAGGGATTCAAAGAAAGCAAGATTGTCCTCGCCGATCTTGGACAAGTAGTCCGTCAAGATGTTGTCTCCGGCTGGCCAATCCCCGATCATTTCCCGTAACTTGAAATTTTTCAAGATTTCCTCGACGAGCTCGCAAGATTTAACTGTGGTAGGTGCACCATGTATTCCCCCGACTTGGTTCACGACTAGTCAGGAATCCGAGTACACCGTGACCGCCTTCTACACCCATGTCTCTGCAGCCTCGAGTCCCGCAATCATTGCTTCATACTCGCCACGTTGTTGGATGCGTGAAATTTGAACCGAGAGCTAACTCGAACTCGTGATTTCACCTGAGCTACGGAAGGATGCCGCCTCCGCCCCGACTTTGCTCGCCGCCCCATCCACGAGATCCCAACAAGAGGTCGGCCTGGCCGAGGCAATTGCTTTTGCTCGGGTTCTCGCCGGCCGCTTGGTCTCGTGATCCTCGCTCGATGAAGCTTGTTTCAACCAAGAAGTCGGCCAATGCTTGTGCTTTGATTGCTCGCCAGCAAGTAGTCTATGTGGAACTCGGTGAGCTCGACGACCGCTTGAGCAATCGCCCGATGCGCTTGTGCAAGACTTTGCGCAGTTGGTGCATCCGTGTATACTATGATTATGTGCAGTAAAAATAAGCCCTTAATTTTCTGCAATAGGCTAATTTTTCAACATTAGGCTAATTTTTCAACATAAAATAACGACCCTCAACAGATCGAGGGCCTTAGATACATAGTACAATGTTTTTGAATATCTAACTCCTCCCTAACTAAAATGCCACGGCCCGGTCCGTGGTCGCTAGATACACAAATAAAGGCTCACCGGCATGGGGCCGCCGAGAGAGAGGTGGTTTACCAAGATATTCCCCGAGCCGCCGAGGCCTTGGCACGCCTCCGATTCCACTCAAATCCCTTTATTGCCGCTAACCTTGAAGAAAGGGAGGCACTTTTCACCGACGGAAATGAAGCGCCCCAAGGCAATGATTCGCCGCTTAGCCGGATGTGCTTGATGCAAGAGGTCGCTCCATGTCGAGGGCTTGTATCTTCTCCGGTTGGCTTCTATGCCGCTACTGTTGACCATGAATCCCGAAACTTCCCTCGACCTCGAAAGCGCATTTACTCGGGTTCACTTCATGTTATGCTTGCGCAGTTGGCAAATGTTTCTGCCAGTCAAGAGTATGGTCGCTGCCCTTGGTTTTGATGACCATGTCATCTATGTAAGCTTCCATATTTCGCCTATTCGAGAGCCGAACACCTTATTGACCATGCGCCGATAAGTGGCTCTCATTCTTGAGCCCAAAGGGCATCATTTTGTAGCAATAGAGGCCGCCACCGCTCTAAGGCGTCTTTGCTTTATCCCGCTGCTCATTTTGACTGGTGGTATCCCGAGTACGCAGGCCGAGAAACCGAGCATCTCGAACCCGCTATAGAATCGACAAGCATATCGATGCGGGCAACGGATAACAGTCTTTCGGGCAGGCTTTATTTAAGCTGGTGAAGTCCACGCACATTCGCCACTTATCATTTGCCTTTTTCACCATCACCACATTAGCTAGCCAGGTCGGGTACTGAATCTCCTCGATGATATCTGCCTTAAGGAGTTTCTCGACCTCTGCTTTGATCGCCTCATTTTTCTCAGGCGAGTACTGTCTTGGCCGCTGTTGAACGGGCCGAAAGGTGGGGTCGACATTGAGGTCGTGGCGGGCAATGTCCTCACTAATGCCCCTCATGTCTTCAACCGTCCAAGCGAACACATCTAGGCTGTTCTTCAACAGCTCAATCAATCTTGCCCGAGCTTCAGGAGACATGGCCTTCCCGATTTTAATTTTTTGCTCGGGATATGCTGGATTGATGATGACCTCTTCTAGCTCGCCCTCTGGTTGGATATCAGGCTCGTCTCGGACCTGCAAAGTGTCCAGCTCAATATCCTGTGATTTAGGGCGCTTTTCCTTGCGCCTAGAAGGGCCTGGGGCCGAAGCTTGTTCGGGAGTCTCTTCTGGAGCTTGCTCGGAAGTTTCTGCTGGAGCTAGCTCGGAAATTTCTGCTGGAGCTTGCTCGAGAGGCTCTGTATCCATGGGCTCGGCCGCTTCATGGGTCTCCCCGAGCTCAATGTTATTGATAGGAGCGGATGCTGGGGCAGGCTCTGCGGAGATTGTTGCAGCCCGATCGGGAAGGTCCACGACCGGCTTAGGCATTGCATTTGACTGATCGGGAATGTCCACAATCAATTTATTTTTTTTCTTCTGAGCTTCCCGGACATACTCCCACATTGCTCGGGGCTTGCTGTTGAGGATCCCCACTCCACTTTCTGTATAGAACTTGGCTTTCTGGTGGGGAATAGAGGTGACCATCTGGAATTTGGCCATCGCTGGAGCACCTAAAATGCAGTTGTATGCCGATTTTAGGTCGATCACCAAGAATGTGATCATCTCAATCCGTGTTTGGGCCCCATCGCCCATGAATACCTCCAGCTCAATCGTGCCTTTAACCCCCACCTGGTGATTGGTAAAGCCTTCCAGCTTTCCCAAATACGGCTTTAACATGGTATCTGGGAACTCCAATCCCTTGAAGCAGGAATAGTACATGATGTCCCTGCACGCTCCCGTATCTAGCAAGACTCTGTGTACCTGCCAGTTGTTGATGAGGCAGGAAATGACCAGGGGCTGCTCGGATGCCAATGGAGTGCTCGCCAACTCGCTGCGAGAAAAACATATGCTCTGTTCCCCTGCCCGCTGTATTGCTGGAGCATTGATCGCCCTAGACAAGGAATATATATGTTTACCGAGTTGGGTGTTGGATGGGAGCTCCTCCTGAATCATGTTTATCACCCCCCGAATTTGAGGGGCTTGGCCGCCTCTTCCTCTTGGGGGTCTCCCTTGATTATTGTTGGCATTGTTTCCTTCGCCCTGGTCTTTCTTGAAGCGGTCTAACTTGCCCGCATTGATCAGCTTTTGAATCTCCCTCTTCAACACCTTACAGCCCTCAGTGGTGTGGCCAGTGCCATGATGGTATTCGCAGTATTTGGTGTTGTCTCGAGTATACTCTAGCTCGGGATCAAGAGGATAGGGGATAGGTAGGGCATCTCCCACCTGGAGCATGATCTCTTCCCGCGTCGTGTTCAACGGGGTAAACTGAGATTCTCTGAACAACCTTTGCCCGGGGGTGGATGATTTTCTCCTATCCTTGCTCGAGCGGCGTTGGCCCTCCGGGCTCTGGTCAGCTGGCGAGGCCGAGCTGCCCTGAGCCTTGTCTTTGCCTTTGGCTTTATCCGCTTTGACGCTCTCGGTCGAGCAGAATAGATGAGAGTTCGCCAACAACTCAGCCTTAGAAGCCCCCGGGTTCATTGCTAGCATAGTCTTCAGTGGCCCTGCCCTCATGTTGTTGAGATAGCAAAATGTTATCTCCGGGTCACTGGTCGCGGTCACCTGTTCGAGCATTTCCTCGAACCTTTTCAGGTAACTGCTGTAGGATTCGGTATCTCCTTGCTTAATCTTAGCAAGGTCGAAACGGTTCTTCGGGGTTGGGCCTGCATTGCCGAATTCTTCCAAAAACTTTTCTCGGAGCACTGCCCAGCTCCCAATGGTTCCTCGGGGAACTCTACCCAACCAGGCTTGCGCCTTCCCCTGGAGGGCTCCCTCGAATGCCCGCATTTTCAAGGCTTCTATGTCCGTGACCATCCGAATTTGTGCCTCGAACGATCGGAGCCAATCGCTTGCCCGCGTCTTCCCAAAATATTTGTCAAACTGTGGGAAGATGATCCCCTGTGCGGGTGGCGCATTTTCAATCTCTGGAGTGAAAGGGCTGCCCTCCAGCGGCTTAATGGCGCCATAACCGGGCTTGGCCACAGCTAGGCTTGCCATTTGTTTTGCCATGTCCCTTTTCATGGCCTCCATCTTTTCGGACAGCCGCTTCTCTGCGTCCTCTGTCAACTTCGAAGAATGGGCGGGGTCCGAGGCATCGCCACGCACATGCGGGCAAAAGGTGGGCGCGCAGGAGGAACCCACCTCCTGAGTGATGCGAGCTTTGTACTTTGGCCGCTGTGCTTCAGCCTCTACGCATTCTCGATCTCTACGGCGGCCGTGACTCTCTTCTCGGGCATAGTGCTCATGGCGATGGTAGCGCCGGTGGGAATGATGCTGGCGACTATATCTGCTCTCAGCCTGGTCGTCAGCCTGCTTTATCGCCTCCGCCCTTTCAGACGGTATGTGGACGACAGATGGCACGCGTCTGCTAGGCGCGGGCAACTGTTGGGAGGCAGGGCCATCTCCAACAGGCGTCGGGTTGCTAAGTGCAGGCATGGCCACGTCTGCAACTGGCACCGGGGCATGGCCCAAGGCGAGCAGTTGCTGATTGAGAGCATACATCTTACTGTAGTACTCTGCCTGCACTTGTAGAGCAGCCGCTTGTTGATCAAGGTGTTGTCCGGGCTGATTAACATGACTGCCTTGACTGTTCTCTCGCTGGCGGTTAAGCTGCATCCTGAGATCTTGAGAACGAGCATCCCGTCTCTCATTAATAACCAGCCTGGCATCACGTTGGCTTGCCCGGCTCTGGCTGGCATGTTGGGAGATTTGCCCCTCCACGAATGGCACTTCATTGCCATGAGCCGCCTGCCCTGCAGCCACCTTTTGGTTTCTGGTTTGCACCCCGTACGACACTTTGGGGGGAGGGTTGTTTCCAGCTTGGTGGCTGCCAGCCTGTTGATTGCTTGCGGTGGCATGGTGTTTGCTACCCTTTCCAGCCATTGCAAAAGAAGAATAGTGAAAGGTTTTACCGGAAGAAATGTAGAGGGAAGTGATGAAACTTCGTTTCCCGGCAACGGAACCAAACTGATGTGGCAAAAGTGCACAGCTTGGGCCGTCCTTGAAATGGGTAGGATATCTGGGCTTGTGAGCACCTTCCCTGAGCCTGTTAAGATCACAAGAACACCTGAGTTGAAGTGCAAGGCAAGGCCTCGCGAAACCCCTCCGGCGTGAGAGTAAGTATCGAGTGATTGTCAAAAAGTAAATTGACAGAGTAACGAGGCTCAAGAAAGTGTGTGTACCTTGTTTGTGATTATGGAGAGGTATTTATAGGCCCTCAAGGTGATTGAATCCGTTTAGGATTCAGTTTCCATAACTACCGAGATAATCAAGGAGGAAATCCCTTTATTCTAGGCGAAACAGGCGGTTGACCGCGTAGATATAGGAGTTGATAAGGCAAGTGTTTTGCCTAATCATGGAAACCTTTGACTTGCCTTAAGAAGCAAGCTGTCAGCGTCCCCGGCTTGGCGTGTGCTCGAGCGAGCAAGGCTCTGCCCGATTATTCTGTTTGTATTGATCTCCGAACTTGTCAGTCTGATGATCGGCCTTTGGTCGGGCAGGCGAGGCCGGTGCCCGACCGGGTGAAATAAGTATGATTCCTTTGCTAAGCATGCATGCGTCCCGATCATGCTCCCTGGTCGGACAGGCAAGGCCCTTGCCCGTCCAGGTTTGAGTGAGGGTTATGTTGCTTGGTGCTCGCTGGGCTGTCTTATCTTGCCCGCTGGGCCGTGGGCCCCAGAGATATTATGTCCGTGACCAGCACGTGATGCTAACTCGTGCCTAGCTCGTGACCCGGTTTGGGCCGGGTATATCAATGTGTCTGCTTATAGCTATAGGTAAGGGGTAATGCTAGGGCCACTCTAATAACACTCAATTTTGGGTACCAAATGATGTGGCATCTTATGTGTCGTTAACATAACTTTTTAACTTATAGTGGAGCCCATAAAATGCCAAATAATATGGCACATTGGAAACCACATCATTTTTGGTGCACAAATTTGAGTGCTCATTGAGTGGCTCTAGCATTACTCATAGGTAATACCAATCCTAATCGGATTCCTAATGTTGGGCAGTTTCACCACACCAATTAAAAAGGGGGCGGCTCGAACTCTTTCTCCAAGTAAGGCTATTAGTTTCCTTTTTTAATTGTTTATTATTATTATTATTATTATTATTATTATTATATATATATATATATATATATATATATATATATATGTGTGTGTGTGTGTGTGTGTGTGTGTGTGTGTGTGTGTGTGTGTGTAACAACTACTCACTCTGTTCCGAGCAAAGAGTCTCTTTTTGAAAGTCATTTAAAATAAAAATAAAAATAAAAATGACACTTTTAGTTGCTCATAAGTCATAAGTAATAAAATTAAACGTTTATGCCTTAATTTTTTAAATTAGATTTTTTTAAGTGAAACATTCTAAAATGGAATACAATATATATTAGGCTGTAAATGCTTCGATTTGGTTCAACTTTGGACAAAATACGAGTCGAAATACAAGTTACCAGTTTGTAAAAAAAAATATAGAGTTAAACCATATGAAGTTTCGAACCAAATTGTGCCCAACCACAATGGTTCGAGTTTGTTTGGTAAGGTTTTGTGGTTCAATTCTGCGGTTTGAACTAATTTTGAAAAGATCTCTACTTTAAAGTAAACAAAAGTAATTAAAAAACTAACTATAATAATACCAATAGAAACAAATAGACAAAAACTTGTGTAACACGGTCTTACCGATCTTAAATCTGTAAGACAGAGCCCCATTTAAGAATTTGATGGTCATAATAAATTTATAACATGTTACTAAAAAAATGTAAAAGTAAGTTAGCCAAGATGGTTTAGAGGTTGCATATAATGTTTGGTGAGAGGTCATGAGTTTGACTCCTATTAGTCATGAAACTAACTTGTTTTGCACATTAATGTGAAATTCTTTATTTTCCTTTGGTGCCCTTGCACTTTTAAGGTTTGCACAAAGTAACACTTTAACACTAAAGTGTCACTTTAAAACTAACGTTGACTACCAAAAATGATACATTTAATACTAAAACATGACACTTTCAATGTTAAAAAGTGACACTTTGAAGGTCAATAACAACAATTTTTATTGGGATAAGTATACCATTAGTCCCTGAACTTTGGCCAAGCACACCATTAGTCCCCAACCTTTCAAAAGTTTCACTATTGACCAAAGTAGGGCTTTTTGGCTCATCGGTGGTCCCTAACCCCTCACGCCGTTTATTATCACCGTTAATGATCAATTGTGCAGCTCACGTGAGGGCATTAGTGTCTTTTCCACGGATAGTTGCCTAGCGAAGTCTTCCCACCATCTATCTCTCGCAGCCTCGTCACTTACGCAAGAAATCTTGGACTAAAGGAGGAGTCCTTCGCAATGTCCCCGTCGGCGGTGGTCGTAAAAACTAAAGCGCTCAAGTCTAAAGGTAGCTCCTCTAATGCCCCCAGGGAGCGTAAGTCTTCTAACTCTTAGAATTCTAGCGGCAAGAGCTCGAGCCTCACCGCCCGGCACTACGGCGGTGGCGACGCCAACGCCAATGCGGTAGCGACGGAGGTTTTGTGCAGGGAGCTCTTCAAACTCTGCGTCGGCGTTCTTGAACTACCAGGATTCGAGGTTCTTGATTTTCCACAATCCACTCTGGAAACCCTAGCCGATCCGCCGGTGATGGATCGATCGTCGGAAGCGGCATGTTCTCGGAGATCGGAACATTCACGAGTTTGATGACCGGTAACGATCCACTACCGCCGGGTTTCAACATCGCCGACATTTCTTCGCACTTGCAGCGGTAGAGCCGAGAAGGTTGTAGAAAATCACGGCTCGATCGGCGGTGGCATCAGCAGGCGGCCATCACCAACAACAACAGAAAATGATGGAAAATGATGTGAAGATGCATGAATTGGGTGGAGGCTATCTTGATCAGACGGTTCAGATGGGGATTAATAACGAGCAGATCGTTCTTTTCTGGGTTTGGAGTTTTGATGGATTTTATATATAACTGAGAAAGAAGACGGGAGATAGACGGCGGGAAGACGTCGCGCCAGGCAACTACCCGTGGAAAAGACACTAATGCCCTCACGTGAGCTGCACAATTGATCATTAACGGTGATAATAAACGGCGTGAGGGACTAGGGACCACCGATGAGCCAAAAAGCCCTACTTTGGTCAGTGGTGAAACTTTTGAAAGGTTGGGGACTAATGGTGTGCTTGGCCAAAGTTCAGGGACTAATGGTACACTTATTCCATTTTTATTTATAAGGCAAAATGACACTTGTAGGGTCAAAAGTAACACATTTAATGCTAAAAAGTGACACTTTTAATGTTATAAAGTAACATTTTAATGTCAAATGTAATAGTTTTCATTTATAAAAAAAATGAGACACTTTTTAAAGTAAAAATAATACATTTAAGACTAAAAGTGACATATTTAAGCCCACAAAATAACATTTTTTAAAGTACTTCGTCCTTTCTGTTTCTTCACTTCCCCTTTTTTTTTTGTTACCTACTGTCCGCTCCATCAAGAGGTCCCCGTTCTCAAATTCGTGCCCACCTGCCATTGATGGACGTACTGGCCGGAAAAAAAAACTCAATCCCCATTGATGATAATTTCTTACTCCAACAATTTGAGTCACGAGATTTAAACTCCAACCCAAAACAAATTCCAATTTTTCTTTTCCTCAAACCCACTTTATTCTTGGAAGGTGAAATCATAATTCATCTTATCCAATTAAACAAAAGAATCATATCATTTGAAATTTAGAAACGGAGAGAGCAATACCTCTAATTACGATTCACAATCTCGTTCGATGATGTTTCGGTGCGCTACCTATCTTCCTCCTTCCTTCACTTCGGAGACCCCAACAATGGCTTCCACCGTGCTCTCTTCTATCTCTCTATCTCTCTCTCTCTAAATGCTTTACTTGGGACAGAAAATTCCTTTTGATTTCTGGGGAAAAGCTTTTCTATGGGTTGTCGATTAATGGGTTGCCGATTCATGGCCTTAACACAGAGATGACTCTCTGTTTCTTCTTCCAGTCCATGCCTGCCGATTGAGTTTCTTTCATTCTATTTCTTTGTTCTTTTTTTTTTCTTTTTTTTTTTAAACAAAATTTATTTTAACTTAATATTCTAATGGGCCAAGTTCAAATTGAAAGTCCACTAGATCAAGCCCACCAAATGAAGTTTAAGTGTACTAGGAATCAAGCCCACACCATAATATACAAATTCTAAATTAGAAAGTTAAGCCCACAAAATTTAATTATTGATATTTGATAAAGTTAATAAAAGAAATTTTTTATTTTAATATAGAAAAATTTGGGGTATTACAATTGATATTCGTGCTCCGTAATATCAATCCAACGAGAGACTTGCAGGTTTGGAGGATGAGGATCTTGACATATGAAAATCGTAACTCAGGCAGAAAGTCTTCCGCTTCACACAATATTTAAGTTCGCATAAGATAATTCATGATTACTATTTGATATCGAACTTGTGTAATATATATTTAGATAAATCCTTCATCGACAAATTAAAGAAAGAAAGAAAAAAAAACATCTTGATCATATCATACGAGACCTGTGCTTGGAGAGAAAAGGGTTTCCACATTATTTGATACTTCCAAGCTAACCATCTCGTCACAAAAGTTGAAATCTACCGGCAGCCCACTGACCTTAAACGACGAGCATTCTTTTCCACTTCTATCACAGTAATAAACAGATAAAATATCAGTCATATTTTTGCAATGTGGTGTCACTAAAAATTTCTCCCCTGAATGAATTGATCCAACGTAGTAGAGCCTATTCTCTTGAATCCATTCAAGGGGAGTCTCTAACTTCACCTGCATCCATTCCCCTTTCTCGTAATCCTCCAATACCCACACCTCTGGTATGCCATTACCAGCCAGTAGTTGGTGACTTAGAGCTAAACGCCCACCAACTTCGGATAGCATACTCAAGGATGCAGGTCTACCGCATAGTGGAATCACCCGAAACTTCTCCACCCCAACATCAAAGGCTAAAATATATTGGCCATGATTTTTCGGGAGATGGTTATCACCATCACAACTTGGCCAGACTATCCAATGTAAAGCTCCATTAACACAACAAGGGTAACACATTAGTGTACTAGGAGTTGGAAAAATCAAGTCGAGCTTCCTCCAGGCCTTGGTGCCCAAAGTGAATACGTATAGACAATAACCGGTTTCCATCTCCTCGCGCAAAAAAGTACACATACTCAATACCTTGTACTGCCCGGTAGATGGATCAAATCCTAGAGAGTATTTCGACAAAATATTAATGGATGGATCTGCTCTAGTCTCCTCATCAAGGTGGTTCCAAATAGGAGGGAGGGATACCTGCTCTTGGGTCGTAGCATTAAAAACGAAAACTGGACTTTCAACCTCAAACATATCAATCGGGAGAACAAGTATTAAGCCATGAGTTGATGTCGAAAAACTATGCTTACCATTTGCTAACAACTTGAGAGCAGGTCCACCTCCATAAGCAGCAGAGAACAAAATATTCTCAAACTGATCCTCTTCTTTAGGCATAATCATGGATATGACTAAGCAGCCACCATCGAGTCTAGTTTGGGCTCGCTTATGGTGCAAAGAAACAAAGGCCGGCTCACGCATTGTCGAGTACCATTTTTTGCAGACTGATTTGAATCGTAGGAGAGACTTTGCCGGAAGTCTTGTAAGTATCTCATCAACCACAAAATCATCCGGCAAAGTTGCCCAACGACTCCCGACCGCCTCTTTTTCACATTTTTCTTTTCTTCCCATAGTTTTCTTTTTCTGATTCAAAACCATCATCATCACAACAAACAATGAAAAGGCAGAAAAACTCATTGAACAATTTTTTTGTCAAAAAACACTTTACTATTCGCTATAACAAAACCTTTGAAACGTGAAACTATTCAAGGAGTAGTCAAATTATATAGTACAGAATAATCTCTTATCATTATCATTACCACTGAAATATGAATACAAACAATTTGAAACTCAATCAAGGTGTAGTCAAATTTTATAGTACAGAATAATCTATTCAAGGATATAAATCACATGGCCTAATAACTTAATGGGATTGTTAGAAAGGTAGACTGTTAATTATCAATCAATCTGATTGATATATATCTCCTATTTAATTCTTATATCTTTAGAATCTTTTTGCTCTTCGTATATATGGCTTGCAATTCAGTGCCTTCGAAATTGATTTACGCCTTTTTCTATGACTTAGGATCACTCAGGCATTTTTGTCAATTCTTTGTATTATTTAATATATACTTACTATATGTTATGTTATTAAATTTCAATCCTTGATTAATGTTATGAATACTTTCAATAACAATCTTAATTTTACTTAAATAACATACAATTTTATTATTCTTTTGTCAAAATCTAATCAAGTTCACAAAAAAATATGAATATTTTATAGCTCAGTAGTTAACTACTTGTCAGGAATTATTTTTAGCCAACATAACTACTGGTCAGGATTAAACCTTCTGAAAAGTTAACTCTAAGGGTAAAATAGGCATGACTTATTTTGGTTTTGTTTCACCTTTCTTGGTCATAAAGTTTTGGTGGATATTTGGTAACAAAATCTTTATTTGCATTTTTGGAAACAAAATTTTTCTAAATATTTTTTGGTTTCTTGGTCCTAAAGTTTAGGAGTCATTTTTGGAAACAAAATATTCCTAAAGATTTGTTGATTTCTTGGACCTAAATCTTAGTGTTGTTTTTGGAAACAAAATCTTGGTGAAATTCCTTCATGAAACAAAATCTTAGTGAAATATTTGCATTTACAACTATTTTGTTTATAAAAATAGCGTTTTCAAATAGTTTTTCAAACATATTTACATGAAAAAAATCACGTTTTGAAAATGCTGCGTTTTAAAAACGTTGTTTTAGAAAATGTTGCGTTTTCAAAACGTTGTGTTTAAAAAAACTGCGTTTTCAAAATGCTGCACCAGACGAGGCCTTAGTTTCTTTAATACATTCAAGAGATATTGCTAGATTTCATGAATCCTAGTAACAATATAGGAGATATCTATAAATCATTAACTGTAAGTTATTTCCTTTCTTTTTTTTTTGTTCCTTTAATTCGGTTTATTTATGATGTTGATGAGGTGGTCTCCTGTAAGATGATCTTACAGATCCTTATCCGTAAGACGGATCGATCCAGGTTAAATAGGGCAAAATTCAGAAATCTCAATGCAACTCCTTAGTTTTTGAAAATTACAGCGTCACCCCTCATGTTTATATATGCAGAGTGTCACTTTTTTATTATTAACAGTGTCACTTAATATTATAAAATGTGTCATTTTTGGCCTTAGAAGAGTCACTTTTGGCCTTAGAAATGTCACTTTGCATTTTTAATGAAAATTATAAATTTTTCATAAAAAAATGTTATTTTTTGGACTTAAATGTGTCACTTTTAGTCTTAAATGTGTTACTTTCATTTTGAAAAGTGTCTTATTTTCTTATAAACAAAAATCATTAGATTTGATATTAAAGTCTTACTTTATAACATTAAAAGTGTCACTTTTTATAATTAAATGTGTTACCTTTGACCGTACAAGTATCATTTTGTGTTATAAATAAAAAATTTCATTATTGACCTTAAAAGTATCACTTTTTAGCATAAAAAATGTCACGTTTTAGTATTAAGAGTGTCACTTTTTAGTATTAAGAGTGTCACTTTTTAGTATTAAGAATGTCACTTTTAGTATTAAGAGTATTAAGTGTCACTTTTTAGTACTAAGAATTTCACTTTTTAGTATTAAATGTGTCACTTTTTAGTATTAAGAGTGTCACTTTTTAGTATTAAGAGTTTCACTTTTTAGTATTAAATGTGTCACTTTTTAGTATTAAGAGTGTCACTTTTTAGTATTAAGAGTGTTACTTTGTATTTTAATGAGAATTATAATAAATTTCCATTTATAGTGTCACTTTAACATTAAAATGTGTCACTTTCGTGTTTTAAATGTGTCACGTTTGACTTCAAATGAGTCATTTAGTATTTCGTTAAAGTCCGTTAGGATCTGTCAAGTATCTCAAGACAATTGATGCTAACCGATTTAACAAAGGATTAAACTGCAAGACATGGAAAGGAAAAAAAGGATCCGTCAAGTATCTCAATAGGTTGAAGAAAGGAAACAAGTAAAATAATAATATAGTAATAGTTGATTTGAAAACTTTGACTTATAATTCTTCAAACCCAAAATAAGTTTCTTCTTCTCTTTTGTTTGTTTAATTTTATGTGTTTAGGAAATATCATTTTCTCGATTTTTTACTTTGTCTTTTCATTTTGTTTAAAATTTACAAATAACTTATGTACATCTACTAGCTAAATGACATATAGTAGCAGAGTATAGTTTTCTGGTTAAATGTAAATATTAGACAAAGTTATTTTGTCTCGCGTTTCAAACCCAGTCATTGTTGTGAAGTAAAAGCTTCCCGAAGAAATTTAAGTTGTCGCTATTGAGAAAAAACAATACAATATAGTTTTTACACGTCAAATTTCTTTTTCGAGATCAGACTCTTCCGTCCTCCCTCCTATAAGGGCAAGGCTGGTTGTCACCATTAAGTTTGTATTTTTATTTTTATTAATAACATCTAGCAGGGTACTGCCCACGTTTCCCTAAAAAAATTTACAAAACTAACTTTAATTTCTTTTCCACTTTTGGATGATTATATTGTTTTAATTGATTACCGAGAGGTGCTCATTATAAATTGGTTATTTTGAATACTGACATCATCTCATACTGACGCCATGTCATAGACACGTGCACAAACCTTAGTTTATATAATAAAAAAGATTAGAGGCTAACTGGTTGCACATATCGAATTGTGTCAAATACAACTGACGGTCCAGATTGATTCATAATGTGAGTTACATATAAATCCCTTATTTATGAGTTTTGTTTGAATTACCCTCTCTATAACCAATAAGTATGTAACAACCCTCCAGTTATGGTTTTTTTAAAAATTATCCTCTCCACAACCAATTACAGTTACATAAATACTTTCCTTTAGCACATTTTTTTAACCGCATCATTTCGTTTGAGTTGACGAGATGGTTATCTATAATTTATCCCGAGCATCCATTAAGTTTTTTTAATGATATATTTGTTTATAAGTTTTGTAAGTAATTTTTGCAATTTTAAATATTTGTATTTTGATTTTATTATTAATATTTATTTTATAGTTTCTTAATTAATTGCTATCGTAATCAACTAAATCTCAATTTAATTTTTGTCCGACCTAGATTTATTTTTTAAAAAAAACATTTGTTTGTAAGTTTTGTAATTTTAAATATTTGTACTTTAATTTGTTTCTTTTTTTAAAATGTGTGCTAATTTTTCCTTAATAGTTTGAAATATTTGTGATTTCAAAATATTTGTCTCATTCAATTCAATTTATTTTATATTTTTTGTTTGCTGCGATTTTCATTTTTAAGTTTATTTCAATTAACAGATGTTGTGTTGGTGTGTGTAAGAGAAAATGTTTTTGGATGCTTATTTATACTCCTTTTGGATTAGTTACAAAAATTTTTACAGTGAATAAAATGTTTTATTTCTTTAATTTTCAGGAAGTCAATTTTTGTGTGTGTGTGTAATGTACATTGATCCGACCCATATAATATATCAAACATATACCAATTTATTCGCGTCTTGCTCGCTTCATACATTAAGCACGTTTATACTGACTCCGTACCATAAACACGAACACAAAATCTAGTATATAATATGTTTTCTTATATAGGAAATGTCGTGCGAACGATGGTAAGGGTACCTAATAAGTTTGTTTCACGCGTACGGTTTGTTTGACGAATCAATTAGTTTGAACAATTTATAATTTTAAATCCCCTAACAAGTTCACTGCCCTGGTGGTTATTAAATTTCAATCCTTGATTAATGTTATGAATACTTTCAATAACAATCGATCTTAATTTTACTTAAATAGCATACAATTTTATTAATCTTTTGTCAAAATCTAATCAAGTTGAGAAAAAAAATATGAATATTTTATAGAAAACATCCATATTATAATAAAGCTCAATAGTTAACTATTGATCAGGAATCATTTTTAGCAAACATAATGGTCATGATTAAATCTTCTGAAAAGTTAACTACTGATCAGAATTCATTTTTACCAAACATGACTATTGGTCAAGATTAACTCTCATTATCGTCATAATTGGTTCCCTGATTTATTCTGACATTTGTCTTCCTATATTAGTTTCTTTAATATATTCAAGATATATTGCTAGATTTTTTGAATCATGGTAACAATATAGGAGATATATGTAAATCATTAACGGTAAGTTATTTCCTTTCTTTTTTTTGTTCCTTTAATTCGGTTAATTTATTTTTTTGATTATGTATTCCCTTCAATTTAAATTAAGTATTTCTTAATTGCAATTGACCAGTAAATAGAATGGAAAGACATTGAGGCCTTAGGTAGCATTGAGGAAAACGTACACAAAAAAGAATTCAAGGGGGACGGTAACGGCAGAAAAAAATGAATAATGAAGAAGAGAATGAAGTGGGGGTGCTGGAACCAAGGGTTGAAGAAATGAATAAAGTAAAATAATAATATAGTAATAGTTAATTTGAAAACTTTGACTTACAATTTCTCAAACTCAAAATAAGTTTTTTCTTCTCTTTTGTTTGTTTAATTTTCTGTGTTTAGAGAGCATACACAAAGAAGAATTCAATGGGAACGACAATGTCAGAAAAAATAGAATAAGAAAGAAGATAATGAAATGGGGGTGTTGAAACCAAGTGGTTGAAAAAAGAAATAAAATAAAATAATAATATAGTAATAGTTGATTTGAAAACATTGAGTTACAATTCCTCAAACTTAAAATAAGTTTTGTAGCCAAGTGGTAGAGAAAAATAGCTCAAACATTGGACAAACCTTATCCAGCTGAATCAGTCATGATGTTCATAAAAAATCTCCAACCCATCTACCTGGAACACAGGCGGTATCTCCCTCATGGAAACATCAATGAGATAGAGGAAGTAGGAATTCGTATCGACGAAGACATACACACTGGACATTTAAAAATCGGTAAACCTTCTAGTTCATTTCTCTATTCGAAGGGAAAAGCAACAACATCAGGATCAGCTGTCCACATGGTGGGAAATATACCAACAATGCCACCAACCAGCTTTCCTACCCAAAAATGCGGCAATGTACCATGGTCCTATGGAACAGATAGATCCATCAATACAGTTGGTGGAAATAATGGTCCAAACAGAAACTTTAGAGGACCAAACAAGAGAAATAGGAATTTTGATGAATTATAAGCTCCCTTATCACTGATACTGCAAGGGCTGATGGCACATGGAGTGTTAAAGCCATTAGAAAACTACAGGCCGTCGAATCCTTTGCCTAACAAATGGAATCATGCCCAGTATTGTGAATACAATCGCTGTAGTGGTGATTCGACCGACAAGTGCTACCTACTTAAGGGTGCAATCCAAGATGTGATCGATGATAAAGTCATCGAGAAACCTCACCCTTGGTCCAATATAGTCAATAACCTACTACCTCAAATCAACATGATTGAGGTCCATGAAGAAAACTGTATACCCATTGAGTTTGAAAGGAATGAAAAATTGTTGCCTTATATCATTGTTCCTCTTTCTCTACAAGAAAAAGTGCTTAGCTGCAACATGATCTCCTGGGACACTATCTTAGGCAACACTCAAACTGTGAATAGTGTTCAGAAAACCAATTGGATTGGTAGGGATGTCAGTCATCTTACCAGATCTCGTTGGGCATATCAACCCAACAAGGAAATTGGTGACCACTCTAGGAAAGATAAAGAAGTAGATACCGTGGCTAAGAGCATGGAAGATACCCTGCTAGCTCAGATAAAGAAAACTCAAACTAACATATCCATCTAGGGCTTGTTATGTGCTTCCAAGAGTCATCGTGACACACTGGCCAAATCTTTAAGTCATGCAGTTATCCCCATTGAAACGTCTCCAGGAGAATTAACCCAAATGATCTAAAACATACACTTTGGGAATGTGATTATGATCACCGATTTGGATCTGCCAAAGGACGGAACCAACCACATTGACGCTCTTCACGTCACTGTAGGGGTCATGGAAAAAAGGGTTCCTCGGGTCCTGATAGATAATGGTTCGTCTCTGAAAGTATGTCCTACAAGCACGTTGGCAAAACTAGGGACAAAGATCTCAAAATTAAATTCTTCATCACAGATAGTAAGGGCATATGACAACACAAGTCGATGTGTACTGGGAGTGGTAACTTTTATGATAACAATTGGGCCGCTGACTATGCCAGTTGAATTCCAAGTCTTAGATATTCCTACCACTTTCAGTTTATTACTGGGACGTCCTGGGATCCATAGAGTGAAAGGGGTAGCTTCTTCACTACACTAACGTGTCAAGTTCATCCACGATGACCACATAGTGATCATACTTGCTGATAAGATCGTGGAAAACAAAGAAAGTGGGGATATCCCAATACTCGAGATAGAACACGATGACAATTGTATCTTCCTAAGTGGCTTTGAAGTCATCACTCAAGCCAGAGTCAACGCAATTGAATATAGGCGAGAGACTAGTATTATTGGAAAGAAAACCACGGTCTTCGAAGATATGGTCCCATTAAACATGCTCTGAAAAATGAATTATATGCCTGGTCTGGGTCTTGGTAGAAATCAACAGGGGCTTATCCATTTAGTCCAAGATGAACTCAAAGAATGTACTCATCCATTTGGCTTAGGATACAAACCTACACCAGTTGAGCTAGCTGCGGTCATAAGGGAAAAACGTGAAAAGAATAAGGCAGAACGTGAAAAGCGGCCTTACAAAGATCCTCTACAACCATATAGAAAAACTCTAAATAGGTATTTTGTAAGGAAAGGAGAAACAGATGCCTATCTCATGTTCCCAGAGCCCTGGACATACCGAAATGAGAAAAGACACCTTGGTTGGGAGATATTTGAAGATATCAGTCTCACCACCAATGAAATGGAAAAGGTTATCCTAGAGCCGCGTAGCACCGCATATAAAATTGTAACAGTTGAAAATACCTGGACCATAGATCAAGATGACTATGCCTTGGCTTTATTTGGTGTTGAAAATAACCTAACATGATCACAGAGAATAAATATCCGCTTTAAGGCCCTAACACATCGGGGCTTCAAGGTTTGAGCTTCTTGATCAAAGAGTGGAGCCGTTGGATGAAGCACAGCTTTCTGGGAGTAATAAAATACCTCTGGGATCTGCAAATTGGGCAACAACATCATTTTTCATCCTAATAATTAGCAGTCAACCAATGAATTCATTTCAGATGACCAGTTAGAAGTAAGTGTTAGATGTCATAACAGAGCCCCCTTAAATCTTATTTTGAAATTTGAAGTAAACTTACAAATGAACAGATGGTGCAGTGACTGCCATCAAATCTTAGTCTAATTTTATAATAAAAGAGCCAACTATAATACGAGAGTTTAGTCGTACTACATAAAAGCAATTCCAGTCCACTAAGAGCACAGCACGCAGAAAAATGTCTCCAGATTGCAACATATGCAAGTAAACTTTGAATTTTGAAATCAAAGAAGAGGTGTTATCACCATAGAAACAGTAAAAAGACATCTGAATCTAACCTGAATTAGCTTCAATGCTGAACATTCAATACATGTTTCAATCTCCCTGAATTGTTGCATTATCGGCGACATCACCTGCTCTAGACTAACTGCCTGCTGCTCATCCCTCAAATCCAGTTTACAACCAACCACTATAACCGGCACCTTTACCTGATCAAAAGGGTAGATTCGACATCAATACCAAAATACAAAGAAGCGATTAATAAGGCCATATGTATTACTGTTCTTAATGTAATTAGATTGAGATGTAGAAGAAGTTTTGATTTCAAGAAGCTAACAGCACACGGAAGTAAAAAAGAAAAGGAAAAGCATTATGAAACAAAGAAAAATAGCCTTACTGAATTCTCTCTTTTATTGAATTTAAAATCAAGTGTTATAAGAAAAAAAAAATAGCCTTAGACACACTTCAAATTTCATACATGTATGATCTGCATCTAGGTGATTGAATATATGCTGTCCCTCTCGGCCTCACTCTCTGACTGACTTGATCCTTGACACGATTGTGGGCTGAGTTTGTAGAGGTCACAGGGGTTTGAACTATTGAAATCAACCAATATGATCAGAAATCAACCTATGATTACAGTTCATTACTGAAGTACAAACATTGATGTAAGCTACCAGCTACCGCCATCCATGTCCATGAGACTGAAAATCTGTAAATGAAACTCAGACCATATCACTACTTGGCAACATTTCAATACCTGCTTCAAATGCCCCAACAATGGCCTGCTGCTGCTGAAATACCATGACAAGTTGATGCATAAGGTTGTGCCCAACAATTGGTTAGGTTTTTTTCCTTTTCTGTCGAGGGGTTGTCTCTTTCTTCCCCTCTTGCCCGTGTCGTGTCAATGGCTGTGATGGTGTTCCCCCACTGTTGCTACATCGGTTTCCCCATACCCCAAGCCATATGTTAGAAGGACTGGCCCCATCCCCACTTAACAGGTTTTAGGTTTGTCATGTGTAAATGAGAAAACCTTTATTGCTTTCTGTTTCATATTCCTATTAAAACTAAATTTTGTCCCTTTTGAAATTTATGAGAGATTCTTACTAATAAAAAACTTATAGATAAAAATCATAAAACTAATCTAAAACATAGGTCCCTTGAGTATCTTTGTCTCCATAAAGTAGTCATTTGCAGGACGTTTCTAATGGCAGTTGGTAAGCATTTAGTGTATGCTTCTTTTCTCTCTCTCCCTCTAAAACATCCATCTGCTGCTCTGTTAGTATATTCCATCCAACTACAAAACATCAATCCCACCATATTCTGCAGGATGACTGTAAGGGCCATCTACAAAAAAAGTTGTCATAGGTCCCTTGAGTATCTTTGTCTCCATAAAGTAATCATTTGCAGGACGTTTCTAATGGCAGTTGGTAAGCATTTAGTGTATGCTTCTTTTCTGCACTTGGATTATATTTCTTGAGTGCATTGCCAACTCCATGGAACATGAATGTCTTGAATCAGTTTATAGTAATACCATGGAATTGAATTTTGCTGGGAGATATCTTGGTTTCATCTAGGTTTAAAATGTAACACGGTTTCTGAATTTGGTAGATGAGTTGGCAGACTCTCTATCTGCTTATTCACAGTCCCTTCTCTGAGACCCAATCCTATGAATAGAACTATGAATAGAACTATGGAAATCTGGAATATTACTTTTGTTGCAAAAATGATACAATTACTTTTTAATACTGAACAATTAATAGAACTATAGAAAAAATGATTTCTTCGCTTTTCAGTTTTACAGTTACAGCAAAAATGAATAAGCATCAGCTTTCCCAAAAACAGAAATGATTTCTTCGCTTTTCAGTTTTACTATATGCAAAAATGATTTTTTCGCTTTTCATTCCTCTTTTGAAATTGAAAAAGTCAACTAAGGTAATTGTATGACTGAACAATAATTTGAAGCTGAAAAAGAATAACATTATGTATGACTGAATTTCCAGTTAAACAATTACACCCTTTGATATCCACGAAGTTCAATTCAAACAATATCATCGTGTTTCAAGTAAGCATTTCCTATTGGTTTTGAATTAATTGAGCTATTGGATCTTAGTGAGTTCTTTAGTAACTTTTTTTTTTCATTCTGAGGTCAGAATTTTAATTTCTCTGAATTCAGTACATAGCCGATTGCTCAATGTGACTGCGTGTCCAACCACCAATGCATTGAAGGTTGTACTGTACAACCATACAATGCATTTGGCTGCTCATTTCTACCTTAGAAAACTGACTGAGATCGCTACAAGAAATATGAGATGATTGACTCCAATTTCAGCACTGCAGCCCAAATGAATCCCTTCCTAGAATTGTGTCATAATCAACTCCTACATAAATTGCCTGCTCTTCACGTGGCCTCAATATTGACTCACTTTTTCCTAGAACTAGCAAAAATAAATTTATCTATAATAGCACAGAGGATCAGATTACATGGCAATATACAAGCTCTAGCACTCAAGATTAAAACTCTTCTTAATCCTTGGCATGCATGTCATGGCAAAACATAAAATCAATCCAAGAATTAAAACTTGGTGAAAATGATGATTAATTAGCTGGATCGTCACAGATATCGATAACCTCTTCTTTAACTTTCTTCTGAGCCGACCCCATGAAATTTCTCTCCATTTTTTTCAAGCTTCAACTAATCTAGCTTCAAGGTCTCTACAATGGCTGCCCGAGGATGCGAGAGAGAAAGAGAGAGTAGTAAAAGTAACTGCAGGTGACTTGCTCATGAGTTTCCAATATAGAAGAAAACAGAATATGCTCAATTGAGATCTAAACCGTCCGATCTTAAAGGTTTTTTCCCACTTCTCTACCGTCTGATTCTCAGTCAACCATCTACTCACTTTGCTTTCACATCCCCGAAAGGCGAAAGGTAATTGTACCGCACACAGTTTAATTTCTCTGGATTGATTCTTAGAACTCAAATTGCAATTATATTTCACACAGCACTTCGATATCCCTACTATGATTATCCAGCACATTTTGTAGAAACAGTACTAAGACTGAATCATGTGAGAGATTGACTTGGAAGACTGTTTGCAATGAGTGTTCATTGTTGAAGTATGTCTTCAGTTCATTGTGTGAATACATCAAAAGTTATTCTTTTTTTAGGAATTCGTGGTGGCCGTTTTTAAACCTTCTTTTATCTTTGTTTGAGTGTGTTCATGTGAAAAATTGTATATAGATTCTGCACCTTCTTTTATGCTTTTCTTTGGTTTTCGAAATTCTATTTACTTGGAAATTTTGGGGCATTTTGTTAGGTTGTTTATTCATTATTGATCAACCCGTCATCAGTCACTGCACTACTAATCTTCTTAAATAGTTCACAAAGTGCTTCAATTTCACTCACACTAACTGCAAGTGAGAAAAACAGCTTGCATAAGTATGTCCGTTTACCATTAGCATGCTTAAATGTTAGGGATGAAAAACTACTGAAATGCTTAAATGTTAGGGATGAAAAAAAACTTGATAAACCATGTCACACTCTGGAACAGGGTATTTCTGAAAGATGTCTACTGAACCCTAAAAAATAGAAAACATACACCACCCAATGCGGTAACATTAGATTACTAAGGTGTAGATGCTCAAAATCCGCAAATGAAGTGACCAGCTGACTAATAAAACAGAGAAAGCAGACTAGGAAGAAGTTTATATCTATGCTTCATTTGTTTGCATATGGTTGTATGTTACTACTTTCTTTGCCTAAATTTATTCAAAAAGACTTGAAAATGAATCATTCTTTCTTGGAGTAAATTTCAGATGATGGAGTAATTTGTTTCTGTTGTATGAATGTTGTTATTCTATTTTTTTTTATAAAATTCTGTTAGCATATGAAAAGTTAAAATTCTGTTAGCATATAAAATTCTGGTGTCTTCACTACCAGGAAGTCTTTTTTTTTTCTATTCATTGTGCTTTGATTATAATTTGTTTTATCTGTTTTTTAGCTGCCAATGTGTCTCAGTTTATTATTAATTTCCTGGATATTTGATAAATTAAGCATCCCAGACATCATATAGCATCATCTAGGGATATTAGTAATCTGAAAATAAAATTTTGTTAGCATATGAAAAGTTAAAAATATCACTACCAGGAAGTCCAGAAACTTTAATGGTTTTGATTCTTCTTATAATCCTACTGACAGTGCATCTACATGAATTTACATGTGTCATTCGTATTTTGTCTATGTTTCAAAAAAAAGTTATGTTGAAAGTGCATATTTAAGTAGTGCATGTTTATGTGATAATATGGCTCCTGCAGTCCTGCTTGAAGAGCACTTAACAATATGTTATTTTTCATCTTGAACTGTCATTTGGGAAAATTCTCTCTATCTATCTCTCACACACACATATGCATTAGCTGTTAATGGCAGAAAATGTTCATTTTAGCAAACCTGAATATTCAACAGTACTGATGGATATATTCTTTATGTTTTTCCTTGCGGTAATTTGATCATCCACAGTCCTCACCCTAACCCAGCCCACCCCCACTTGTTTCCTTTGAAAAAAACCCAACTCCGTCGCCCTTCTCCCACCATTTGTAGCTTAACGCACTGTACAGTGTACACCACTTAATTTCGTTGTACCAAGTGATGCTGTTGGTGGGGATAGTATTTGGCAGCTAATTTGGTTGAATGTTAAAAATATAGCCCCATCTTTGCAATTAGAGGTTTTCCCAGGTAATGAATTGGAGCAGCTGCAGACGACTGGTGGTGGCAAAATGGGGGTTAGTCCAGTTGCTGATGGAAAGTCAGTGTGAAAATTGTTCGAGGTTAGAGATATACCAGAACTATTCAAATTGTGCTGGGTTCAGTATATAGCACTTTTTGTTAGATAAAGGCGCTCGGGATAATGGTATGGATCTCGAATGGTCTAACATTATGTGAAGGTCGAGCTCTGGAGGGATTTTTTGACAGTTCGGTTCGGTCTGTCCAGCTTTCATATATTTGATATACTTATCAGTTATCAGCTTTTGTATCATTTCTCATAAGAAGAGTGGTTTTTTTCGATCTTTTAGATGGCAATGTATGCTCCTTTTGCCCCCACCAAGGGATATATGTACAGCTCAGATTTTTGTACCACCATAGTCATTTTGTGCTACCTTTTTAAATTTACATTTCAATTTTCGATGTTGTGCTGTTTATTTTACTCCACCAACTTGGTTCATTTAAAGAATCATAATTTATATTTTGATGCATTCTTTTCAAGGTTTTTTATTTTTGTTTTTAAGAAGTAGGCTAATGAATTTTCTGACTTCACAAAACAAATGATTAAATAAACCCTTTGTTCCATTCAAAGTTTACAATACAAGTGTAGATTACGGATAAAATCTTATGCAAATTGTAACCATTATTTTTTAAAGTGAGACTCAAATCTATAATACAATAGAGGTCAGTTTAATTATACTTATTCATATTCAAGTTAATCCAATTGTAAACCTATTCCTATTGTATTGTAACTGTAATCCAAATTGTATTGTAAATGTAAAGACTTATTTTGTGGGGTCAGACAGAAAAAAAGGCAGTCATAAGTGATAATTCATTTTACTATTATTGTTTCACAATTTTACCGTTATTGTTTTATAGTTAATTTATTTCCACATTATACACTTCATTTATCAAGTTTTTTCTCTTTTAACGTGCATAACTGAATCAATTTAATTTTAGTCCATCGTTTTGATTTTTTTGATTTTTAATTGTTATCGTAATTAACTTAATCAATTTAATTTTTTTTGACCCGCAATTTAGTATAAAAATAATTTTTTAAAAAAAATTCGTAAGTTTTGTAATTTGAAATATTTATTTTTTTACTTTTTAACTGTTATCGCAATTAACTTAATCAATTTATTTTTTGAAACTGAATCTCAATTTAATTTATGTCTAAGTTTTAAATATTTATATTTTAATTTTTTTCTTTTTAATTGTTATCGTAATTAACTTAATCAATTTAATTTTTTTCCGACCCGCAATTTCGTATACAAATAATTTTTTTTATATAAAAAGTAAGTTTTGTAATTTGAAATATTTGTTTTTTTTTCTTTTTAACTGTTATCATAATTAACTTAGACAAATTATAAGTAAATATTAATTCGTTTCCACATTATCTGCTTCATTTATTGATAAGTTCTCAAACTGACGTCGTGTCATCGGCACGGACAAGAATACTAGTCTATTCAAGGATATAAATCACATGGCCTAACTTAATGGGATTGTTAGAAAGGTAGACTGTTAATTATCAATCAATCTGATTGATATATATCTCCTATTTAATTCTTATATCTTTAGAATCTTTTTGCTCTTCGTATATATGGCTTGCAATTCAGTGCCTTCGAAATTGATTTACGCCTTTTTCTATGACTTAGGATCACTCAGGGATTTTTGTCAATTCTTTGTATTATTTAATATATACTTACTATATGTTATGTTATTAAATTTCAATCCTTGATTAATGTTATGAATACTTTCAATAACAATCTTAATTTTACTTAAATAACATACAATTTTATTATTCTTTTGTCAAAATCTAATCAAGTTCACAAAAAAATATGAATATTTTATAGCTCAGTAGTTAACTACTTGTCAGAAATTATTTTTAGCAAACATAACTACTGGTCAGGATTAAACCTTCTGAAAAGTTAACTCTAAGGGTAAAATAGGCATGACCTATTTTGGTTTTGTTTCACTTTTCTTGGTCATAAAGTTTTGGTGGATATTTGGTAACAAAATCTTTATTTGCATTTTTGGAAACAAAATTTTCCTAAATATTTTTTGGTTTCTTGGTCCTAAAGTTTAGGAGTCATTTTTGGAAACAAAATATTCCTAAAGATTTGTTGATTTCTTGGACCTAAATCTTAGTGTTGTTTTTGGAAACAAAATCTTAGTGAAATTCCTTCATGAAACCGTGCCTTAAAATCCTATTTGGTATGGTAAGAAAATCTGAAAATTAAGGAAGTTTATTTTATTTAATATATACTTACTATATGTTATGTTATTAAATTTCAATCCTTGATTAATGTTATGAATACTTTCAATAACAATCTTAATTTTACTTAAATAACATACAATTTTATTATTCTTTTGTCAAAATCTAATCAAGTTCACAAAAAAATATGAATATTTTATAGCTCAGTAGTTAACTATTGACCAGGATTCATTTTTACCAAACATAATTATTGACCAGGATTAACTCTCATTATCGCCCTAATTGTTTCCCTAATTGATTATGACATTTGCCTTCCTATATTAGTGCTTATTTGGTGGAGCGTTTTGACCAAAACGCCAGTAAAAAACGCAGTGTTTTCTCTTTTAAAGTGTTTCAATGCAACGTTTCAAAACACATTGTTTTAAAAATGTGCAAAGTTTTAATTTGGAGTGTTTTAAAAATGTGTTGCATTTACAACTATTTTGTTTATAAAAATAGCGTTTTCAAATAGTTTTTCAAACATATTTACATGAAAAAAAATCACGTTTTGAAAATGCTGCGTTTTAAAAACGTTGTGTTTAGAAAATGCTGTGTTTTCAAAACGTTGTGTTTAAAAAAAACTGCGTTTTCAAAACGCTGCACCAGACGAGGCCTTAGTTTCTTTAATACATTCAAGAGATATTGCTAGATTTCATGAATCCCAGTAACAATATAGGAGATATCTGTAAATCATTAACTGTAAGTTATTTCCTTTCTTTTTTTTTTGTTCTTTTAATTCGGTTTATTTATGATGTTGATGAGGTGGTCTCCTGTAAGATGGTCTTACATATCCTTATCCGTAAGACGGATCGATCCAGGTTAAATAGGGCAAAATTCAGAAATCTCAATGCAACTCCTTAGTTTTTGAAAATTACAGCGTCACCCCTCATGTTTATATATGCAGAGTGTCACCTTTTTATTATTAACAGTGTCACTTAATAGTATAAAATGTGTCATTTTTGGCCTTAGAAGAGTCACTTTTGACCTTAGAAGTGTCACTTTGCATTTTTAATGAAAATTATAAATTTTTCATAAAAAATGTTATTTTTTGGACTTAAATGTGTCACTTTTAGTCTTAAATGTGTTACTTTCATTTTGAAAAGTGTCTTATTTTCTTATAAACAAAAATCATTAGATTTGATATTAAAGTATTACTTTATAACATTAAAAGTGTCACTTTTTATAATTAAATGTGTTACCTTTGACCGTACAAGTATCATTTTGTGTTATAAATAAAAATTTTCATTATTGACCTTAAAAGTATCACTTTTTAGCATAAAAAATGTCACGTTTTAGTATTAAGAGTGTCACTTTTTAGTATTAAGAGTGTCACTTTTTAGTATTAAGAGTGTCACTTTTTAGTACTAAGAATTTCACTTTTTAGTATTAAATGTGTCACTTTTTAGTATTAAGAGTGTCACTTTTTAGTATTAAGAGTTTCACTTTTTAGTATTAAATGTGTCACTTTTTAGTATTAAGAGTGTCACTTTTTAGTATTAAGAGTGTCATTTTTTAGTATTAAGAGTGTTACTTTGTATTTTAATGAGAATTATAATAAATTTCCATTTATAGTGTCACTTTAACATTAAAATGTGTCACTTTCGTGTTTTAAATGTGTCACGTTTGACTTCAAATGAATCATTTAGTATTTCGTTAAAGTCCGTTAGGATCTGCCAAGTATCTCAAGACAATTGATGCTAACGGATCTAACAAAGGATTAAACTGCAAGACATGGAAAGGAAAAAAGGATCCGTCAAGTATCTCAATAGGTTGAAGAAAGGAAAAAAGTAAAATAATAATATAGTAATAGTTGATTTGAAAACTTTGACTTATAATTCCTCAAACCCAAAATAAGTTTCTTCTTCTCTTTTGTTTGTTTAATTTTATGTGTTTAGGAAATATCATTTTCTCGATTTTCTACTTTGTCTTTTCATTCTGTTTAAAATTTACAAATAACTTATGTACAGCTACTAGCTAAATGACATATAGTAGCAGAGTATAGTTTTCTGGTTAAATGTAAATATTAGACAAAGTTATTTTGTCTCGCGTTTCAAACTCAGTCATTGTTGTGAAGCAAAAGCTTCCCGTAGAAATTTAAGTTGTCGCTATTGAGAAAAAAACAATACAATATAATTTTTACACGTCAAATTTCTTTTTCGAGATCAGACTCTTCCGTCCTCCCTCCTATAAGGGCAAGACTGGTTGTCCCCATTAAGTTTGTATTTTTATTTTTATTAATAACATCTAGCAGGGTACTGCCCACATTTCCCTAAAAAATTACAAAACTAACTTTAATTTTTTTTCCACTTTTGGATGATTATATTGTTTTAATTGATTACCGAGAGGTGCTCATTATAAATTGGTTATTTTGAATACTGACATCATCTCATACTGACGTCATGACATAGACACGTGCACAAACATTAGTTTATATTATAAAAAAAGATTAGAGGCTAACTGGTTGCACATATCGAATTGTGTCAAATACAACTGACGGTCCAGATTGATTCATAATGTGAGTTACATATAAATCCCTTATTTATGAGTTTTGTTTGAATTACCCCCTCTATAACCAATAAGTATGTAACAACCCTCCAGTTATGGCTTTTTTTTAAAATTATCCTCTCCACAACCAATTACAGTTACATGAATACTTTCCTTTAGCACATTTTTTTAACCGCATCATTTCGTTTGAGTTGACGAGATGGTTATCTATAATTTATCCCGAGCATCCATTAAGTTTTTTTAATGATATATTTGTTTATAAGTTTTGTAAGAAATTTTTGCAATTTTAAATATTTGTATTTTGATTTTATTATTAATATTTAGTTTGTAGTTTCTTAATTAATTGTTATCGTAATCAACTAAATCTCAATTTAATTTTTGTCCGACCTAGATTTATTTTTTTAAAAAAACATTTGTTTGTAAGTTTTGTATTTTTAAATATTTGTACTTTAATTTGTTTCTTTTTTTAAAATGTGTGCTAATTTTTCCTTAATAGTTTGAAATATTTGTGATTTCAAAATATTTGTCTCATTCAATTCAATTCAATTTATTTTATATTTTTTGTTTGCTGCGATTTTCATTTTTAAGTTTATTTCAATTAACAGATGTTGTGTTGGTGTGTGTAAGAGAAAATGTTTTTGGATGCTTATTTATACTCCTTTTGGATTAGTTACAAAAAATTTTACAATGAATAAAATGTTTTATTTCTTTAATTTTCAGGAAGTCAATTTTTGTGTGTGTAGTGTACATTGATCCGACCCATATAATATATCAAACATATACCAATTTATTTGCGTCATGCTCGCTTCATACATTGAGCACGTTTATACTGACACCGTACCATAAGCACGAACACAAAATCTAGTATATAATATGTTTTCTTATATAGGAAATGTCGTGCGAACGATGGTAAGGGTACCTAATAAGTTTGTTTCACGCGTACGGTTTGTTTGACGAATCAATTAGTTTGAACAATTTATAATTTTAAATCCCCTAACAAGTTCACTGCCCTGTGGTTATTAAATTTCAATCCTTGATTAATGTTATGAATACTTTCAATAACAATCGATCTTAATTTTACTTAAATAGCATACAATTTTATTAATGTTTTGTCAAAATCTAATCAAGTTGAGAAAAAAAATATGAATATTTTATAGAAAACATCTATATTATAATAAAGCTCAATAGTTAACTACTGATCAGGATTCATTTTTAGCAAACATAATGGTCATGATTAAATCTTCTGAAAAGTTAACTACTGATCAGAATTCATTTTTACCAAACATGACTATTGGTCAAGATTAACTCTCATTATCGTCATAATTGGTTCCCTGATTTATTCTGACATTTGTCTTCCTATATTAGTTTCTTTAATATATTCAAGATATATTGCTAGATTTTGTGAATCATGGTAACAATATAGGAGATATATGTAAATCATTAACGGTAAGTTATTTCCTTTCTTTTTTTTGTTCCTTTAATTCGGTTAATTTATTTTTTTGATTATGTATTCCCTTCAATTTAAATTAAGTATTTCTTAATTGCAATTGACCAGTAAATAGAAGGGAAAGACATTGAGGCCTTAGGTAGCATTGAGGAAAACGTACACAAAAAAGAATTCAAGGGGGACGGTAACGGCAGAAAAAAATAATAATGAAGAAGAGAATGAAGTGGGGGTGCTGGAACCAAGGGTTGAAGAAATGAATAAAGTAAAATAATAATATAGTAATAGTTAATTTGAAAACTTTGACTTACAATTTCTCAAACTCAAAATAAGTTTTTTCTTCTCTTTTGTTTGTTTAATTTTCTGTGTTTAGAGAGCATACACAAAGAAGAATTCAATGGGAACGGTAATGTCAGAAAAAAAAAAAAGAATAAGAAAGAAGATAATGAAATGGGGGTGTTGAAACCAAGTGGTTGAAAAAAGAAATAAAATAAAATAATAATATAGTAATAGTTGATTTGAAAACATTGAGTTACAATTCCTCAAACTTAAAATAAGTTTTGTAGCCAAGTGGTAGAGAAAAATAGCTCAAACATTGGACAGACCTTATCCAGCTGAATCAGTCATGATGTTCATAAAAAATCTCCAACCCATCTACCTGGAACACAGGCGGTATCTCCCTCATGGAAACATCAATGAGATAGAGGAAGTAGGAATTCGTATCGACGAAGACATACACACTGGACATTTAAAAATCGGTAAACCTTCTAGTTCATTTCTCTATTCGAAGGGAAAAGCAACAACATCAGGATCAGATGTCCACATGGTGGGAAATATACCAACAATGCCACCAACCAGCTTTCCTACCCAAAAATGCGGCAATGTACCATGGTCCTATGGAACAGATAGATCCATCAATACAGTTGGTGGAAATAATGGTCCAAACAGAAACTTTAGAGGACCAAACAGGAGAAATAGGCATTTTGATGAATTATAAGCTCCCCTATCACTGATACTGCAAGGGCTGATGGCACATGGAGTGTTAAAGCCATTAGAAAACTACAGGCCGTCGAATCCTTTGCCTAACAAATGGAATCATGCCCAGTATTGTGAATACAATCGTTGTAGTGGTGATTCGACCGACAAGTGCTACCTACTTAAGGGTGCAATCCAAGATGTGATCGATGATAAAGTCATCGAGAAACCTCACCCTTGGTCCAATATAGTCAATAACCTACTACCTCAAATCAACATGATTGAGGTCCATGAAGAAAACTGTATACCCATTGAGTTTGAAAGGAATGAAAAATTGTTGCCTTATATCATTGTTCCTCTTTCTCTACAAGAAAAAGTGCTTAGCTGCAACATGATCTCCTGGGACACTATCTTAGGCAACACTCAAACTGTGAATAGTGTTCGAGAAAACCAATTGGATTGGTAGGGATGTCAGTCATCTTACCAGATCTCGTTGGGCATATCAACCCAACAAGGAAATTGGTGACCACTCTAGGAAAGATAAAGAAGTAGATACCGGGGCTAAGAGCATGGAAGATACCCTGCTAGCTCAGATAAAGAAAACTCAAACTAACATATCCATCTAGGGCTTGTTATGTGCTTCCAAGAGTCATCGTGACACACTGGCCAAATCTTTAAGTCATGCAGTTATCCCCATTGAAACGTCTCCAGGAGAATTAACCCAAATGATCTGAAACATACACTTTAGGAATGTGATTATGCTCACCGATTTGGATCTGCCAAAGGACGGAACCAACCACATTGACGCTCTTCACATCACTGTAGGGGTCAGGGAAAAAAGGGTTCCTCGGGTCCTGATAGATAATGGTTCGTCTCTGAAAGTATGTCCTACAAGCACATTGGCAAAACTAGGGACAAAGATCTCAAAATTAAATCCTTCATCACAGATAGTAAGGGCATATGACAACACAAGTCGATGTGTACTAGGAGTGGTAACTTTTATGATAACAATTGGGCCGCTGACTATGCCAGTTGAATTCCAAGTCTTAGATATTCCTACCACTTTCAGTTTATTACTGGGACGTCCTGGGATCCATAGAGTGAAAGGGGTAGCTTCTTCACTACACTAACGTGTCAAGTTCATCCACGATGACCACATAGTGATCATACTTGCTGATAAGATCGTGGAAAACAAAGAAAGTGGGGATATCCCAATACTCGAGATAGAACACGATGACACTTGTATCTTCCTAAGTGGCTTTGAAGTCATCACTTAAGCCAGAGTCAAAGCAATTGAATATAGGCGAGAGACTAGTATTATTGGAAAGAAAACCACGGTCTTCGAAGATATGGTCCCATTAAACATGCTCTGAAAAATGAATTATATGCCTGGTCTGGGTCTTGGTAGAAATCAACAGGGGCTTATCCATTTAGTCCAAGATGAACTCAAAGAATGTACTCATCCATTTGGCTTAGGATACAAACCTACACCAGTTGAGCTAGCTGCGGTCATAAGGGAAAAACGTGAAAAGAATAAGGCAGAACGTGAAAAACGGCCTTACAAAGATCCTCTACAACCATATAGAAAAACTCTAAATAGGTATTTTGTAAGGAAAGGAGAAACGGATGCCTATCTCATGTTCCCAGAGCCCTGGACATACCGAAATGAGAAAAGACACCTTGGTTGGGAGATATTTGAAGATATCAGTCTCACCACCAATGAAATGGAAAAGGTTATCCTAGAGCCGCGTAGCACCGCATATAAAATTGTAACAGTTGAAAATACCTGGACCATAGATCAAGATGACTATGCCTTGGCTTTATTTGGTGATGATTTCATGGGGGATAGTTTTCTGGGTATGATTGACGAAGGAACTAGCTATTAAGATGTGACGACCCAACCCGGATTCCAACACGAAATCCCAAGGTCGTGCCACTGGAACTAACATAAGATGAGGACAAGCACTTGTTAAACAGTAGTGTAAGTCGAACAGTTGAGCTAACACGCTCTAAACATGAACATAAAGCCGCACTAAAATACGGTATTTCAAAAATCGAATTAGCGGAAGCAATAAAGAAATGAAGTCCCGAGCTATGAAGCTCGAAACCAAAGCCAAAGAAACCAAGAGAGACATTATCTCACAAATGGGAAAAACAAAATTCGCGTGCCGCGACATTGCAGACGCTGAACAAACCATCGGCACTTCAGGCCGGCATTTCAACAAAGGAACAACCTAATATATCAATTACCCAACGGCTAAAGCATACCGGGGTCAACCATCAACTATAACAAATGGAATAAATAAATTCCCCAATCACAAGCAAGGGAGAGGCATTGGAAGCATGTAGATCAAGGTTCGAGGGTTCATATGGGCATGGATTGAGGTTCAGGGGTTCTAAAATGCATAGAGTATGATTGGAAGATTCAAGAGTTTTGTACAAACTTAATTCGTGGATTTATTGGAGATTCAGGTTATTACAATGGCTACTCTACGAATTCAAGCATGCATTGTTAAGCCTTATATTTCATGGAAGATGACTTGAAGACTCAAGAAATGTTCGTTTATGTCATACAATGACTTTGGAAGCTTTTAACGCTTAAAGGAAGACTTTAGGGGGGCCAAAATGCAACTTTGAAAATTAGGCCTTTACAAAAAACGGGATTAGTAGATTTTCCTTATTTTAGAGGATTTATGTTTCTTAAATAGATTAGGTAACTTACCTAATTATTTCCTACATAGATTAGGTAAGTTGAGTAGTTTCCTAAGTGGATTTTAGGTAGTTTCCTAAGTTGACTCTAAGTAGTTCCTAAGTTGATTCTACTTAGACTTTTCCTTTTACTTTTAGGTTTAGGATTCACAACTCATATAAATAATGGTTGTGGCTTATTATTTTGGAGACAACTTTCTGATTATTGATTAATATAGTTTTTGAGTATTTTTCAAAACCTCCTTGTTCTTCATTGAACTTGTGATTATTTGGTGTGAGAGGCTAAGTAATCGAAACCCGAACTTATCAATAGGATATTCATCCCTATTGTGGCGTTCTTCATTATACCAAGGTTCGTGTTCGTCTCGTAATTGGATTGCATAGTACCACATCCAAGAACGGAACGTAGCATTGGGTCAAGGTGTCATAATCCATCAATTCATTGACGCTTAAACTTCTTGTTCTTTGCGTGCTCTTTGATTCCTCCATTGCGAGTACGCGTCTAGGAATCATATCATATTGTGCATTGCATATAAGTCCAGCTGGCATTATTTGAGTTTATACATTGATGGTGGGATGATACATCGTCTTCACGAATTATGGGATTCGTGGTCGGGATGTATCGCCGTACCGGGGACAGTTCACACACACTCCACTGTTGGCCTCAGTGGGAAAGTTAGCCAAATACCGTAACCAATAGAGGGATTGGATTATGCTAATTCGACTGAGGGGTGTCCTCAGTACATCGATGTATCAATCACGTGCATCGTAGTCACGAATACAGTTAAACGATTGTGATTATAGGAGGAACACGACAACAATGATTTTGTATCTTCTCAATTCCTTATGCGGCTTTCAATGAGCACTTATGTGACAAAAAAGTGTTAGTTGAACATGAGATATAATTGACCATGTTTGTAATAATTATGTATTATTGAGAAATTTGATGTGTATGTATATAGATATACATACTTATACATGATGTTTAAAAGAGGTACTTGATGGATGTATATATCGATATGCATGCTTGTTTATGATGATTCTTATGATAGTTCATTCTAATTGATTTGGTTTGTTGATGAGCTGGGAATCTCACCTTGGTTCATTTGGACGGTTTACTAAATGAGAAAGAAAGGTTATCTTTTGGCGTATCGAGTATACGACATGTCTTCATGGGTTTTCATCGTAGTAACGCGATGACATGTTTAATTATAACAGTGCTTCATTTATGATATATTGTTTTTGTAGTAGTGTCCTGGGTCTTTATAACTCACTCAATGCTTGTTTCTATTATACAGTTATTCGGTAGACGAGTTGAGGCCTTGTAGATCATGTCTTTAGCTGTACACAGTGGATCAATAGCTGAGTTGAGATCGTGTAGTTCGTGCTTGTTAGAGTTGATGTATCTTCTGAGTCGTAGCTTGCGGAGTCCTGTATATCATTGTGTTGTTATTATTATTTTGTCCTTCTTTTCTATTAAGGACGATGTTGGGTAAAGTTATATAAAATTTACAGTTGGGTAGTATTCTTAGCCTTGTTGTACTTTTTAGTCGCCGACTATTGTATTCGAGCGTGTATGCTTCACTTTATAGTTTCTATTCAGTTGTCTCCCGTGAAAGCAATAGCTTCGGGGCATTCCGTAGTCTTGTTGTTGTTACCCTGGCAAGTTATAGCCGTTGGATGTTGTTGTTATATCAGGTTGGTTGTTTGTTGAAACGCCGGCTGCTGATGGTTTGTCGTGTGTGTGCAATGCTGCGGAACGTGAGTTTTGTTTTTCCCCCCATGAGACAATTGTCTCGCTTGGTTTCTTTTGGTAGTGGATTCGAGCTTAAGAGCTCAGGGATTCACTTTATTAAAGCTTCCGCAGATTCGATTTTTATTGACCCGTATTTTAGTACGGTTGCACATTCATGTTTAGAGCTTGTTAGCTCAATTGTCCAACTTGCACCATTATTTATCAAGTGATTGTCCTCTGTTTGTGTTCGTTTCAGCGGCCCGACCTTGGGATTTCGTGTTGGAATCTGGGTCGGGTCGTTAAACCAACGGTGGAGCTCTACCCGAGTTCAATCCCTCTCTCCAATTTATGTCGCCCCACCCAGCTTCTCACTGGCGCCATGGCTTTCCTTGTCACTCAAATACGCGGCGCTAGGCCCAATTTCTTCTTCTATACCTGACTATTCATTCATTCAGCCCGTTCTTTAGTTCTTTCCTCAAACTTTTCATATACAGAGTAAAAGTAATCAAAAGAAAAATCATTCAACCCTACCCTTTAGGTTTTGAAAAATATTCAGTCTTTCATGACTCTCCATGGAACTGAAGAAGGCCCAATTTGTGAAAGATACCCCCCCCCTCAATTTGCAAAACACAACCCAATTCATGTGTCGTATATGGCCGCGAGAGATTTGAAATTCATTTGTAATAATGTACTTTTTGCTGTAAAATATTTTTGTTATCATTCATTTAATCATATAGCATATTTTTGTTTAATTTATTAGAAATTAAAATGGCTTTACATAGTACAAAAAATTTCTATGTCAGACCGTTACCGGAGAAGAAGAATAGAACTCTTATGTCAGTTTGGTAGTAATTTTTTTCACATAACCCCTAGTTTTGATGATATTACCTACAACCCCCCTCATTTGGAAATTATTTAACTGATCAATCCTCTTTTTCCCATTTTACCCTTAAAAATGATCATGTGCTTAGCTCATGCTCACATAACAGAAGACCATTTAATGGCATCCAACAGAGAGACTTTTGGCATGCAAAAATGGCCTACTTTGGTCAATGATGATCACTTTCTAAGTTAGGGAACTGCTCATGGATTTTAACATTGTATAGGGACTAATGGTGCAATTAGCCCTAGTTCTTTCCTTAGTGTAACTATTTCCTTATATAGGATTCTTGTACCCTACTCCTTGTGTAACCCTAATTGTATCTTTGTATATAAATAGGTGATTCAATTAATGTAAAGGCTATGTGATTATTCATAATTATTGTGAGTTTCTACAAAAGCATAACGTTGAGAAGAAGGTTTTCTTTTGTCTTTAACTTTAAAATATATGTGTTGCGTAAAAATAGTGTAAAATAAAATGAAAGAGAGTATAAAGAAATTTGTGTGGTACTACCAAGCATTTCTTCTTGATCTATGTCTTTAATTAGTCATTCTCCAATTCATGGGTTGCTAGGACATTACTTTAGAATTAAACCTAGCTAGTTGCGACCTGTTAGAATTTAACCTGTAATAAATAACAAGTTGTGAACAAGATTATACATGTTTAATAATGAATCTTAATTGGTGATTCTGAGCGTTTTCATTGTAGAACGATGTATGTGGAGGAACAAAGTAAGAGTAGAGTGCATTTTATACACTCGATCACAATGTAAATGAAGGTCTTTATGCCAAAAGACATGTTTATTAGATCGTTCAGAGAACAAAGCATTGAGTTGAAACTTGAGAATGAATTTATTTATGTAAATAAAGGGAGGTAAACAGTAAACACTCACCAAAACACTTAAATGATTAAACCTCTCCCCATAGATGCATTCTTTCCCAACTTTTACTTGGAAATGGTTCGTCACTCTTGGACAAGAAAAAACCATCAGGTTTTACTAACCAAAAGCATTCTTGATAACTTTAAATTAAGTATTAATTAAGAATTGTAGAAATTTAAGTATTATAATAAGCTATATAAAAAGAATTGGGAAACAAGAAGAAAACATCAAAATGTTATTAATTTCCCCGATCTTTATATGGTCAATAATAGTGATCACAATATTAATTTCCACAGCAATGAGTGGCGCTGTAATTTTCAAAAACTAATGGGTTATATTGAGATTTTTAAATTTTACCACATTTAACATCAATAGATCCGTTGTATGGATAAGGATTTGTAAGACTGTCGTACAGGAGACCACCCCAAACAAATAAAATTTCTTGACATAACATTTTGATGTTTTCTTCTTGTTTCCCAATTCTTTTTATAATTAATTTGGAATAAATGGTTGCACCCATAAAGTACTTTGTGGTGAGGGCTTGAGGGAATATCGATGGTGTGAACAAGTCGATGTTTTCTATTGAATTCTTCTAGTGCACGCTGGAAATCATATAAATTCAAACTTATATAAAATACTAAAAATACTAAAAATATAACGGTCTTTAAACATTAATAATATTGGTGATTCGATTTAAAGTTGTTTAGTTTGACTTGACTTGACTTTATAAGTTAAATCAAACTGCATCATTTGATCTTAATTTTAAAAACAAAATATCTAAACGTAACATCAAAATCCCTAAACGTAACATCATTTAAAAGGTGAAATTATTTCATTACCCCTTTTCACATTTAAACTATACTACCACTTCCTTCTTTCCCCTTCACGTAATTTTGATTACGTGACATTGTTGATTCGATTTCTATTGTTAATTCACATGATATCACATGTGAATTAGATTGGTTTTGATTCGATTTATTTTTTCTTTTCAATTACGAACAAAAAACCGTTGATTTGTATATTTTTTTCGATTTCGGACAAAACAACCGCTACAAGCTAGCGGATGTTTTATAAAACATCTGCTACACACTAGCGGATGTTTTGTCAAACATCCGTTAGGGCGTAGGGGATGTTTTATAAAACATCCGCAAATGTGTATTAAAAATAAGTATCTATTAAATATTAAAAATAATATTAAAAAGGACATTAAAATTTTCCCAATTGGTTTTCTTGTTTTGCGCATGTCTAAACTAGAGACAACCGCCTTCTTTTATACCCATCATGAGCAGCCTCTTCACCTTCTCCATCACTACGGCTAAAGAACCGTCTTCGGTTTCTTCTTCAACGGCAGCAATAAACACTCCCTAATTTACTGTAGCAATTATGAGTTTTAACTGTTGTGTTTATTATTATTATTATTATTATTATTATTATTATTATTATTATTATTATTACTACTTTTATTATTATTATTATTATTATTATTATTATTATTATTATTGTTATGATTATTGTTATATTTATCAAATGGACCACCAATTGGACTCAAGCTCAATCACAAATAAATAACTAAATTGTGTACCAAAACTAAGTAGGTTCGCTCTTAAGTTAAAATAGGCTCAATTATCGATTTCATTCAAATTAGGCCAAAACATAAATACCGGCCCAAGATAACTAAATCAATATAGGCCCAAGTATATATATTATAAATCATAGTCAAACTAGATCTTCATGTCTGTGCCTATGACACAGTGCCAATATATCAGATTTAGTCAATTGAAAAGACAGTTCCTAAATAAAATGTGCGATTTTAAAAAAATGTTACAGGTGAGGGGTATATTGTTTCAAATGATAGTTGAGGGATTGATGTTTTATAAATGGTAACTGTTTAGAAGATTAATCGCATGATGTGACTTTGTAATGTGAAAATAAAACATATGAAGAAAAAAAATGGTAACTGCTCATAATATTAATTGTAGGGGGTGATTTGTAATAGGGAGTTAAAAATGAATAATCACTCACACATGTGAATGTGTGAATGAATCTCATCCGTTAAATGTTTTACTCCCTCCGTCCCTAATTTATTGTCCTGGTTGACCCGGCGCACCGTTTAAGAAAATCTATTTGACTGGATTATTAATATTGGTTTAATGTGTAGTTTCCTTTAAAGCCCATGAGTATGTGGCCCATAATTAAAGTAGGGTGAAAAAGTAAGGGTAAAGTGATAAAAGTGATGTTCTAAAAAGGTAAGTTTCAAAGTGGACAATTATTTTGGGACGGACGAAAAAGGAAAGGAGGACGATAATTTAGGGACGGAGGGAGTAATATAATTTAATATCAACCCCTAAATAGTCATAGTCAATTACCTAGCTGTTTTATAATATAGATAAAACTTATAAAAGACATGGATTATGCATATAAGTTGATACAAAAGTTCAAAATAGTTAATAAATGTAATATAATTATATTATATAATAAATAAATAAAAATATATATGTTAGTTTAGTTCGGTTAGGTTCGATACCAAAAACCACTAATCGAATCGGACGGTTTTCCAAATTTTGAAACTAAAATCAAATCGTCTTCGATTAAAACCGAATAAAATCGACAGATTTTGTTTGATTTGATTCGATTCCATGATTCGGTAGTTCCGTTTTACACCCTTAGAGTGGATTGTAAGGGATTGGGGGAACCGGAAAGTTCCCGTCGCCACGCGTTGTAGGGGTGGTGACAATGAAATCTTTGTTCGGTTTCGATTTTTTAATTTTTTTAGGGAAGCTGTGATTGTGCCTCCCCTCAATTGTTGTAAATCTCTCAACGTTAACGCATTTTTCTTCTGATCTCTCTCTCTCTCTCTCCCTATTGTCCATATTTGACTTTTTCTTTTACTTTCTTCGTTTCGGGTAAAGAGTGAACTATTTCATTTTAAAATGTTTCATTTAAAAAATCCAGTTAAAAAAATTAAATTATAAAAATATTATTTTATTACTAATGGACTACTAAAATTAGCACTTTCTTAAAAAGTTTAACTTTCAAACGAGGACTATTTGTCCGGAACAAAGGAAGTAGCAAACAAGACCGGTTGAGGACAAATTTTATTCATATAAGAAAACAAATACTCTATCCGTTTTAGGTAAAGAGTTCACTGTATTATTTTGGTATGTTTCACACTAAGAGTCCACTTTCAAAAACTATGCCTACAATTTTGATAGCATTCCCTATTTACTCTCCACTTGTGTTGGAACCATAGTTTTTGTGCTTAACTATGTTTGTAATTATAATTAACTTTACTGACATTAATATATCTCTTAATAATTAGACTTTTAAATGGAGACTTTTTTGAGTTGAGCGGGCGAGTACTTCCTAGTTCCTTCGCTTTCAAATTATTGACTTCAATTTTTTTTCGTCCATTTTAAAATAATTGTTTTCTTTCAAAACTTTCTTATTCAGGAAAATACTTTTACCACTTTACTCTCAAATTTTCTACTTACTTTAATTATGACCACATGTTGAAAACAATTAAAGGAAACTATAAATTTTACAAATATCTGTAATACAGTCAAATTTTTTTTTAAAGATTTGTCGAGTAACAAAAACAATAATTTATTCAAAAATGGAAGGAGTACAAGATGAAGGCCAACCAACACTGCCCTAGAAAGAGGACAAAGGAGCATTACATTTACACAAAGGGCAATACTATAGTCACTCTTATTTTGCATCAAAATATAAATATTTTATGACGTGGTACATTCTCATTGGTTGGAGTGCTGAGACCCACAAAATGTCCAACCAATGAGAATGTACCACTTCATATAATACCTATATTTTAGTATAAAATGAGAGTGGTCCAAGAAAGATAGTAGAAATTGTGATAAAACCTAGATGTAGGAAACACAAATTGTGTGGACATTGAATGTTTAAAATTAAAACGATGATTCCTCGAATGAATGATAGAAGGAATAGAGCAAAAGCTAATGAAGAAAGAATATATGAGGTTATATCTGTTTGACTTTTTGAATCAACTGAACTTTAACGTATATTTTTTATTCTCTTAAGTCAAAAAAGTAATTCATAATACCAACAAATAGTACAAATAACATGTTTTATGATTATAAAAAGAATTAAAATTAAATATATACATCAAATTTTTATTTGAAAAACACTCATTTTGACTTAAAAAAAAAAGATAAGCAAGACAATAACATAAATTTAGGAAGTATTAATTACAAGGTTCTGTGGTTACATTGTCTGTCCAAAGAAGTGAATTACTTCCTCCATTTCGGACAAATCGTTCCCGTTTGAAAATTATATTTTTTAATAAAATGATATTTTTAGTAGTTCATAAATAATAAAATAATATTTTTATTCATTAACTTTTGAACGTAGACTTTTTAAGTGAAACATCTGAAAATAAAATAGTAGATTTCTTGTCCGAAACGGAGTATTTAAGTACATGTGAGATTATTTAAAATTGCGTGTTCAAGTTTCGCAAGTAACAATACAGAGGAGTTTGAAAAATGAGAAGGCTACTACATAAATTATACTCCCTCCGTTTATAAATTATCGTTTTGGTAGACTTAGGACACAGTTTAAAAAAAACATATTTGACTAGATTATTAATATTAGTTTGATGTGTAATTTACTTTAAAGCTCATGTGTATGTGACCCATAATTAAATTAGGATGAAAAAGTAAGGATAAAATGGTAAAAGTATTCTCCTAAATTTTTATTTTTAAATAAAATAAGTATTTTAAAATGGACAAAAAAAGAAAAATAACACAATAATTTGGGGACCGAGGAGTATGGATTATCTGAATTAAATGAATCTCATCAATTCTATAAAAGTAATATTGGCTCGGTCCAAATGAGTCGCATCTATAACCGTCTTGACTTTTTTTCAAATAAAAATTTGATGTATTATTTCAATTTTGATACCCTAAATATACAAAGTTCACCCCAACGTTTGTTAATTAAAACAAATTTAATATTTCCCGTTAACTTTCCATCTAAGACTAACAATTTACCTCTTGTAAGTTGCAAAGGGTTTTGGCCCTAGTTATCCTGTCAAAAAAAGAAGTGTTCCACCTTGGCATTCAAATATCTTTTCCCAAATCCCAACTCAAAACTCCACCCTCCATTCATTGCTCAACCAACCCTTTAAAATAGGGGGAATTTTAAGTGGGTACAATTTTGAAAACATGTTTTCATCTAGAACCATTAATTTTTTGGACATTTCATGTAATTACAAATTGCTTGTCAAATGACAAAAATGTCATTAATGAAAACTCTGATGCCAAAAAATCAATCTGATGTCAGGCATTAGAAATCAACCTGATGCCAAAATCAATCTGATGCCAGGCATCAGAAATCAACCGGATGCCAAAAATCAACCTGATGCCAGACATCAGAAATCAACCTGATGTCAGGCATCAGAAATCAACCTGATGCCAAAAATCAACCTGATGTCTGGCATCAGAACCTTCAAAATTTAAAATCAAAACTCAAAACCAGCAGTAAGGTTGAAGAAAAGTTTCATTATTTTCATTAAATTTTTTTAAGCTACAGATTATAACGAAACCATACAGATATTAAAGGAGCTTAAAGTCAAAACACTCTCAAGAGGTCGTTCGGAAGTGCGGCGAAGTTCGGTGATTGGAAAGGATGAAGATGAAATCATCGAAGTTTGTATTCCCCGCACATCCTCCGCCGTTATATCCTTCGCCGAGAGTTCGCGCCCTCCACCTCCTCGACCCGTCCTTTTCCTCGTCCTCCCATAGTGGTTTCTCCCCTCAATTTCTCGGTACTTTTCCAAGTACACCTTCAAACTCTACGTACTCCTCAAACCCTAAGCGTTGTCATGGCCCCCTGAAAGGTCGTCACAGTTGATCTCTTCGTTTCTCTCTGGCACTTGTCAGAAGCCTCACCTTAAGTGATGAAGCCGATGAATTGCGTTCTGCACTCCATGCAGTCTCGCTGCGTCGCCGATATCTTAGCGTTCGCCGCAGCGCCTTTTTCATAATCCGGCTATACCTATAGGTGAATATACCGATCGATCTGAGACACATGCTTTGAATCTACGATGAATATGAGGGTGAGAGGATCTCTAAGCTGTGAGGAGATTTGAGTTTACTATTTATTGTAGCTAAAAGTGTGCGTACCTTTCGAGTTCAAGGAATGGATTGAGTGAAAATGAGATGATCTGAGTTTTATAATTGTGATTGATAAAACTTCAAGTAGATCTTTGAGTAGTTTTGGATATTCGTATATTTGACCTAGATCTTCGAGTAGTGTTTAGAAAACTTCACGGTGCCTAGTGATTATATTTTTAATTTCATAGTATGGGGTTCTCAAGACTAGGCTTGACATAAATAACTCGAAAATGAAAATCTTTCACATTCAAAATTATAGTTCACATGTGAAAAAATATCCAAGACAAGAGTTTAGGTAGAATGATGAAAATGTTGCCATCATTGTTTTGCAATTGGAAATCTCATATTTTCCTCTTCTTTACGGTTTACCTTATGTATCTCGTGTTAATTAATTTTTCTTACGTTGCCAAGCATGAAATACAAAAAACAAAGAATCATTTTTGTCTTGTCTATTTGATATTCAAAGATTGGTAGATAATAACATTAAGCTTGTCATTGAAGAATAAGTCTATCTGAGGATCTACAAAAATGTATTTGAGTTTTTCTTGTATTCGGTGACACACCCAATTAATTCTTAGTTGCACAACCTTCTACACAGGGCATTTTTGCAGTGCGCGGAATCTTCAACATCCTTGATAATGATGAGGTGTTATTTCCATTAGCCACTCGGTTTTAACTTAGTAACATGTCGCATGTACTCTTTCGTTATGCGGACCAATTCATGGTACACAACCCATCTAGGGAGTGCTTGAGCTAAACTTTAGCTGGGATGAATCTGAATAGTTTGGGGATGTTTGACAGTTTGATAGCGTCCATTCTTACGTATCTTGGCGAGTGGGGAAAATACCACGATGTTATGTCTTTGCTTGATTGCTTCTAAGCGGTTGTTATGCGTGGTCAATTTGATTTCCACCCTCTCCAAAAGTCCCTCTAGTTGATTTCGTATGTCCGCGCAAGCTTCATGCTCCTCACGTATACAATTCTCATAGCACCATTGAGTTGAGAAGTTGGTTTCTTTCCAAAAAGTGTAGACCTTCATAATGTGATATGATTGCCAACATTACCCATATGAAAGTTCATGCTGCATTGTCTCGTGGACTGTTTGTCCTTTGGTCGATAAAATAACGAACTACCAATGGAGAGCATCGCCGCGATCGATATGATCTCATCGAGCATTTATACTTATCGAAGCTACAAGCATCTTGGGCAACATAGGATCAAGCGGGAACTACGCCATTTGTCTTCCCACCTTTGTCAACTCCCCATGTTTATTGAGAGCACTAAGCGCAAGTAGCTCTAGGGCTTTCGGTAAAGCCTCAGTGTGGTGGATCCATAAAATCAAAATTAATCAAATCGTGGATGCCAAGACACTTTAATGTGAGTACACCATTGGCAAGGTTTGTCCGTTGAATCCGGGGACATCGTTATCATCCAAGTCATTCAAATAATTATGTGCGGTGTACAACCGAAAGCATTTTCCAGGACCGTTCGTCCGGATCGTCCGACCCGTTGGTCGGTGATGCTTTGGAGATGGGAGTGACTGTGGATTCCATCCCATGCGAGGATTGTAAGATTTCATCTTGACAAATCTTGGATCAATTACATACTTAATACCATCAATTGTCAAGGAAGTTTCTGCGATGTTTGTGGCGGAACAACCTTGTGCGGCGCCTTAGAGGAGTAGGCTCAAATATTTTTGCTTGAAGCTCGGTTGGGAGGTTTGCGTAGATGGGGCATATTATTAGTTCTACTATTTTAGTTCCCAATCCCCTTGTCGATGTTCAAGAATCTCTTGCGGTTTTGATTTCTTCTGGCCGATGAGGAATACCAATATGTCACCATCTCAGGGTGGTTGGCTCACATGGATTTGAAGAGCCGTGACAATCGCCGCATCCGGTAATCAACCTCCGGTGCTTTTGTGTAATTTATTTCTACAAGCGCCTTCCGGGTATTTTAAATATCGGGCAGAATCAAAATAGTCACCGAACTTTTTGGCGTCTAGGGTTGCATTCGAGATTAGCGGCTTGAGATCGGGACAAAAGCAAGAAATATCCTTTTTAGCAAAGGAAACAATATATCGATCGATAGCGTCCTTTCATGGGCCTCGTCCACCTATCACCCACTCTTGTAACTTCGCCAAATCGGGTTCACCTAGAAACTCCCGTAGCAACATACCATCGTATTTAACAACGGTCTTCTCTCATAGTGTCTTCAAACTGCCATATAGATTACCCAACGTCATGCCCAAGCTTGACTCCCATTTCTTGAAACTCGGCGGCCCAACACTCAAGCAACTCATCGTGGTTGTGTACACTTTTTTATTTGCCAGTAAAAGTGCTGCTGACATCGGTAGTCTTTCGGAGCCGGTTGTGATAACAACGATGATCTTGACAGCACCGAAGCAAAGCATCCCGATACAAGTAGATTGGTAAGGTTGTTTCATCATCCTAAATCTTCTCAAAGGCGAGGCTTTTAGGTGACTTGTCATGCGATCCTTCTTCAACGCTATCACCGCCCATAACTTGTCCTTGGATGAACTCAATCGATCATGGAACACCTAATCATATTCTTCAAAAGTTCGTTTCTTTGGCACAAATTTAGAGTTGCTCTTCAATCGGCGGTCCTCACACACTTCTGTTTCTTGAGTATCTCGGCATTTCCATCCTGCCCAATCCTCCAAAGCCCGAAGCATGCTCTTGCTTAACACCACCTTCTTTGTCGTCATAGGCATCGGGCATCCTATACTCGTTTAGATGATCATCCTCTTCCAACGGGTTCTTCATAACCGGATCATAGTTATCATCTCTAATTTCCTCCAATTTCTTGACTCCCTTTTCTTTAAATACTCACCTTTGGAAATTTTCTGACGATCAATTTCTTTTTCTTCAGGGCATGAAAATCTTTTTCTT
>CM028383.1:71161205-71199801 GCA_013146195.2 Codonopsis lanceolata
TTCGTTGTCCGGACTAAGTCATGGTACACAACCCATCTAGGAGTGCTTGAGCTAAACCCGAGCCGATGAATCTCAATAGCTTTGGGATGTTTGACGCTTGATAGCATCCATTCTTCCTTCTTGGGCGTGAGTGGGAAAAAATTCCCGATGTTATGGACTCTTGATTGCTTCTAAACCGTTGTTATTTGTGGTCAATTTGATTTCCACCTCTCCAAAAGTCCCTCTAGTTGATTTCAGATGTCCCGTGCACGCTTCATGCTCCTCACCGTATATAATTCTCATAGCACCATTGAGTTGAGAAGTTGGTTTCTTTCCAAAAATGTAGATATGATATGATTGCCAACATTACCCATATGAAAGTTCATGCACGCATTGTCTCTCGTGGACTGTTTGTCCTTTGGTCGATAAAATAACGAACTACCAATGGAAACATCGCCGATCGATATGATCTCATCAGCATTTATACTTATCGGAAGCTACAAGCATCTTGGACAAAGATAGGATCAAGCGGAACTCGCCATTTGTCTTCCCACCTTTGTCAACTCCCCATGTTTATTGAGAGCACTAAGCGCAAAGAGTAGCTCTAGGGCTTTCAGTAAAGCCTCACCGGTGGTGGATCCATAAAATCAAAATTAATCAAATCGTGGATGCCAAGACACTTTAATGTGAGTACACCATTGGCAAGGTTTGTCCGTTGAATCTCGGGACAGCGTTATCATCCAAGTCATTCAAATAATTATGTGCAGTGTACAACCGAAAGCATTTTCCAGACCTGTCGTTTAGTCATCGTCCACCCATTGGTCGTACTGATGCTTTGGAGATGGGAGTGACTGTAAGGATTCCATCCCCTGCATTTAGGATTGTAAGATTTCATCTTGACAAATCTTGGATCAATTACATACTTAATACCATCAATTGTCAAGGAAGTTTCTCGCGATGTTTGTGGCCGAACAACCTTGTGCGCGCCTTGAGTAGGCTCAAATATTTTTGCTTGAAGCTCGCTTTGGGAGGTTTGCTTAGATGGGGCATATTATTAGTTCCGCTATTTTAGTTCCCAATCCCCTTGTCCGATGTTTAAGAATCTCTTCTAGCTTTTGATTTCTTCTCGGCCGAGGAATACCAATATGTCACCATCTCCGGTGGTTGGCTCACATGGATTTGAAGAGCCGTGACAATCGCCGCATCCAGTAATCAACCTCCTGCTTTTGTGTAATTTATTTCTACCGAAACGCCTTCAGGTATTTTAAATATCGGAGAGTAATCAAAATAGTCACTGAACTTTTTGGCGCCAGGGTTGCACTCGAGATTAGCAGCTTGAGATCAGGACAAAAGCAAGAAATATCCTTTTAGCAAAGGAAACAATATATCAGTCGATAGCGTCCTTTCATGGGCCTCGTCCACCTATCACCACACTGTAACTCGCCAAATCAGGTTCACCTAGAAACTCCCGTAGCAACATACCATCTGTCATATATTTAACAAATGCCTTCTCAAGAGTAGTGTCTTCAAACCATATAGAGTACCCAACGTCATGCCCAAGCTTGACTCCCATTTCTTGAGAAACTCGAGCAAAGAACACTCACAAGGTAGCAACTCATCGTGGTTGTGTACACCCAACCATTCCACGCTTTGTGTACCCAAAGGCATCGTGAGATATCTTTGCATCCGAGTAGTCTTTCCGAACCGGCCACGACTATGATAACAACCCGAATGATCTTCAACACTGGAGCAAAACATCCCGATACAAGTAGATTGGTAAAGTTGTTCTGTCATCCTGAAATCTTCTCAAAGGCTGAGGCTTTTTCGAGTGACTTGTCATGCGATCCTTCTTCAACGCTATCACCGCCCATAACTTGTCCTTGGATGAACTCAATCTGATCATGGAACACCTAATCATATTCTTCAAAAGTTCGTTTCTTTGGCACAAATTTCTGAGTTGCTCTTCCAATCGGATCAGCCCTCACACACTTCTGTTTCGCAAGGTATCTCCGGCATTTCCATCCCCGCAATCCTCCAAAGCCACAGAAAAACGCCTTTCCTGCTTAACACCACCTTCTTTGTCGTCATAGGCATCGGGCATCCTATACTCGTTTAGATGATCATCCTCTTCCAACCGGTTCTTCATAACCAGATCATAGATATCATCTCTAATTTCCTCCAATTTCTTCAGCTCCCTTTTCTTTAAATACTCCTGCCTAGAAATTTTTCTACGACGATCAATTTCTTTTTCTTCCGGGCATGAAACTTTTCTCTTCCGACAATCTTCCGATTCGCTCCTCCCCATCAGATTGTAGGCGCCTCTTTCAAAACGAAGAGAGAGAAAATATGTGTCCTTATAGCTTATAGCTATAGGGGTAATGCTAGGGCCACTCTAATAGCACTCAATTTTGGGTACCAAATGATGTGGCATCTTATGTGTCATATTGTTAACATAACTTTTTAACTTATAGTGGAGCCCATAAAATGCCAAATAAGATGACACATTGGAAACCACATCATTTTTGGTGCACAAATTTAAGTGCTAATTGAGTGGCTCTAGCATTACTCATAGGTAATACCAATCCTAATCGGATTCTTAATGTTGGGCAGTTTCACCACACCAATTAAAAAGGGGGCGGCTCGAACTCTTTCTCCAAGTAAGGCTATTAGTTTCCTTTTTTTAATTGTTTATTATTATTATTATTATTATTATTATTATTATTATATATATATATATATATATATATATATATATATATATATATATATGTGTGTGTGTGTGTGTGTGTGTGTGTGTGTAACAACTACTCACTCTGTTCCGAGCAAAGAGTCTCTTTTTGAAAGTCATTTAAAATAAAAATAAAAATAAAAATGACACTTTTAGTTGCTCATAAGTCATAAGTAATAAAATTAAACGTTTATGCCTTAATTTTTTAAATTAGATTTTTTAAGTGAAACATTCTAAAATGGAATACAATATTTATTAGGTTGTAAATGCTTCGATTTGGTTCAACTTTGGACAAAATACGAGTCGAAATACAAGTTACCGTTGTAAAAAATATAGAGTTAAACCATATGAAGTTTCGAACCAAATTGTGCCCAACCACAATGGTTCGAGTTTGTTTGGTAAGGTTTTGTGGTTTGATTTTGTGGTTCAATTCCGCGGTTTGAACTAATTTTGAAAAGATTTCTACTTTAAAGTAAACAAAAGTAATTAAAAAACTAACTATAATAATACCAATAGAAACAAATAGACAAAAACTTGTGTAACACGGTAAATTTTCGATCTTTCGTAAGCCCCAGACGTATGTACTTATCTTGCATTTTAAATCCATATTTTAAAATGGAAAGTTAAGTTTAGAGGTTAATGTTTGTGAAAGGTCTATTTTGCCTCGTTTTCATCATTATCACCCTCTTGAAACCCTTTATTTCCTCCATTGTTCTTGGTCTAACATTAACTTGCAAAGAGAAGTTTTAAAAAGAGTGGAGGGGTGACCATGACTAGTTTGTGGAGATAATGGCTACAAGTCTACAACGGAGGTACATAAAACAAACCACTTCCATTTATAAACACTTTTAAATAACGGTAATGTCGCTAACTCATTTATAAAATGAGACACTTTTTAAAGTAAAAGTAATACATTTAAGACTAAAAGTGACATATTTAAGCCCACAAAGTAACATTTTTAGGAAAAATTATAATTTTTATTAAAAATGTAAAATGACAATTCTAAAGTCAAAAGTGACATATTTTATACCGCAAAGTGACACTTAATAGTAAAAAGTGACACTCTGCAAAACATGAGGGATGGTACTGGGAGGTAGAGTTGTCAAACGGGCCGGTCCGACCCGTCCCGTCCCATCCCAAGCCCATTGGAGCTCTCTTAATAACGGGACGGGTCGGGTCGGGTCGTTCCGAAATAGTAGCGGGCTCATAGACCTTGATCAAGCTCAACCCATGCATACTTGAGCCTATAGGTCAAAAAAATTATTTTTTATTTAAAAAACTCATAAATTAGTTAATAAAAGTTATATAACACATCAAAAATTCAAAACACACGTACTTACTAGTCTAACTTACACAATTATAAAAGGCAAAACACACCTTTGGGTCACTGTACTTATCAAAACATTGCAATTAGGCCACTGAGACGTCAAAATTTTCGGTGCGGCCACTGTACCAGACTTATCTTGCATTTTAACCATATTTTTGGATGGACGTTAAGTTTAACCGTTAAGTTATGTTAAATGTCTATTTTGCCCTCGTCTTCATCATTATCACCCTCTGAAACCCAGATCTCCCTCCATATGTTCTTGGTCTAACATTAACCCAGATTTGAGAGAAGTTTTGGAGAGAGGGGGGCCATGACGGGTGTGGAGATAATGGCTACAAGTCTACAACGGAGGTACATAAAACAAACCACTTCCATTCTGATCCCAAACCGCCGTCCAACACGACGGCGTCAATGGCGAAGCCAACTCCCATAACCTCTCCTTCTTTACAACTACGCCTCCTTCTTTTTTTTTCTTGGCCGTCAATGGCAAAGCATGATTTCTTCAACCCCGCTAACTCGAGAGGAAAATTCAAAATCGCTTTGCTGCCGCACATTTTGAAAGTCGCTTTGTCGTAAGCCCTGGCAGCTTCAATGGCCATACCTTACGTCCTTAACCAAACTCCAAACCCACGCTCGGTTTGGATCCTGATCTCGCCGCATACTTTCCCCACGCCTTGTCGTACTCCCCGAATGTATCCTTTCCTCCGTATGCTTATCGCCACCGATTCTGGCCGACGAGTCGGCACGTCGAACTCAATCCACTCGAATTTTTTGCGGGGCCAAATCGATCTTCAATTCTGGCTTCCTAGCGTTGGATTCACTCGATTTCGACGAGGTAATCGGATATTGAAGGTAAAATCAAAAGAATTCTTAGTTTCATCTGAGTTGAAATAATCGGATTTTGTTATATGAGAGATCTGGAAAATCGGTGTAACCCAGATCTGGAAAATTGGAGAGCAATTCGAGCGCAATTGCTTTAGGGAAATTGAATGAGAGATCTGGAAAATTGGTACTTCTGTTTGTAATTTCAGAACTCTCATAGGAAATTTTTGGTGGAATTAGCTAAGTAGCTTTTGTTGAAATGGAAAATCAATAATAAATTAATACAAATAACCACATATTTTGAAAAATATGGAATGATGAAGAAGATGAGGGCAAAATAGATATTTAACATAACTTAACGGTTAAACTTAACGTCCATCCAAAAATATGGTTAACATGCAAGATAAGTCTGGTACAGTGGCCGCACCGAAAATTTTGACGTCTCAGTGGCCTAATTGCAATGTTTTGATAAGTACAGTGGCCCAAAGGTGTGTTTTGCCATTATAAAACAAAAGTGCAATCAAAGCAAATATAAACAAATGTAATAAGATCAACAATTAAACGAAACAGAAAGTAAAAAAAACTATAATGTTACAGACCAAAAAAAATACATGTGCTATTTGAAGGGTATTTTTTTCAAAAGTTATAATCAAATTGAAGTTCATCATACTGTCCCCAATTTTCTAATATGTGTTTTCTCGAAGATAGATAAAGTTTTTCGTTTTTCGGTTCTAGTTTGCAAAACCATACTAACTAGCAAATGCTCAATTTTTGATTCGCCAACACAATCTAGCATTTAAATTTTATTTATTATCAAGTTTATATTATTAATGCTTTTTATTAGCTAATATCAATCAGGTAGAGATACTCAATTAAATAGATCATATTTTAGTTTCTAATTTTTAATTTAAGTTTAAGTGTTTAATTTTATAATTGGGTCGTGCCGGGCTTTTCAGGCTTTTTAAGATCGGGCCAAACACGGCCCATGGTCCTGGCGGGTTGACTTTTTTCGGACCTTCTAAATTGAGGCCCAGGCCCTTGAAAAGCCTGGGGTTGGACTGGGCTCAATTTTGATAGCTCTCTGGGAGGTCATGACTTTGACTCCTACAAGTCACGAAACTAACCTGTTTTGCACATTTATGTGAAGTTCCTCATTGTGCTCCGCTGCTCTTGCACTTTCAAGATTTGCACAAAGTAACAAACACTCTTAATACTAAAAAGTGTCAGTTTGAAACTAAGGTTGACTACTAAAAGTGATACATTTAATACTAAAACATGGCACTTTCAATGCTAAAAAGTGATACTTTTAAGGTCAATAACGAAATTTTTTATTTATAAGGCAAAATAACACTTGTAGGGTTAAAAGTAACACATTTAATACTAAAAAGTAACATTTTAATGTTATAAAGTAACATTTTAATGTCAAACGTAATGATTTTCATTTATAAAAAAATAAGACACTTTTTAAAGAGAAAGTAGTACATTTAAGACTAAAAGTAACACATTTAAGCCCAAAAAGTAACATTTTTAGGGAAAAAAAATTACTCCATCCGTTCCTAAATTATCGTCCTCTTTTTCTTTTTTGTCCGTCTCAAAATAATTGTTCACTTTGAAACTTACCTTTTTAGAACATCACTTTTACCACTTTACCCTTACTTTTTCACCGTACTTTAATTATGAGCCACATACACATGGACTTTAAAGGAAACTACACATTAAACCAATATAAATAATCAAGTCAATTGTTTTTTCTTAAACTGTGCGTCGGGTCAACTAGGACAATAATTTAGGGACGGAGGGAGTATAATTTTCATTAAAAATGTAAAGTGATATTTCTAAGGCCAAAAGTGACACATTTTATATTACAAAGTGATATTGTTAATAGTGAAAAGTGACACTCTGTATATATAAACATAATGAGTGGCGCTGTAATTTTCAAAAACTAAGGGGTTGTATTGAGATTTTTAAATTTTACCACATTTAGAGGCTAACGGTCCAGATTGATTCATAATGTGAGTTACATATAAATCCCTTATTTATGAGTTTTGTTTGAATTACCCTCTCTATAACCAATAAGTATGTAACAACCCTCCAGTTATGGTTTTTTTAAAAATTATCCTCTCTACAACCAATTACAGTTACATGAATACTTTCCTTTAGCACATTTTTTTAACCGCATCATTTCGTTTGAGTTGACGAGATGGTTATCTATAATTTATCCCGAGCATTCATTAAGTTTTTTTAATGATATATTTGTTTGTAAGTAATTTTTGCAATTTTAAATATTTGTATTTTGATTTTATTATTAATATTTAGTTTGTAGTTTCTTAATTAATTGTTATCGTAATCAACTAAATCTCAATTTAATTTTTGTCCGACCTAGATTTATTTTTTTAAAAAAAACATTTGTTTGTAAGTTTTGTAATTTTAAATATTTGTACTTTAATTTGTTTCTTTTTTAAAAATGTGTGCTAAGTTTTCCTTAATAGTTTGAAATATTTGTGATTTTAAAATATTTGTCTCATTCAATTCAATTTATTTTATATTTTTTGTTTGCTGCGATTTTCATTTTTAAGTTTATTTCAATTAACAGATGTTGTGTTGGTGTGTGTAAGAGAAAATGTTTTTGGATGCTTATTTATACTCCTTTTGGATTAGTTACAAAAATTTTTACAGTGAATAAAATGTTTTATTTCTTTAATTTTCAGGAAGTCAATTTTTGTGTGTGTAGTGTACATTGATCCTGTGAGAACCCAAACCCATTACTTGCATTACTTGTTTTATACCTTTATAACTTGTTTGTATTATGCCTTAACATGTTAGATAATTCTAATTGTTCATGTCTGGCTCGTATTATTATTATTACGTTCCTTGTCGCTTGAATACCTTCTATGCTTAGCATACCTTGCCGTTATGCCTTGAGTGTTGCCTTAGCACGTTTAGCACTCAACCAATACTTGTTAGGGTTCTATTGTCCTTCATAGATGACCTAGAACGCTCACCTTGATCCTAGTAAGCTTGATTGGAAGTTTAGAAACCTTCTTGCTTTGTTTTGGCCTTAGCGATTTCACTCGCCTCCCGTATTGCTTGTATTTCGTCGTGCGATGTGTTCCTTGAGTTCCCGGACTTGTATTCAAGTCATAACCATGTTTAAACAAGCCCTTTCCATGCCCAAGTTATCCTAGTTTTATTGACGTTTGATTCGGGTTTGATTCGTCAACCAATCGTCGCATGATTCGAGCCTTGTCCTACCTTGTTCCGGGTGTTGTTCGGGTGTGTTTCGGACTTGATTTGAGTTATGTTAGACCCTAGAATGGTTGCCCATAAGCTTGGGACCATTTAGGACTTGTTTAGGTCAAGTTTTGGTGCTCCAGAAGTTCAGGCGGCCGCATGGCTCGAGTGAGGCGCCCGCCCCAAGTACTGAGAGCAATTGAAAAATGGAACCAGTCCCAGTAGTTGAGGCGGCCGCATGGCCTTGGGTGAGGCGCCCGCCTCACTTGCTGATCAATCCTACGGGATTTTTCTCCTTCAAGCTTTTGTGACCCAATTAGCCACTTAAACCTCCTTCCTAATTGGCCCTAATCCTACCTATTAAACCCTAATCAAGTCAGATTAGTCCTAACCTCTAGCAACCTCCACTTGACAAGTGGAATTTGGAGCCCTCTCCTCTTGACATGTGGATTTCCACCAAATTCATGCAACATATAAAAAGGCTCCCTCTTGTTGACTTAGCATTAAGCCTCATTTTCAGATTTTCTCTCCTCTCTGCCATGCCAGTGTGTGTAGAGAAAGGTGAGATTAGTGTGTGTCTCCTCCATGGATTGAGCTCCCGACTTCCGATTGCCAAACCGAGACCACCGAGTGAAGCTACCGGACGAGGAGAACGATTCCATCGATTAGTTTATGCTCAAACCATCCTTTTCCTTGGTGAAGGTAAGCTATTGATTCCCCTTAGGTTGTATGTTAGACTTGCCATGTTCCCCTCTTCTATTGATTTCCATGCTTCTACCATGTCCAAGCCATGATTGTGGATGTTTTGATCTTTTGGGATTTTGAATAATATGTCCATCTTGTTAAATTAGTCCTATGCCTAGAATTAATTATGTTCTATGCTTCCTTAGGAACAACTAATGTTCTTGGATTAATAGATTTTGATAACTCTTGGGAATTATGATTTCTAGGGTTTCCTATGCCTTGTATTGATCATCCTATTGAATTGGGTCCTAGGCCTAGAATAAATTGTGTTCTATGTTCCCCTACGAATAAATAATGTTCTTGGACCATTGCATTTTAATAGCCTTTGAAATAATGATTCTAAGGTCCCCTTGAATTCGAATTATTGATAATTCTTAATTACGGTTGTTAATTGGATTAATGACCTAGCCGATCATATACGAGAACTTAGAAAAGGGTTTATGATGCAATTAGCGCCCTAACTCTATTGGATGAATTGTTAGAGACGACTCAACGGAGTCAAATTTAGCGAGCTATTGAACAATACCGGCTCACCGATCAATCCTGACGTTCTAAAGCGTTTCCTAAGAATAATAATTCTAGACTTTGAACTTGAATTGATTACCTTGCTTGATCTTGAATGTCATATTATAGAATGACTAATTGACATGTGAGTTCGCTCTTGTCGAACTCAATCCTACTTGTTTATTGATGAGAATAATTTACTTGTCTTGAACGAGATCGCTCTTGTCGACCTCGTCTCTTACTTGAGAATTTTGTTAAGTATACATTACTTGGCATTTGCATGAGTCAATGGCATCCGTCTTTGTTCACACGCCCACTTGTGGCCAGCTGGGAAGTAGCTCCCTTGTTGTAATCATTTAAGAGCACCATTGGTGACTATCAGGGCATCTCCTCGGAAGATCGATGTACTTACACGCATTCGATACCCGCACATTCCGTATAACGCTTGCAGGAACTACGTGAGCGGCGGCCTCCATATATCCTTATCCTATGTGAATTATTTATGTACACTTATGTGAAACAATGTGCATCACGGATATATGACTCCTATGCTTATATGGCGATATCTTGCCTTGTATGTTGCATCTTGCCATGACATGCATGATTAATAGCTTACAAGTCTTTATGACTTACCCTTTCCCTTTTGCTTTAGATCCTAGCAAGAGTCACCTTTCGTTGAGACTAGCTGTGTTCGTGCCTTGTGCCCTTTTGGTGACCGTTGATCTTTGAAGAGGTGGTTTTGATGGCCTCTTACACTTGGTGTTGCAAGTTTCACTATCCGTGTAAAGGTTATTGAGATTCAGCTTTAGAGATTTACAGAGCTATTTGTTTAGGAGGAGTCATATTGCTGATATAATCTTGAACATTGCGATCTTGGAGAAGGAATACCCCAGGACTGTAGGGCAACAATAGAGCAGCAACTAAGAGCTCAAATCGTTTGCACTTGTGCAGAACTTTCATAACATGATTGATTCACCGAGAAATAAACTGGTCAAATCACACACAACCTTAAAAATAGCTCTGTTTAGCTCAATTCTAGAACTCCAACGTGAACTTTCCAACAAGCTCAAAACCTCCTCTTTGGCAAAATCTTGTGCTGAAGTTCAACTAGAGAAGATTGTACGAAAAAGGGATGGTATGATCCAAGAGATTGAGAAGTTCAGAAGGCAAAGAGATGTCATGCAGCGAAGAATAGAGTTTTGTAGAGAGAAAGATGCGATTGGGATGGCCACGACGGGGTTGAATGACTTGAACTTCAATTTTAAGGAATTTAGTGCCGAAGAGATTAGAGCGGTACCGATGATTTCAGAAACGCTTGAGATTGAAATGAGCTGGTGATTTGATAAATGGGTACAAAGGGCGAATCAACCGCACCGCAGTTGCAATCAAGTTGTACTACACTGAAAACAAGAGCAATGACAGAAAAAGCCAACATATAGGATAAGAGAATTATAAAAATGTACCTCAGGAACAGGAAGACCAAATGTGAACCCAGATATTGTTGCTTCAACAGTCTGAATAGAACCAAGAAAGGGAGCCCCTGAAATCGAGAAGATCAAAACCTCAAGACATACTTCATGTACGGTCAAATGTTCTCAGAAAATAAACCAAGTTTCAGGTTGGGCAAGTGTATCAACAGCAAAATAAGCATGAATGTCGTCGTCTAGCCATTGGATATATCCTTTGGGAGCAATTTCTAGCTTCAACCACTCCAAGAAGTAGCAGAAAACATTGTTACCCATTGAATGGGCAAAAACTACTGAAGGACCACCACTAAGTTTATGAGCAGTTTCACAAGTAAGTCTGCAACAAGAAATAGAGAGAATGAGAACACCAAACTGACAAAAAACAAATCCTGAATCCATGAGATCAAAGGTGAAATAGTGGGTATAGAAACAAGAACACAAGTTTCCTTCCATGCAAAAAGAATCTCACAAGACAGAAGTACTATGTAAAAGAGTTAGCTTACTGAATCTTAATTTCTTTTCCAAATTTATAATGGGGACATGCAAATTTCAATTCTAAGGTGTTATCATTGACTTCATAAACTAAGATTTATCGAAGGCTAACTTTCATCCTGTACCACATCAATGAAGAAATCCTTTGTGAAATTCTAGAAGGAAGAAAGTAGTGAACCAAACTTTAATCAGATGAGGTAGAAATAAGTACTCAGGTTTATCATTCTTGTTGGATCGACTCGGAATGGTACTGGTTTCCATACTAAAATCAATCAAATAAACGTTCACAGTTCACTATAGTGAATTAGAAGCAAATTCACAAGATATATACAAGACATGGACAAATTTCTTGTATGAAAATAAAGGTCTCACTGTGTGTGATACTTAGTTCCATGGACTTGTCAACCTCATTCAAAGGACTCAAGAAGATGATGATCAAATTGAAAAAGAATTAAGTAGTTCACCATGATATTGACATCATAACAGTCCTACAGCTTCTATACCGGATCAGTATACGATGGAAGTGACAGAGATCCACAGGTTAATACTTGTTCATTTGATTTTATTCGGCTCTGACCTCCCTCTTAAAATATATAAGTGCTAGTTTTTGTTATTTCTTGAAGGCCTCTGGAGCATATATTTTTCGCCCAAATGGGACGTTCCTCATAGAGCAACATAAACAGGTTTAGTGTCTTGTACATTTACCCAATTCATGCACATATTAACAGTAAGTAGATTATCGACTAAAGTTGCGTAAAAAGTTGCAGGTCCCTTTGACTGTTATGCATGGACCAATAATTGAAGAAGTTCACCAACAGATCAATCCATGGATTTATCAGGTTTCTCTCTTTTTGTGTGTTTCATCTTTTCTCGCACAACTCTGTTTTCTTACTCTTTCTGACAGTATTTTTCTCTATGTTAGCTATGAGATCTGAGCCTCAGATCCCTTTCAGCTTCACACCCTTGGACCACCAACCACTATGGAGCTCAACACTATTAATAGCCTATTGATATAAAACATATTAGAGGAAAAGGAAGCTAGTTTGGATAAAGCTTTTAGTGATACTTGCACTTTGCACATAAAGTCATGTCAATGTTGATAATCCTGCAAATTACTCAATTTCTATTAGGTACCGTACAAGGTGCTTAAATTACAGGAAGGATACACCACTTGAGTAATATGATTGGACCAAATCAGATTCCTTAAATGCTATTTGACTATGATAGTTCTTGAAGCTTTGGGGAGCTCTGCAGAATTTACTGGGTTTGTAAACTTGAACTCGAACATGCATATTTTCAAATATAGATTATAAGCTAACACTTCCTTACATGTTTCTTTTCTTTTCTTTCATGAGATTTTTCAATTGTGCAGCAACACGAACTGTTCTACCTTAGTTAACTTTATAGGCTATGGAGTATGCTATTTGGTGTCACATGAACCTCTATAGTTCTAGGCTCTATCATTCTTAGCAAACTACTAAATTGTGTAAGCAGAGAGGCTACCAGGTATTGTAGTCATGTACATAGAAAAACTGAGTCACAATTCTGTACAAAGTTTTTCTTATTCCAATGCTGATGATTTGTGATCAAGACCCCATCTTAAGATGAGCAAATATAGCCTAATTATCTTTAAGTCTTCTGCTCCAAAACATATTCATGTCCTCAGATAAGAGTATCATTAAGAAGATTGAGTTTAAAACTTCCTTGTATTATCTTTGTGAATCTAAAATTTATATGTTGAACCCGTGCAGATAACCAGACTTCACAAGAGGAAAGAGCATGTTGAAGTCGAGTTTAGTGTAAGATTATTCACTTCTACGATGAACCACAACTTAAACAAATTTACTTGTGATAAGAACTACCTTTCAAATTATTAATTTCTCTTCTTCGATTGAGTGGGTGGATGATGTATTTGAGAAGATATCACAGCTATTCATTTAACTTAAGTGCAATTCATGTTACTGTCAGTTGCATACATTAACAATGTCCTACTTATCAGGTTGGACCTATCCCTGTTGATGATGGAATTGGTAAAGAAATTATCACTGAAATCACAACTAAGATGGCTACCAATAAGACATCAATTAGTTGAAAAGGACATCAATTAGTTGAAAAGGAATTAAAAACTTCCCAATATGATCTGGTTTAACAATTAACAGCCCATGATCACACAAAAGAGGATCGAATCAGAATAGTATTTTTTACAAAATAATATAATCCCCTGTTTGGTCAAAAGATTTAACTAAAACCCAAGTATATCTATGTACTTTATCATGGAAAAGGACTACCATAATCTTAAACTTATCAAGCAAGATTCATTCATTTAATCAAACTTTTTTTGGAAATAAAAGACTTACCTGGGAATTGTTTATAGTTTGGGAGAGCCAAAAACAGAACATGGGTGCTTCTTCAAGCAATTTTTGTAAGTTCTTGGAAGCTTTCCTGGGTGCTCTTTTCATCCACTCCTAAAAACAGAACCTTTAATTTTTGAAGTTTCAAATGGCCCAAATAATCTTGCAGCCTGAAATCCAAATTAACACAATCCATCAATCAAAACGACAAACGAATATAAAACTATCTTTCCTCTATTTCAAAACTGAGTGTCCATTTTTCTTTTGAAATGGAGGAATTAAGTAATATTCAAATACCCTTTTGATTAAAAAAAAGAGGAAAAAAAATTGCAGGGACTAAGGAGAAATTCTTCTTGGGTTTTCTTCTTCTGCTGGACAGTATCAACTGCGTGCTATTAACAACCTAGAAAACCCTTCTTCTTCCAACAGCTGGGACAGGATCTCTAAACACAAGACACCAAGAACGACAAGATTCGGAAGGCCGTAGGGACTAGCCACATAAACAAGCACATCAAACAAGAGGGTGGTAGACATTTTCCACATGACCCACCATTGAAGTTGATCGATCTGATTATCATTATAAACAGTTCCCAATTTCTATGAACAGTGTTTGTAATAGTATCCTTGGAGGTCAACATAACTACAAAGATGAAGATTATATGACATGTGGAGGATGAAGTTGAAAGGTTAGGGAGATTGTAGGCATAATTTTTTAAGGTGGACTATGTAAGTGAAAATCTTGAATAGAATAGTGGACTCTTTGATCTTCACGGAGCGATATTAACTGCTGCTTATTCTCTGCCTCAAGTCTTATTTTTTCCATGCAAATTTGGAAATTTAATATTAGCTTCTTACAATGTGAGGATGCCATAAAAATTGGTTAGACTTAGACCACATATATTCTAATCACCGAAGTACAAAGGTTTGAATCACAAGCCTTGCAGTTTTGACAAACCTGAAAACTGCATAAAGATGGGCAGGCAAAATAACATCTCACACCTCATTGAGTAATTCGACACTGCTACTAAGAAGAAGTTCCATCATCAACAGAAAAGGTGGCTCCTTGTAACTCCCCAACCTTAATTCCTACTTAGAATTACAAGTCGGTGCGCTAAGCACCCTCCTAGTTAGCCAAATCTTAAACTCAGATCAAATCAACTCAAATTAAATTGTAACCAAAAGAAACGTTATAGTACACACACAAGGCTAGAATTAGGAAAAGAAATCAATCAATTCTGATGTCATTTGCTACCTCAAAACAGTGAGTGAAAATGTCTGAAATTTGATTCAGCACTGAAACAAGGCGGCAGTGCGGTCCAATTCAAACCAATGCCAAAATCATACCACAAGGCCGACAAATGAAAATAAGGTATTCATGGAAATGTGTATGAGTCTACTTTCTATTCCAATTTACGGAACAATATTTCAGTATCTCTAGCCCAAGTTATGGTTAAAACAGTAACAGGTGTCCAGAAACAACTTCCGAACAGTCATAGTTTTTGGCTTCCAAAACCAGCTCCAAACGCTCTCAAAATTAACCTATTTTCACAAGGGTTCAATCCCAACATAAATTAGGTATATAAAGGTTGAATTAGGGAAAGAAATTGATCAAAATGAATATCATTTGATAGGTCAAACCCTATGGCAAAAATTGCTAAAACTCAAGGCTGTCCAATAACTTAGCAGAATTATGCCAACTTCCAATTAAATCTGGTACTGATCCATGAGGCTAAAACTCAAGGTTCATTATTGCTCGGTCTGATTGGGTGGATTACAAGGCATGGGTTGAGTGAAGCCTAGCCGGCCGTGAGCCCGTTTCAATCTTTTTATCTTCTTCTATTTCGTGGCAGCCTAGTATTCAAGAGGCGTGGGACTGTTTTTTTTTTTATTTTCCTTGGTAGTTTCGGTCAAGGTGAAGTAATTCAGGTGTGAGGGTTCTCAAACCAAGATTGGGCAGTTCATAAACTATTTTAGGACTGTTTTGGGACAGTTTGAACATCCAAAAACGTGGACTGCTAGGGCTGATTGGCGTGGTGAATTGGACAGCTTGTGTGCATTGTTCGAAGTGGTTGAAGTGAGCAGTGAATTCATGGGTTGTTGTTGAAGGGTTGGTCAGATTATTCCTTGTATTAGTTCTATAAACAATGTTAGATTTTTGGGCTGTTATTGAGGGTTTTTAGAAGAGGTTTAGGAGCAATTTTTGTGGCTGTTTTTGGGCAGTTTTCGAGCTGCTTTGGGACTGTTGGTTCAGCCATAGGGCGGTTCTAAAAGGGCTGGACAGATTTGAATTGTTCAAGTATTTTGACACCGTATCAAAAACCAAAATTGTTCAAATTACTATGAGATCAGAGCTTCACAGTACTTCAACAAACCACATACACCAATTCTAACTCTACACATGAAAGCACAAAAATAAATTCATAAACTAGATGAAAAGAAGAAAGGTGAAAATCTTTGATCTACATTCGGTTAAAAAAATCCACAATGATAAGTGAAAATTATGTAGGTGACTGACGTTGATACAACAGCGAAAGAGAAACTTACAAAAATAAAAACGTTGTAAGCTCAGTACCAATTCGCACGAGTACTTGTTCACAGAATACTTGGTGTGACACCTTGCCTATGTTCTACTTTAAAGCTAGCTCTTATTAAGTTTCATGTTGACTCAAAACCATGTTAATTCTGTTTCAGGCAAAGTAAGACTCACTGAACTAGAGGAATGATCTGGTTCATGTTAAACTGCATACATATTCTGTTTCATGATTCCCTTCTATTTTCTTTTGGAAATGCATGCTAAACTGCCTACATTTTAACTAAAGACTGCTACCAATATAGTGATGTCTACCAGCTTGGGCGTTTATCTGAGAATAGCAGTTTTTTCAGGTTCTAAATTGTGAGGGGGAGTTTCTACCTGATTTCCTGCTATAGTTAGATGTATTTTAAATGAAACCTGAACTTTTTTTTTGTTGATAACATATAGCATTTCAAAGATTGAGCTGTAGTAACCTTACCATCGCTCCAAGGACTACCCTTACAACTTGTAAAAGTTATTGTCTAAGTTACCCGATCAAAAACATACCTTATGGATCTTCATACATCTCACTGTCACCCGACCCTGACTCAGATTGACAGCCCTCAAATAATAACCATTATCAATTTGAAAAGCTCAATTAGAAGGAAATAGCACATGTACCTTGTAAGACTGAATGAATTCATAATCTCATCAGTGGATTACGGAGCCAAATTCATCAATCAATACAAAGAGGCCCACCAACACTTCGTAAAGTTTCGCCATTTGGGGATGAGATTTGTGGAGAAACCCATTGACCCCGCGAGCAGGGAAGGAGACGTGTGAGATTCGCCAGAGAAGACGGAGGGTCCGGCTGGGTTGTTGATGGGGGGTTTCGTTTGTGAGACCAAGAAGAGATGTAGGAGATCGCCGGTGGGTTATGGCTGGCGAGCAGGGAAGGAGATGAAGACGAAGCTTGAAAGGGATTTGAAAGCGATTCACAGAGCCTGCTGAGAAAGGGTTTGGCCGAGATTGGGGATTTTGATTTGGGAAATTGTTTACCGCTCAATTGGCCTTTTAGCGGATTCACAAAAATTAATCCTAAAATACCTCGAAGCACAACGTTTGTTAAAAACAAACGTTGTAAAAGTACAACGTTTTTCCAAAAAACGTTGTAAAATAGAGGGCTAGCACAGCGTTCCTTCCAAAAACTGTTGTATAATACTAATACACAACGTTTAATTGAAAAACGTTGTTTAAAATAACCTTTTAACAACGTTTATTTAAAAACGTTGTAAAAAAAACGTTGTAATTGCTCTTTTTTGTTGTAGTGTGTGTTCGTGCCTTGTGCCCTTTTGGTGACCGTTGATCTTTGAAGAGGTGGTTTTGATGGCCTCTTACTCTTGTTCATATTTTTGTAAGGACGACGGGTTAAGCAAGTCAACTAGACTATGCTTGGGTATTTGTGTAGAACTTGATTATAACTCTTGTTAGCTACTAGTAATTATATCACTCGTAGTACTTGTAACCCTTTTGTGCCAGCATTGTGTAAGCCGAGCTTTGGTTAACCTGTTATTATTCCACTTCGTATTAGTCTTCCGCTGAGCATGCTATTAGCTATTATTTAATCCTTGTCCATAAACTGTTAGCTTGGGTTCCGGCATGTAGTGTCGCCGATGACTTGGTTTTATTGTTTAACTGCTTATCGTTGAAAAGGTTTTAAAAATACCGGCCTTTTTGGTGCCGAGGCGTGCTACGCCTCTAATGTCGCGTCGTTTTAGAAATTAAGTCCTTGCATGTTTATTTGTCTACTTGTTTCCTCCTTATTTGGCCCGACCTCAGTTCGTCGACGCTTGGTATCGAGCTTGTTTATAGAGTTAGCTATCTGGCCGTGATAGGTTCCATGGCCTGGTGGGTTGTTTCTGTGTGATGTGTCTAACGCCGAGTGAATTCTTATAGGTGCTTGATGGTGCTTGAATCCTAGAGCGCACCGTGTAGGCCGAGTAGAGGCACCAGGAGAGTTCCCGAGGAACCCGAAGTGGAGTTACCACCTCCACCACCGAATCCATGGGCATGAATGCTCGGATGGCAGATTTGTACGTCGTATGACGGAGTTTATGACCGAGATGGCCCAGCCTGGCCGTGGTCGAATGTACCTCCTCCACCACCACCCCAAACCCGGAGGCGAGAGTGTCGCCACCGCTGCGCTATACCACCCGGTGCTAGGCACTGAATAATGCCGTGTTAGAGAGATTCTTGAAAATGAAGCCTCCATCTTTTGAGGGAGAGGCGGATGCTAGTATGGCCGAGCTATGGCTTGAGGATGTGAAGAAAATCTTTGCAAAGACCGGATTGCACCTGATGAGGAGAAAGTGATCTTAGTCGCGTAGATAAGCTTAGAGGAGCCGCCAATCATTGGTGGGAGGTTCTACTTGCTAGTTGGGAGTTGAATCGGGTGGCGCAGTGTGGCCTACATTTGAGGCGAGTTTAGGGCTACTTATGTGCCTACCGTGTGGTTAGAGACAGAAGGGAGAAAGAATTCCGTGATTTGGAGCAGGGGTTCCATGTCTATAGCTCGATTTCTTCTAAATTCACCGAAGTTGTCCTGCTATTGTGCACATCCGGTGCAAGATGAGAGACACAGACCCGAGGTTTGTGAAGGGGTTGAAGACCGAATACAGAAACGCTTGTTATCCCTTGCTTAGAATCGTGCGTATGAGATCAGCGAGACATTGAGGCACAAAGTGTAAGCCTCCTGTGCGCCTTCTCAGCAGCTATCTTCGCAGCTAGAGTCGATCTTCGGAAATCGGTCCGCTACCGTGGCAACCGTCGCGTTGGTGGTCGAATAGGCATCGCCCGTGGTGGATAGGGATAGGCGCCCGAGAGTCGCGGTAGTAGTGCTACTCCTCGCGCCAGACTGAGGCGGAGGACCATTGACTTGTTCTTATTGTCATAAGATTGGGCATACTAGCGAGAAGTGCAGACTAGGCTTGGTACTTGCCTTAGTTGTGGAGATCCTAATCATCGGCTCAAAGATCTGTCCTAAGTCTAGCAGCTTCCTCGGGTCGGCTCAGGGTCCAAGAGGATAGCGATGGCGCCCTAAGGCGCAGCTCGTGTTTTCGGGCTTGATCGGCAAGGTGTTCCCGAGTCTTCTGTGATCGAGGTACTCTTTCGCCTTCGGTCATCGTGCTCGAGTTCTTATAGATCCGGTTCTACTCATTCTTATGTTGCATCGCATTTCCTAGAACATTTATGTGTATTGCCCCATGCTTACCTTATGTGCTTGAGGTGTCTACACCGTTGGGTGATTGCTTGTTGGCGGCCGAGGTCTATAGAGGTCGTGATGTGCTTGTTCATGATCGAGTCTTCCATGCCGATTTGGTAGTATTGCCTATTAGAGACTTTGATGTGATTCTTGGTATGGATTGGCTATGTGTACATCATGCTTTAGTTGACCGCCGCCGTAAGAAAGTAACTTTTGCCATGCCCGGTATTCTGAGTTTGTGTTTTCGGGTGATCATGCTATGAACGGGGTTCATATTATTTCGCCATGGGCTAGACAACTCTTATCGCGCGGGTGTACGGGGTATTTAGCTTGTGTTCTTGATACTAGCATGTCTTCGCTAAGCTAGAGGATATTCCTAGTTAATGAGTTCCCCGATGTCTTTTCCTCCGAGTATGCTTTGCCTCCCGACCGAGAACTAGAGTTCTCATTGAACTATTGCCGTGGACTTCGCCTATTTCTAGGGCACCTTACCGTATGGCTTCTGGCGGAGTTGCGAGAGTTGAAGGATCACCGCAGGAACTTCTAGATGTGGAGTTCATTAAACCGAGTGTATCTCCTTGGGTGCACCGGTGTTGTTTGTGAGGAAGAAGGATGGTAGTTTACTACAGTATAGACTATCGACACCGAACCTGTGCTACTATTAAAAATAGGTATCCCTTGCCTCACATTGATGATCTTTTGATCAACTTCGGGGTTCGCTTGTCTATTCCAAGTTTGACTTGAGGAGTGGCTATCACCGCTTGAGGGTTAGAGCGGAGGATGTCCGAAGACACCTTCCGCACGCTTACTGGTCATTATGAGTTTGTTGTGATGCCGCTTGATTGACCAACGCACCTCAGCAGCTTTTATGGACTTGATGAATAGGGTTTTTCATGAGTACCTCGATTGCTTTGTAGTGGTATTTATTGATGACATTCTTGTGTACTCCAAGTCACGAGAGGAACATGCGAATCACTTGAGAGAAGTCCTTTCTCTTCATGAGAAGAAGCAACTTTATGCGAAATTTAGTAAGTGTGCTTTCTGGCTTGAGCAAGTTTCTTTCCTAGGGCACGTGGTGTCTAGAGATGGTATCGCGGTGGATCCATCCAAGGTTGAGGCGATTACTAAGTGGAAGACGCCTAGTACGGTGACCGAGGTCCGTAGTTTCTTGGGCCTGGCAGGTTATTACCGTAGGTTCATTGAGGGGTTTTCGAAGATCGCTACTCCGATGACTAATTTGACTCAGAAGAAGTCTACTTTTATATGGAGTGATAAGTGCGAGGCTAGTTTTCAGGAGTTGAAAAGGAGGTTGACTACGGCTCCTATTTTGGCATTGCCTAGTGGTTGTGAGAACTTTGTGATTTATAGCGACGCCTCGCTAGAAGGCTTGGGTTGCGTACTTATGCAGAATGGGAGAGTTATTGCCTATGCTTCGAGGAAGTTATCACCTTATGAGCAGAATTACCCGACACATGACCTTGAACTGGCAGCTATTATCTTTGCGCTTCACAAGTGGAAGCATTATCTTTACGGGGCTAAGTTTGAAATATTCACCGACCATAAGAGTTTGAAGTATCTCTTTTCACAAAAAGAGTTGAATATGCGACAGAGGAGATGGATGGAGAAACTTAAGGATCATGACTGCACTATTTCCTATCATCCGGGGAAAGCTAATGTCGTTGCGGATGCCTTGAGTAGGAAGGCATATATGTCTTGTTTGATGATGAAGGAGTGGAAGATGCTTGAGGACGTCCGAGAATGGAGTCCAGTTGCGAATGAGCATAGGGTTATCTTTGCTAGCGTGCGTGCTACGCCTGCGTTGTTTGAGTTGATTAAGAAGGCTCAAGTTTCTGATTCTGAGTTAGGGAAGATTATTGATGGCTTGGGTGATGGTAAGACACCGGAGTTTACTATGAACACCGATGGGATTTTGAATTTTCGTGGTAGGGTTTGTGTTCCCTCTACCGATGGAGTTAGGCGTATGGTTCTTGATGAGGCTCACAAGGCCAAGTATACTATACATCCAGGGAGTACCAAAATGTATAGGGACTTGAAGAGACAGTTTTGGTGGAATGGGATGAAGAGAGAAATAGCAGACTATGTATCTAGATGCTTGACGTGTCAGCAGGTTAAGGCTGAACACCGTGAGACCCCGGTTTACTTCAGCCACTTGAGATACCGGAGTGGAAGTGGGAGCATATCACCATAGATTTTGTGACAGGATTGCCACGTACTCGCCGAGGTTTCGATGCAGTTTGGGTTGTTGTGGATAGGTTGACCAAATCTTCATATTTTATCCCTGTTGCGATGACTTATAGTTTGAGTCAGTTGGCAGCGTTGTATGTCCAGGACATCGTGAGATTGCACGGCATTCCAGTTAGCATTGTTTCGGATAGAGACCCCAGGTTCACTTCTAGATTTTGGCATTCCTTGCAGGAGGCTTTGGGTACGAAGTTAAACTTTAGTACGGCTTTTCACCCGCAGTCTGACGGTCAGTCGGAGAGATTGATTCAGGTATTGGAGGATTTGTTGCGTGCTTGTGCCATGGATTTCAAAGGTAGTTGGGATTCCCATTTACCGTTAGCCGAATTCGCATATAATAATAGTTATCAGTCCAGTATTGAGATGGCGCCATATGAGGCTTTATATGGGCGCAAGTGTCGTTCACCGATTTGCTGGGATGAAGTTGGTGAAGCTAAGCTTTGGGGTTCGGAGATGGTACAACAGTCGGCTGAGAGCGTGAAACTTATTAGAGATAGATTGCTTACAGTGAGACGAAGAGCTACGCGGACAACCGGAGACGTGACCTAGAATTTCAGGTTGGTGACTATGTGTTCTTGAAAGTATCGCCCCGACGCGGTACTAAGCGATTTGGAAAGAAAGGTAAACTTTCACCTCGATTCATTGGACCATTCGAGATCCTAGAAAGGATTGGAGCTTTGGCGTATCGGTTAGCATTGCCGCCTTCTATATCGGATGTTCATGACGTCTTTCATGTCTCGATGCTACGCAAGTACTTGAAGGATGAGTCGCATGTCCTTACCTATGATGAGATTACTTTTGAGCCTGACCTTTCTTATGATGAGAAGCCGGTGAGGATTCTGGACACGAAAGAGCAAGTGTTGAGGACAAAGAAAATTCCCTTGGTGAAGGTCTTGTGGAAGAATCATGATATTGAGGAAGCCACGTGGGAGACCGAGCTTGATATGAGAGAGAAATACCCTTTCCTATTCGATGACTCCGGTAAGAATTTAGGGACTAAATTCCTTTAAGTGGGGGAGGATGTGAGAACCCAAACCCATTACTTGCATTACTTGTTTTATACCTTTATAACTTGTTTGTATTATGCCTTAACATGTTAGATAATTCTAATTGTTCATGTCTGGCTCGTATTATTATTATTACGTTCCTTGTCGCTTGAATACCTTCTATGCTTGGCATACCTTGCCGTTATGCCTTGAGTGTTGCCTTAGCACGTTTAGCACTCAACCAATACTTGTTAGGGTTCTATTGTCCTTCATAGATGACCTAGAACGCTCACCTTGATCCTAGTAAGCTTGATTGGAAGTTTAGAAACCTTCTTGCTTTGTTTTGGCCTTAGCGATTTCACTCGCCTCCCGTATTGCTTGTATTTCGTCGTGCGATGTGTTCCTTGAGTTCCCGGACTTGTATTCAAGTCATAACCATGTTTAAACAAGCCCTTTCCATGCCCAAGTTATCCTAGTTTTATTGACGTTTGATTCGGGTTTGATTCGTCAACCAATCGTCGCATGATTCGAGCCTTGTCCTACCTTGTTCCGGGTGTTGTTTGGGTGTGTTTCGGACTTGATTTGAGTTATGTTAGACCCTAGAATGGTTGCCCATAAGCTTGGGACCATTTAGGACTTGTTTAGGTCAAGTTTTGGTGCTCCGAAGTTCAAGCGGCCATGGCTCAGTGAGCGCCCGCCCAAGCACCGAGAGCAATTGAAAAATGGAACCAGCCCCAGTAGTTGAGGCGGCCGCATGGCCTAGGGTGAGGCGCCCGCCTCACTTGCTGATCAATCCTACGGGATTTTTCTCCTTCAAGCTTTTGTGACCCAATTAGCCACTTAAGCCTCCTTCCTAATTGGCCCTAATCCTACCTATTAAACCCTAATCAAGTCAGATTAGTCCTAACCTCTAGCAACCTCCACTTGACAAGTGGAATTTGGAGCCCTCTCCTCTTGACATGTGGATTTCCACCAAATTCATGCAACATATAAAAGGCTCCCTCTTGTTGACTTAGCCATTAAGCCCATTCTCAGATTTTCTCTCCTCTCTCCTGCCATGCTTAGTGTGTGTAGAGAAAAGGTGAGATTAGTGTGTGTCTCCTCCATGGATTGAGCTCCCGACTTCCGATTGCCAAACCGAGACCACCGGAGTGAAGCTACCGACGAGGAGAACGATTCCATCTGATTAGTTTATGCTCAAACCATCCTTTTCCTTGGTGAAGGTAAGCTATTGATTCCCCCTTAGGTTGTATGTTAGACTTGCCATGTTCCCCCTCTTCTATTGATTTCCATGCTTCTACCATGTCCAAGCCATGATTGTGGATGTTTTGATCTTTTGGGATTTTGAATAATATGTCCATCTTGTTAAATTAGTCCTATGCCTAGAATTAATTATGTTCTATGCTTCCTTAGGAACAACTAATGTTCTTGGATTAATAGATTTTGATAACTCTTGGGAATTATGATTTCTAGGGTTTCCTATGCCTTGTATTGATCATCCTATTGAATTGGGTCCTAGGCCTAGAATAAATTGTGTTCTATGTTCCCCTACGAATAAATAATGTTCTTGGACCATTGCATTTTAATAGCCTTTGAAATAATGATTCTAAGGTCCCCTTGAATTCGAATTATTGATAATTCTTAACTACGGTTGTTAATTGGATTAATGACCTAGCCGATCATATACGAGAACTTAGAAAAGGGTTTATGATGCAATTAGCGTCCTAACTCTATTGGATGAATTGTTAGAGACGACTCAACGGAGTCAAATTTAGCGAGCTATTGAACAATACCGGCTCACCGATCAATCCCTACGACGTTCTAAACGCGTTTCCCTAAGAATAATAATTCTAGACTTTGAACTTGAATTGATTACCTTGCTTGATCTTGAATGTCATATTATAGAATGACTAATTGACATGTGAGTTCGCTCTTGTCGAACTCAATCCTACTTGTTTATTGATGAGAATAATTTACTTGTCTTGAACGAGATCGCTCTTGTCGACCTCGCTCTCTACTTGAGAATTTTGTTAAGTATACATTACTTGGCATTTGCATGAGTCCAGCTGGCATCCTGTCTTTGTTCACACACGCCTCCACTGTGGCCACAGTGGGGAAGTAGCTCCCTTGTTGTAATCATTTAAGAGCACCATTGGTGACTATCCCGGGCATCTCCTCGGAAGATCGATGTACTTACACGCATTCGATACCCGCACATTCCAGATAACGCTTGTATGCAGGAACTACGTAGCGGCCCGGCTCTCCATATATCCTTATCCTATGTGAATTATTTATGCGCACTTATGTGAAACAATGTGCATCCTGGATATATGACTCTATGCTTATATGACGATATCTTGCCTTGTATGTTGCATCTTGCCATGACATGCATGATTAATAGCTTACAAGTCTTTATGACTTACCCTTTCCCCTTTACTGCTTTAGATCCTAGCAAGACAGGTCCTGCTCGTTGAGACTAGCTGTGTTCGTGCCTTGTGCCTTTTTGGTGACCGTTGATCTTTGAAGAGGTGGTTTTGATGGCCTCTTACTTTTGTTCATATTTTTGTAAGGACGACGGGTTAAGCAAGTCAACTAGACTATGCTTGGGTATTTGTGTAGAACTTGATTGTAACTCTTGTTAGCTACTAGTAATTATATCACTCGTAGTACTTGTAACCCTTTTGTGCCGGCATTGTGTAAGCCGAGCTTTGGTTAACCTGTTATTATTCCACTTCGTATTAGTCTTCCGCTGAGCATGCTATTAGCTCTTATTTAATCCTTGTCCATAAACTGTTAGCTTGGGTTCCGGCATGTAGTGTCGCCGATGACTTGGTTTTATTGTTTAACTGTTTATCAGGTTGAAAAGGTTTTAAAAATACCGGCCTTTTTGGTGCCGAGGCGTGCTACGTCTCTAATGTTGCGTCGCGTCGTTTTTAGAAATTAAGTCCTTGCATGTTTATTTGTCTACTTGTTTCCTCCTTATTTGGGCGGTCCGACCCGCGGTTCCACCTCGGGCCCGGGCCGGGTCGCCACAGATCCGACCCATATAATATATCAAACATATACCAATTTATTCGCGTCTTGCTCGCTTCATACATTAAGCATGTTTATACTGACTCCGTACCATAAACACGAACACAAAATCTAGTATATAATATGTTTTCTTATATAGGAAATGTCGTGCGAACGATGGTAAGGGTACCTAATAAGTTTGTTTCACGCGTACGGTTTGTTTGACGAATCAATTAGTTTGAACAATTTATAATTTTAAATCCCCTAACAAGTTCACTGCCCTGGTGGTTATTAAATTTCAATCCTTGATTAATGTTATGAATACTTTCAATAACAATCGATCTTAATTTTACTTAAATATCATACAATTTTATTAATATTTTGTCAAAATCTAATCAAGTTGAGAAAAAAAATATGAATATTTTATAGAAAACATCTATATTATAATAAAGCTCAATAGTTAACTACTGATCAATATTCATTTTTAGCAAACATAATGGTCATGATTAAATCTTCTGAAAAGTTAACTACTGATCAGAATTCATTTTTACCAAACATGACTATTGGTCAAGATTAACTCTCATTATCGTCATAATTGGTTCCCTGATTTATTCTGACATTTGTCTTCCTATATTAGTTTCTTTAATATATTCAAGATATATTGCTAGATTTTGTGAATCATGATAACAATATAGGAGATATATGTCAGAAAAAAAAAGAATAAGAAAGAAGAGAATGAAATGGGGTGTTGAAACCAAGTGGTTGAAAAAAGAAATAAAATAAAATAATAATATAGTAATAGTTGATTTGAAAACATTGAGTTACAATTCCTCAAACTCAAAATAAGTTTTGTAGCCAAGTAGTAGAGAAAAATAGCTCAAACATTGGACAGACCTTATCCAGCTGAATCAGTCAGGATGTTCATAAAAAATCTCCAACCCATCTACCTGGAACACATGCGGTATCTCCCTCATGGAAACATCAATGAGATAGAGGAAGTAGGAATTTGTATCGACGAAGACATACACACTGGATATTTAAAAATCGGTAAACCTTCTAGTTCATTTCTCTATTCGAAGGGAAAAGCAACAACATCAGGATCAGCTGTCCACATGGTGGGAAATATACCAACAATGCCACCAACCACTTTCCTACCCAAAAATGCGAATGTACCATGGTCTATGGAGCAGATAGATCCATCAATACGTTGGTGGAAATAATGGTCCAAGCAGAAACTTTAGAGGACCAAACAGGGAGAAATAGGCATTTTGATGAATTATAAGCTCCCCTATCACGATACTACTACAAGGGCGATGGCACATGGAGTGTTAAAGCCATTAGAAAACTACAGGCCGTCGAATCATTTGCCTAACAAATGGAATCATGCCCAGTATTGTGAATACAATCGTTGTAGTGGTGATTCGACCGACAAGTGCTACCTACTTAAGGGTGCAATCCATGATGTGATCGATGATAAAGTCATCGAGAAACCTCACCCTTGGTCCAATATAGTCAATAACATACTACCTCAAATCCTCAACATGATCAACATGATTGGTCCATGATGAAAGTATACCCATTGAGTTTGAAAGGAATGAAAAATTGTTGCCTTATATCATTGTTCCTCTTTCTCTACAAGAAAAAGTGCTTAGCTGCAACATGATCTCCTGGGACACTATCTTAGGCAACACTCAAACTGTGAATAGTGTTGAGAAAACCAATTGGATTGGTAGGGATGTCAGTCATCTTACCAGATCTCGTTGGGCATATCAACCCAACAAGGAAATTGGTGACCACTCTAGGAAAGATAAAGAAGTAGATACCGGGGCTAAGAGCATGGAAGATACCCTGCTAGCTCAGATAAAGAAAACTCAAGCTAACATATCCATCTAGGGCTTGTTATGTGCTTCCAAGAGCCATCGTGACACACTGGCCAAATCTTTAAGTCATGCAGTTATCCCCATTGAAATGTCTCCAGGAGAATTAACCCAAATGATCTGAAACATACACTTTGGGAATGTGATTATGCTCACCGATTTGGATCTGCCAAAGGATGGAACCAACCACATTGACGCTCTTCACATCACTGTAGGGGTCAGGGAAAAAAGGGTTCCTCGGGTCCTGATAGATAATGGTTCGTCGCTAAAAGTATGTCCTACAAGCACGTTGGCAAAACTAGGGACAAAGATCTCAAAATTAAATCCTTCATCACAGATAGTAAGGGCATATGACAACTTAAGTCGATGTGTACTAGGAGTGGTAACTTTTATGATAACAATTGGGCCGTTGACTATGCCAGTTGAATTCCAAGTCTTAGATTTTCCTACCACTTTCAGTTTATTACTGGGACGTCCTGGGATCCATAGAGTGAAAGGGGTAGCTTCTTCACTACACTAACGTGTCAAGTTCATCCACGATGACCACATAGTGATCATACTTGCTGAAATGAGAAAAGACACCTTGGTTGGGAGATATTTGAAGATATCAGTCTCACCACCAATGAAATGGAAAAGGTTATCCTAGAGCCACGTAGCACCGCATATAAAATTGTAACAGTTGAAAATACCTGGACCATGGATCAAGATGACTATGCCTTGGCTTTATTTGGTGATGATTTCATGGGGGATAGTTTTCTGGGTATGATTGACGAAGGAACTAGCTATGAAGATGTGACGACCCAACCCGGATTCCAACACGAAATCCCAAGGTCGTGCCACTGGAACTAACATAAGATGAGGACAAGCACTTGTTAAACAGTAGTGTAAGTCGAACAGTTGAGCTAACACGCTCTAAACATGAACATAAAGCCGCACTAAAATACGATATTTCAAAAATTGAATTAGCGGAAGCAATAAAGAAATGAAGTCCCGAGCTATGAAGCTCGAAACCAAAGCCAAAGAAACCAAGAGAGACATTATCTCACAAATGGGAAAAACAAAATTCGCGTCTTTGCGACATTGCGGAACAAACCATCGGCACTTCAGGCCGGCATTTCAACAAAGGAACAACCTAATATATCAATTACCCAACGGCTAAAGCATACCGGGGTCAACCATCAACTATAACAAATGGAATAAATAAATGCCCCAAAGCTACTATGTGCCCGGGAGACAACTGAAATAAATACGAAAACCACGAACAAGGCACGACACAACACATTGGCCCAAGAAAGAACCAATACAAATAACCAAGTATTCTACCCGACTATAAAGTCTAAATAACTTTACAAAATGTCGATCTCACAAGAATAGCAAAGTACATGATATCAATGGCAATGCTAAAAAGGAACATGACTCCACAAGCTGCTACTCGGGAAAGACGACTGCTACAAACATGAACCACACGATCTAATCTCGATCTATCGATCAGCTGCGCACTACTACAGTCATGATCTACTCGACCTCAACGCAACCACCAATTACTGCATCTAGAAAACAAAGTACGGGATGAGTCATAATGACCCAGTACGCTACTACAAGAGATATGTAACATATAATTTTTTTTTCGTCCATTTTAAAATAATTGCTTTCTTTCAAAACTTTCTAGCTTATTCAGTAAAACACTTTTACCACTTTACTCTCAATTTTTCTACTTACTTTAATTATGACCACATGTTGAAAACAATTAAAGGAAACTATAAATTTTACCAATATCTGTGATACAGTCAAATATTTTTTTAAAGATTTGTCGAGTAACAAAAACAATAATTTATTCAAAAATGGAAGGAGTACAAGATGAAGGCCAACCAACACTGCCCTAGAAAGAGGACAAAGGAGCATTACATTTAAACAAAGGGCAATATTATAGTCATTCTTATTTTGCATCAAAATATAAATATTCTATGACGTGGTACATTCTCATTGGTTGGAGTGCTGAGACCCACAAAATGTCCAACCAATAAGAATGTACCACTTCATATAATACCTATATTTTAGTATAAAATGAGAGTGGTCCAAGAAAGATAGTAGAAATTGTGATAAAACCTAGATGTAGGAAACACAAATTGTGTGGACATTGAATGTTTAAAATTAAAACGATGATTCCTCGAATGAATGATAGAAGGAATAGAGCACAAGCTAATGAAGAAAGAATATATGAGGTTATATCTGTTTGACTTTTTGAATCAATTGAACTTTAACGCATATTTTTTATTCTCTTAAGTCAAAAAAATAATTCATAATACCAACAAAGTAGTACAAATAACATGTTTTATGATTATAAAAAGAATTAAAATTAAATATATACATCAAATTTTTATTTGAAAAACACTCATTTTGACTTAAAAAAAAAAGATAAGCAAGACAATAACATAAATTTAGGAAGTATTAATTACAAGGTTCTGTGGTTACATTGTCTGTCCAAAGAAGTGAATTACTTCCTCCATTTCGGACAAATCGTTCCCGTTTGAAAATTATATTTTTTAATAAAATGATATTTTTTAATAAAATAATATTTTTAGTAGTTCATAAATAATAAAATAATATTTTTATTCCTTAACTTTTGAACGTAGACTTTTTAAATATTAGTTTGATGTGTAATTTACTTTAAAGCTCATGTGTATGTGACCCATAATTAAATTAGGATGAAAAAGTAAGGATAAAATGGTAAAAGTATTCTCCTAAATTTTTATTTTTAAATAAAATAAGTATTTTAAAATGGACGAAAAAAGAAAAATAACACAATAATTTGGGGACCAAGGAGTATGGATTATCTGAATTAAATGAATCTCATCAATTCTATAAAAGTAATATTGACTCGGTCCAAATGAGTCGCATCTATAACCGTCTTGACTTTTTTTCAAATAAAAATTTGATGTATTATTTCAATTTTGATACCCTAAATATACAAAGTTCACCCCAACGTTTGTTAATTAAAACAAATTTAATATTTCCCGTTAACTTTCCATCTAAGACTAACAATTTACCTCTTGTAAGTTGCAAAGGGTTTTGGCCCTAGTTATCCTGTCAAAAAAGAAGTGTTCCACCTTGGCATTCAAATATCTTTTCCCAAATCCCAACTCAAAACTCCACCCTCCATTCATTGCTCAACCAACCCTTTAAAATAGGGGGAATTTTAAGTGGGTACAATTTTGAAAACATGTTTTCATCTAGAACCATTAATTTTTTGGACATTTCATGTAAATACAAATTGCTTGTCAAATGACAAAAATGTCATTAATGAAAACCCTGATGCCAAAAAATCAATCTGATGTCAGGCATTAGAAATCAATCTGATGCCAAAATCAATCTGATGCCAGGCATCAGAAATCAACCGGATGCCAAAAATCAACCTGATGCCAGGCATCAGAAATCAACGATGTCGCATCGAAATCAACGATGCCAAAATCAACCCGATGTCGGCATCAACCTTCAAAATTTAAAATCAAAACTCAAAACCAGCAGCAAGGTTGAAGAAAAGTTTCATTATTTTCATTAAATTTTTTTAAGCTACAGATTATAACGAAACCATACAGATATTAAAGGAGCTTAAAGTCAAAACACTCTCAGCAAGGTCGTTCGGAAGTGCGGCGAAGTTCCGGTGATTGGATAAGGATGAAGATGAAATCATCGAAGTTTGTATTCCCCCGTACATCCCTCCGCCGCCGTTATATCCTTCGCCAGAGTTCGCGCCGCCTCCACCTCCCTCGACCCGTCCTTTTCCCGGTGGCCTCCTCCCATAGTGGTTTTCTCCCCTCAATTTCTCGGTACTTTGCCAAGTACACCTTCAAAGGCTCTACGTACTCCTCAAACCCTAGCGTTGTCATGGCCCAGAAGGTCGTCCACGTTGATCATCTTCGTTTCTCTCTCGGCACTTGTCCGAAGCCTCACCCGTGATGAAACCGATGAACGATTCGCACGCTTCCTTTGCGTCCTTCGATATCTTAGCGTTCGCCGGCAACGCCTTTTTCATAATCCGGCTATACCTATGGGTGAATATACCCTGATCGATACAGACACATGCTTTGAATCTACGATGAATATGAGGGTGAGAGGATCTCAAACTGTGAGGAGATTTGAGTTTACTATTTATTGTAGCTAAAAGTGTGCGTACCTTTCAGTTCAAGGAATGGATTGAGCTGAAAATGAGATGATACGAGTTTTATAATTGTGATTGATAAAACTTCAAGTAGATCTTTGAGTAGTTTTGGATATTCGTATATTTGACCTAGATCTTCGAGTAGTGTTTAGAAAACTTCACAGGCCTAGTGATTATATTTTTAATTTCATAGTATGGGGTTCTCAAGACTAGGCTTGACATAAATAACTCGAAAATGAAAATCTTTCACATTCAAAATTATAGTTCACATGTGAAAAAATATCCAAGACAAGAGTTTAGGTAGAATGATGAAAATGTTGCCATCATTGTTTTGCAATTGGAAATCTCATATTTTCCTCTTCTTTACGGTTTACCTTATGTATCTCGTGTTAATTAATTTTTCTTACGTTGCCAAGCAGGTGAAATACAAAAACAAAGAATCATTTTTGTCTTGTCTATTTGATATTCAAAGATTGGTAGATAATAGATTAAGCTTGTCATTGAAGAATAAGTCTAATACGGATCTACAAAAATGTATTTACAGTTTTTCTTGTATTCGAGTGACACACCCAATTAATTCTTAGTTGCACAACCTTCTACACAGGCATTTTTGCAAATATGAATCTTCAACATCCTTCACCTGATAATAATGAGGTGCTATTTCCATTAGCCACTCCGGTTTTAACTTAGTAACCTGTCGCTTGTACTCTTTCGTTGTCTGGACCAATTCATGGTACACAACCCATCTAGGGAGTGCTTGAGCTAAACCCGAGCTGGATGAATCAATTTGGGGATGTTTGACGCTTTGATAGCGTCCATTCTTACGTATCTTGGCGAGTGGGGAAAATACCACGATGTTATGTCTTTGCTTGATTGCTTCTAAACGGTTGTTATGCGTGGTCAATTTGATTTCCACCCTCTCCAAAAGTCCCTCTAGTTGATTTCGTATGTCCCGCGCACGCTTCATGCTCCTCACCTGTATACAATTCTCATAGCACCATTGAGTTGAGAAGTTGGTTTCTTTCCAAAAAGTGTAGACCTTCAGTAATGTGATATGATTGCCAACATTACCCATATGAAAGTTCATGCTGCATTGTCTCTGTGGACTGTTTGTCCTTTGGTCGATAAAATAACGAACTACCAATGGAGAGCATCGCCGCCCGATATGATCTCATCGAGCATTTATACTTATCGAAGCTACAAGCATCTTGGACAAAGATAGGATCAAGCGGGAACTCGCCATTTGTCTTCCCACCTTTGTCAACTCCCCATGTTTATTGAGAGCACTAAGCGCTTAAGTAGCTCTAGGGCTTTCAAGAAAGCCTGGTGGTGGATCCATAAAATCAAAATTAATCAAATCGTGGATGCCGAGACTCTTTAATGTGAGTACACCATTGGCAAGGTTTGTCCGTTGAATCCCGGGGACAGTGTTATCATCCAAGTCATTCAAATAATTATGTGCAGTGTACAACCGAAAGCATTTTCTAGGACCTGTTCGTCGGATCGCCCACCCATTGGTCACTGGTGATGCTTTGGAGATGGGAGTGACTGTAAGGATTCCATCCTGCACGAGGATTGTAAGATTTCATCTTGACAAATCTTGGATCAATTACATACTTAATACCATCAATTGTCAAGGAAGTTTGCTGCGATGTTTGTGGCAGAACAACGCCGAACAACCTTGAGTAGGCTCAAATATTTTTGCTTGAAGCTCGGTTGGGAGGTTTGCGTAGATGGGGCATATTATTAGTTTTGCTATTTTAGTTCCCAATCCCCTTGTCTCGATGTTCAAGAATCTCTTCAGCTTTTGATTTCTTCCCCGGCCATGAGGAATACCAATATGTCACCATCTCCTGTGGTTGGCTCACATGGATTTGAAGAGCCGTGACAATCGCCGCATCCGTAATCAACCTCCGGTGCTTTTGTGTAATTTATTTCTACCGAAACCGCCTTCCGGTATTTTAAATATCGAGCGTAATCAAAATAGTCACCGAACTTTTTGGCGTCTAGGGTTGCATTCGAGATTAGCGGCTTGAGATCGGACAAAAGCAAGAAATATCCTTTTAGCAAAGGAAACAATATATCGATCGATAGCGTCCTTTCATGGGCCTCGCCCACCTATCACCACATCAGTAACTCGCCAAATCAGTTCACCTAGAAACTCCCGTAGCAACATACCATCGTCATATATTTAACAATGCCTTCTTTGAAATAGTGTCTTCAAACCATATAGAGTACCCAACGCCATGCCCAAGCTTGACTCCCATTTCTTGAGAAACTTCGAGCAAAGAACACTCACAGTAGCAACTCATCGTGGTTGTGTACACCCAACCATTCCACGCTTTGTGTACCCAAAGATCGTGCGATCTGCGGCATCCGAGTAGTCTTTCCGCAACCGCCGCCGACTATGATAACAACCGATGATGATCTTCAACACTGAGCAAAGCATCCCGATACAAGTAGATTGGTAAAGTTGTTCTCATTATCCCGAATCTTCTCAAAGACCGAGGCTTTTTCGAGTGACTTGTCATGCGATCCTTCTTCAACGCTATCACCGCCCATAACTTGTCCTTGGATGAACTCAATCTGATCATGGAACACCTAATCATATTCTTCAAAAGTTCGTTTCTTTGGCACAAATTTACGAGTTGCTCTTCCAATCGACACCCTCACACACTTCCTCAAGTTTCGCAAAGGTATCTCAGGCATTTCCATCCCCGCAATCCTCCAAAGCCACAGAAAAACGCCTTTCCTGCTTAACACCACCTTCTTTGTCGTCATAGGCATCGGGCATCCTATACTCGTTTAGATGATCATCCTCTTCCAACCGGTTCTTCATAACCAGATCATAGTTATCATCTCTAATTTCCTCCAATTTCTTCAGCTCCCTTTTCTTTAAATACTCCTGCCTGGAAATTTTCTACGACGATCAATTTCTTTTTCTTCCGGGCATGAAACTTTTCTCTTCCGACAATCTTCCGATTCGTTCCTCCCCATCGTAGATTGTAGGCAGCTCTTTCAAAACGAAGAGAGAACAGAAAATATGTGTGATGTGGCAAAAGTGCACAGCTTGGGCCGTCCTTGAAATGGGTAGGATATCTGGGCTTGTGAGCACCTTCCCTGAGCCTGTTAAGATCACAAGAACACCTGAGTTGAAGTGCAAGACAAGGCCTCGCGAAACCCTCTCGGCGTGAGAGTAAGTATCGAGTGATTGTCAAAAAGTAAATTGACAGAGTAACGAGGCTCAAGAAAGTGTGTGTACCTTGTTTGTGATTATGGAGAGGTATTTATAGGCCCTCAAGGTGATTGAATCCGTTTAGGATTCAGTTTCCATAACTACCGAGATAATCAAGGAGGAAATCCCTTGATTCTAGGCGAAACAGGCGGTTGACCGCGTAGATATAGGAGTTGATAAGGCAAGTGTTTTGCCTAATCATGGAAACCTTTGACTTGCCTTAAGAAGCAAGTCGTCGGCGTCCCGGCTTAGTGCTCGAGCGAGCAAGGCTTGCCTCGATTATTGTTTGTATTGATCTCCGAACTTGTCGGTCGATGATCGGCCTTTGGCGGGCCGAGGCAGTGCCGGCAAGGTGAAATAAGTATGATTCCTTTGCTAAGCATGCATGCGTCCGATCATGCTCGCAGTCGGAGTCGTGAAGCAAGGCCCTTGCCTCGAGGTTTGAGTGAGGGTTATGTTGCTTGGTGCTCATTGGGGTGCCTATCTTGCTTGGCCGCGTAGGCCCCGAGAGATATTATGTCCGTGACCGGACGTGATGCTAACTCGTGCCTAGATCGACCGGGTTTGGGCGGGTATATCGATATTACAAACTGTCATGCACAATGCGCGTATTCATGCTCGGAGCGGGGAGCGTATTCCTTTTTGATGTTCGTCCGGGCTTTAATACTTGTGCATTTTCAAGAGGCCAAGAGTTCGTCGGGGAAAGTTGAGGCGTATCAAGGAAGCTTTTTATCAAGGGCGTGACAAGCGCGTGGGCGGAAAGAGCGCGTGAGCCGTCGAGTCGGCGATTGAGCGGGCACGGCCGCAGAAATTTGCATTTAATGCCTGTCATGATGGGTCGCCTATTTCGGCGCCGCTTCGGGCCCCGAGCTCGTTCCCCCAAAATCGTTCGGCGCACTGCCACGCCTATAAGGCGCATTTGACTCCTTCTTCTCCTTTTTTACCGTTTTTGAAGATTTGCGAGAGAAAAACTCAGGAGAGCTTGAAGCTGTTGTCTTTCTTGCTACAAGATTTTCCCTTGGAAGATTGGCGAGATCATTCTGCTGCTTTCTGTGTTCATTCAATCCCTGGTTCCCGAACGAAGCTACGGTTGGTATTTTTCCAGGATTACTCAGCAAAGGTGTATCGTCACATCAATCACAGTAAGTCTTCAGCCTTTCCTTCGTTATTATTTTCAATTTCTCTGGGTTTATAGATGAGTCTCGCTGTTTCTCTTCATCTCTATGCGTCCCTGTTAGGATTTTAGGGGTAAGACCACCCTTAGATAGAGAGATCGAGGAATAGAAACCCTAACACGTGGTGCTCGCTAGGTGGACATAAATCCTTCACGTTGACCTAGATTTAGGATTTTCTTTTATCACGCTAATAGTTGCTGGGACAAAGCTCGATAGTTATTTTCCTCGATCTTTGTGTAGATGTCGAGGGCGTGTCCGATAATGACCGTGAGACCTTCGATTCTGGCGGAAGGAATGACTCATTGAGTGGCGAGAAGTCTCCTCAATTAGCATAGAGCGCGAGGAGGGAGCCGAGTCGCGTGGCCGGACCCAGCAGGCGGGTAGTGGACCCCGTTGATATAGTTGACTCCTCCAGCGAGGCGGGAGGATTACAGTGAAAAAGTGTGGCCAGGGGGGCCCATTTGTTGGGCAAGGCTGAGGCGACCACATCGACCAAACAACCTTGTAGGAGACTTCGTGGCGGCGGCGAGAATTGAGCAAATAGATCTAGCCGGGAGGCCTCGGAGGCCGATGAGGCGGATAACCAACCCCTTGCCGGCGTTTGAAGAAGGCGCGCACTGAGGGCGAGGTGGCCTCAGAAGGGATGGATAGCCAAGATAGGATCCCTATTGCCGCTTCGACGGGGTAGGGGACTTCGGTAGTGGTTCTGTCGAGGAGAGAATCGAAGAAGAAGAAGAGAGGAGGAGCTTGGCGAGTGCGTTAGCAGCGGATGAAAGCCGTTTATGCATGCAGGCTACATTGGACCACGGCGGACAGTGGCCGCTTTCACTCCTCAGGATTGACTCGGCAATGCAGGGAATAAGATGGGCGTGCCAGAATGTGAAGCTTTCATGCTTGAGGAATGAAGTTATATTACCCCGACTTTTTAGGGTTGAATTTGCGCCTCCCACTGGAGCCTTTCTTGGTTGACTTTTTGCTCGAGTCGGCGGTTCCTTGTGACTGATCTGAATACCATCAGAGCAATTACCGCTTTCCGGTGGCGTGCGGTTGCTAAGGTCGAACCAGACATGTATTTGCCGGAAGGCATTTATTTTTGCCGGAATCTTGGTGGGAGGATTGGAGTGAGCCAACTCAGGCTTTTTGAGGTTGCTATCTGAAGTTCAGGGAAGGTGGACTCTTGGGATAGGAGGATTACGCTCATCGAGTCAGAGTCGGTGGCCATTTATGCACGGCCTCAGAGCGAGTCAAAATCCCCAAGGCTTGAAAGCGGGACTTGACTCGGGAGAAACGTCGCTTGCCGCGTTGAAAGGCTAGTGGGGGTGATGGAGGAGAATGAGAAGCCGTTGGCGCAATTCCTTCTCGATTGGAAGGAGGCTGGTTTGTAATCAGCGCAACTTATGCTTGGCCGGTGTGATGAGGCGAAGATCACGATGTGAGAGCCCGCCGATCCATGTGTAGAGACCCCATCCTTATTGGGCGGCGCCACGGCAACATGTTTAAGCAGGAATGTGTTGAATGCCAACGCTTGGGCCCGGGCGGAGACTGCCGGCCGCCTTATGAAGATCATGATGGTCTTTTAACGCAATCTTACACTATTTTTGTTTTTGCTGTAACTAGCTCGCATTGTTAAGTATTGACCCCTTTTACTGCTCTCCTTGTTTAGGGGATGAAGAGCGTGGCTTTGTTGAAGCGAGGAAAGCTCTGAGGCCAATCGTGGCGGTGACTTGAAGGTGAGCGACCACGTGGCTTTGCCCGAAAGTGCCTTTGGTCCCCGACTGAAAACAGGGCTTGGGCAGGGCCACAAGGCTTGACGCAGGTGCCCAAGGTCATCATCCCTCCGCAAGAAAGAGGTGATACGAGCAGTAGGCCACAGCTTGCTAATGAAGATGCCGCCGGCCAAAAGTTAACACATCTGTGGTGCCTCCTCCGAGAGACCCCAAAGGAAAGGGGAAAAGGAAGAAGAGCCCTTCCTCCGTCTCGTGCCGCCAACGGCCTCGAGCCGACTCGCTCGCTCTGCCTCCGGCCGACCAATTGTTTACCCGACTCCTGCTCCAACTGGCAAAGCGACCTGGAGGCAGGCCTGGGTTCAAGATGCCTCCACTACCGCTGCCGCCTCGGCGCCGGTGAAAGAAATTTCGGCGATGCCCCATTGTTGGGAGGCATCGACCTTTATGCTCGTGGAAGCCCGGGCGGCCTGGTAGGGAAAGGTATAATCGAGAGGGCGCTACATGATGATCTTGCCCGGGATAGAGACATGGCCGGCCACGTCTTAGTTGGGAACGTGGGGCTATGCTTGAGCGAGGTAAGGCATTTGAATTGGTTTTATCCCTTTCCTTTGCTTGTCTCATGTGTCTCATTATCTTCCTTTGTCCCAGACGCTCTTACTGTACCACTTTATGATAGGTACAACGAGGAGAAGACAGCAAGCAAGAAAGCAAAAGGCCGACGTACTGCCAATGAGGCCTTGCCAAA
>CM028383.1:71199901-71229201 GCA_013146195.2 Codonopsis lanceolata
TCCTTCAATCTTTGGAAGCGAGATCCTCCACATGCCTCCCATCTTTGGCGGCTTGCATCTTGGCGCGTCTCTGTACTATGAGCGGTCCCTTTGCTCCGGCTGCTTGGCGGCAGAGTCGGTTTGAGCTTTTTCGAATTCGGCAGATTCTTTTCACACGGCCGACCAAGTCTTTCTTGCGGCGAGATAGGTCACCGTTCTCGGCGACCAACCAATGCGCTCGAATAGTTCGGCTTCCTTCTTCTTGGCCGCGGTTTGGACTTCAACTAAATCGGCCAGGCTGACTGCTCAACCTTCTCTTTGGCAAGGCCCTCATTGGCGGTACGTCGGCCTGCTTTCTTGCGGCTGTCTTCTCCTCGTTGTACCTATCATAAAGATTGAGTACGGGTAAGAAACGTCTGCGGACAAAGGAAGATAATGTCGGACCCATGTGACAAGCAGCGAGGAAAGGATAAAACCAATTCAAATGCCTTACCTCGCTCAAGCATAGCCCCACGTTCCCAACTAGGACGTGGCCGGCCATGTCTCTATCCCGGGCAAGATCATCATGTAGCGCCCTCTCGATTATACCTTTCCTACCCGGGCCAGGCACCACGGCATAAAGGTCGATGCCTCCCAACAATGGGGCATCGCGAAATTTCTTTCACCGGCGCCGAGGCGGCAGGTAGTGAGGCATCTTGAACCCAGCCTGCCTCAGTCGCTTTGCCGGTTGGAGCGGGAGTCGGGTAAACAATTGGTCGGCCGGGCGAGGCGAGGGAAGCCGAGGTCGGCTCGAGCCGGTGGCGGCGTCACGGACAGACGGAGGAGGGGAAGGGCTCTTCTTCCTTTTCCCCTTTCCTTTGGGGTCTCTCGGAGGAGGCACCACGGTGTGTTAACTTTTTGTGCCGGCATCTTCATAGCAAGCTGGCCTACCTCTCATTGTATCACCTCTTTGCTTGGCGGAGGATGATGACCTTGGGCACGGTGCTTTCTGGCGGGCTTGCGGCCTTGCCCAGCCGGTGTTTTCTTAGCCGGGGGACCAAAAGGCACTTTGGGCAAAGCCACAGGGTCGTTCACCTTCAAGTCAGCTGCTCGCTGATTGGCCTGTAGCTTCCTCGCTTTCAACAAAGCCACGTTCTTCATCCCTGAAACAAGGAGAGCAGAAAAGGGGTCAATACTTAACAATGCGAGCTAGTTACAGCAAAAACAAAAACAGTGTAAGATTGCGTTAAAAGACCATCATGATCTTCGTAAAACGGCGTGGCGGTCTCACTTGGGAGCCCCAGCGTTGGCATTCAACACATTCTGCTTAAACATGTTGCCGTGGCGATCGCCCAATAAGGATGGGGTCTCGGGCACATGGATCGAGAAGGGCTCTACATCGAGGGATCTACGCCTCATCACGCGGCCAAGCATAAGTTGCGCGGATTCTGAAACCCGGCTCCTTCCAATCGAGAAGGAATTGTTGACCAACGCGCTTCTCATTCTCCTCCATCACCCCCACGGCAGCTTTCAACGCGGCTAAGCGGACAGTTTCTCCCGAGCTGAAGTCCTGTTTCGAAGCCTTGGGGATTTTGACCGTCGGGAGGCCGTGGGCATAAATGGCCAGGTAGGCTCGGGACTCGATGAGCAGAACTCTCCTATCCCAAGAGTCCACCTTCCCGGGAACTTCAGATAGCAACCTCAAAAAGTCGGAGTTGGCTCTCACTCCAATCCTCCCACCAGTACTCGGGGCAAAAATAAACAGCTTCCGAAGCAAATACATGTCTGGTTCAGACCCTAGCAACCTGCACGCTACTGTGAAAGCGGTAATTGCTCGGATGGTATTCGTGTCAGTCACAAGGGGCCGCTTTCGACTCGAGCAAAAAGTCAACCAAGAAAGGCTCGATGGGAGGCGCTTGTCAACTTCGGAAAAAGTCGGCGAAAAATATAACTTCATTCCCTTGCTCACGGGAAAGCTTCACATTCGCGGGCACGTCCATCTTATTCGCCCGGTAATAAGCTGAGTCAATCCCGAGGGAAGTGAGCCGAGCGGTCACTTTGTCGCCGTGTCAATGTAGCCGGTCTTGCGGCATGCGGCTTTCATCGCGTTAACGTACGGTCGGGCTCCTCCTCTTCTTCTTCTTCTTCGATTCTCTCCTCGGCGAGGAACCTCTTGGAAGTCCCCCACTGGTCGGGAGGCGGGCGATAGGGATCTATCTTGGCTATCCATCCGCCGGAGGCCACCTGCTGAGTGCGGCCGGTCTTCTTCAAACGCCGGGCAAGGGGTTGGTTATCCGCCTCATCGGTCTCTGAGGCCTCTCCGGCTAGATCTATTTGCTCAATTCCTGCTCGCTCAGCGAAGTCTCCTACAAGGGTTGTTTGCGGGTCGAGGCCTTGCCCAACAATGTGGCCCCGGTCACACTCTTTCACGAGAATCCTCCCATTTGGAGGAGTCAACTATATCAACCACGGGGTCCACTACCCGCTTGAGCGTTGGCCGGCCACGGACACAGGCTCCTCCTCGCGTTCTATGCTGAATTGAGGGAGACTTCTCGCTACTCGGCGAGTCATTCCTTCAGCCAATGGCGAAGGTCTCACGGTCGTTATCGGACACGTCGGACATCTACACAAAGATCGAGGAAAATAACTATCAGAGCTTTGTCCGGGCAACTATTAGCAGGATAAAAGAAAATCCTAAATCTAGGTCAACGTGAAGGATTTATGTCCACCTAGCGAGCACGGTTAGGGTTTCTATTCCTCGATCTCTATCTAAGGGTGGTCTTACCCCCCTAAAATCCTAACAGGGACGCATAGAGATGAAGAGAAACAGCGAGACTCATCTATAAACCCAGAGAAATTGAAAATAATACTTGAAGGAAAGAATTTGAAGACTTCTTGTGATTGATGTGACGATACGCCTTTCTTTGAGTAATCTGGAAAAATACCAACCGTAGCCGTTCGGGAACCGAGGGATTGAATGAACCTGACGGCGAATGATCTCGCCAATCTTCCAAAGGGAAAATCTTGTAGCAAGAAAGACAAACGATTTCAAGCTCTCACGAGTTTTCTCTCTCGCAAATCTTCAAAAAGCGGTAAAAGGAGAAGAAGGAGTCAAATCGCCTTTTATAGGCGAGGCGGCCAGCGATTTTGGGGAAGCGAGCTCGGGGCCCGGCGGCGCTTCGAAATAAGCGACCCATCATGGCGGGGCATTAAATGCAGCCGCCGTGCTTCGTGCCCGTTGATCGCCGACTTGGCGGCTCAGCGCGCTCTTTCGCCCAGCGCGCTTGTCACGCCCTTGATAAAAAGCTTCCTTGATACGCCTCAACTTTCCCAAGCGAACTCTTGCCCTCTTGAAAATGCACAAGTATTAAAGCCGGACGAACATCAAAAAGGAATACGCTCCCGCTCAGAGCATGAATACTCGCAGGGCAAGGGAAGCTAGGGGCCAGCGATATACCGGCCCAAGCCAGGGTCGGGATCTAAACGCGAGTTAGCATCACGTCTTGGTCACGGACATAATATCTGAGGGCCACGGCCCGGCCAGAGCAAGATAAAACAGGCCCGAGGCACCAAGCAACATAACCCTCGCTCCAGGCACAGGGCAGGGGGCCTTGAAGCATGATCGGGGCATGCATGCTTAGCAAAGGAATCATACTTATTTCACCGGTCGCACTGCCTTGACCAAAGGCCGATCATCGAGGCCCGACAAGTTCGGAAATCAATACAAAAGCGAGAATAATCGAGGCGGAGCCTTGCTCGCTCGAGCACTGCCAAGTCGGGGGCGGGCTTGCTTCTTAAGGCAAGTCAAGGTTTCCATGATTAGGCAAAACACTTGCCTTATCAACTCCTATATCTGCGGTCAGCACCGCTTTGTTTCGCCTAGAATCAGGGATTTCCTCCTTGATTATCTCGGCGCGATTATAGGCGAATCCTAAGCAGTTCAATCACCTTGAGGGCCTATAAATACCTCTCCATAATCACAAACAAGGTACACACACTTTCTTGAGCCTCGTTACTCTGTCAATTTACTTTTGACAATCACTCGATACTTACTCTCACGCAGGGGTTTCGCGAGCCTTGTCTTGCACTTCAACTCAGGTGTTCTTGTGATCTTAACGGGCTCGGGGAAGGTGCTCACAAGCCAGATATCCTACCCATTTCAGGGCGGCCCAAAGCGTGCACTTTTGCCACATCACACATATTTTACGTTCTCTCTTCGTTTTGAAAGAGGCGCCTACAATCTACGATGGGGAGGAGCGAATCGGAAGATTGTCGGAAGAAGAAAAGTTTCATGCCGGAAGAAAAAGAAATTGATCGTCGTAGAAAATTTCGAGGCGGGGAGTATTTAAAGAAAAGGGAGGTGAAGAAATTGGAGGAAATTAGAGATGATAACTATGATAAGGTTATGAAGAACCGGTTGGAAGAGGATGATCATCTAAGCGAGTATAGGATGCCGATGCCTATGACGACAAAGAAGGTGGTGTTAAGCGGGGAAAGGCGTTTTTACGTGGCTTTGGAGGATTGCGGAGGGATGGAAATCTGGGAGATACCTTCTTGAAAGCAGGGAAGTGTGTGAGGGGCTGTCGGATTGGAAGAGCAACTCGAATTTGTGCCAAAGCGAACTTTTGAAGAATATGATTAGGTGTTCCATGATCGATTGAGTTCATCCAAGGACAAGTTATGGGCGGTGATAGCGTTGAAGAAGGATCGCATGACAAGTCACTCGAAAAAGCCTCGGTCTTTGAGAAGATTCGAGGGATAATGAGAACAACTTTACCAATCTACTTGTATCGGGATGCTTTGCTCAGTATTGAAGATCATCGGGTTGTTATCATAGTCGGGCGGCGGAGTTGCGGAAAGACTACTCGGATGCGCGATATGCGCACGATCTTTGGGTACACAAAGCGTGGAATGGTTGGGTGTACACAACCACGATGAGTTGCTTCTTGTGAGTGTTCTTTGCTCAAGTTTCTCAAGAAATGGGAGTCAAGCTTGGGCATGGCGTTGGGTACTCTATATGGTTTGAAGACACTATTTCAAAGAAGGCATTTGTTAAATATATGACGATGGTATGTTGCTACGGGAGTTTCTAGGTGAACTGATTTGGCGAGTTCTGATGTGGTGATAGGTGGGCGAGGCCCATGAAAGGGCTTATCGGCCCGATATATTGTTTCCTTTGCTAAAGGATATTTCTTGCTTTTGTCGATCTCATTGCTAATCTCGAATGCAACCCTAGGCGCCAAAAGTTCGGTGACTATTTTGATTACGCTCAGATATTTAAAATACGGAAGGCGGTTTTCGGTAGAAATAAATTACACAAGCAGGAGGTTGATTACTGGATGCGGCGATTGTCACGGCTCTTCAAATCCATGTGAGCCAACCACAGGAGATGGTGACATATTGGTATTCCTCATTGGCGAGAAGAAATCAAAGCTGAAGAGATTCTTGAACATCGAGACAAGGGGATTGGGAACTAAAATAGCGAACTAATAATATGCCCCATCTACCAAACCTCCCAAGCGAGCTTCAAGCAAAAATATTTGAGCCTACTCACGAAGGCGCGCGCACAAGGTTGTTCGGCCACAAACATCGCGAAACTTCCTTGACAATTGATGGTATTAAGTATGTAATTGATCCAAGATTTGTCAAGATGAAATCTTACAATCCTAAATGCGCAGGGATGGAATCATACAGTCCTCCCATCTCCAAGCATCGGTGACCAATGGGCTGGACGATCTGGACGAACAGGTCCTAGAAAATGCTTTCGGTTGTACACTGCACATAATTATTTGAATGACTTGGATGATAACGCTGTCCCCGGGATTCAACGGACAAACCTTGCCAATGGTGTACTCACATTAAAGTGTCTTGGCATCCACGATTTGATTAATTTTGATTTTATGGATCCACCACCGGCTAGGCTTTTTACCGAAAGCCCTAGAGCTACTGCGCTTAGTGCTCTCAATAAACATGGGGAGTTGACAAAGGTGGGAAGACAAATGGCGTGAGTTCCCGCTTGATCCTATCTTTGCCCAAGATGCTTGTAGCTTCGATAAGTATAAATGCTCGATGAGATCATATCGACTGCGGCGATGCTCTCCATTGGTAGTTCGTTATTTTATCGACCAAAGGACAAACAGGTCCACAGAGACAATGCAGGCATGAACTTTCATATGGGTAATGTTGGCAATCATATCACATTACTGAAGGTCTACACTTTTTGGAAAGAAACCAACTTCTCAACTCAATGGTGCTATGAGAATTGTATACAGGTGAGGAGCATGAAGCGTGCGCGGGACATACGAAATCAACTAGAGGGACTTTTGGAGAGGGTGGAAATCAAATTGACCACGCATAACAACCGTTTAGAAGCAATCAAGCAAGACATAACATCGTGGTATTTTCCCCACTCTGCCAAGATACGTAAGAATGGACGCTATCAAACCGTCAAACATCCCCAAACTATTCGATTCATCCCACTCGGGTTTAGCTCAAGCACTCCCTAGATGGGTTGTGTACCATGAATTGGTCCGCACAACGAAAGAGTACATGCGACATGTTACTAAGTTAAAACCGAGTGGCTAATGGAAATAACACCTCATTATTATCAGTGAAGGATGTTGAAGATTCATGCACGCAAAAATGCCCTGTAGAAGGTTGTGCAACTAAGAATTAATTGGGTGTGTCGACCGTAATACAAGAAAAAGCTAAATACATTTTTGTAGATCTGTATTAGACTTATTCTTCAATGACAAGCTTAATCTGTTATTATCTACCAATCTTTGAATATCAAATAGACAGTACAAAAATGATTCTTTGTTTTTTGTATTTCACTGCGTTTGGCAACGTAAGAAAAATTAATTAACACGAGATGCATAAGGTAAACCAGAAAGAAGAGGAAAATATGAGATTTCCAATTGCAAAACAATGATGGCAACATTTTCAGTCATTCTACCTAAACTCTTGTCTTGGATATTTTTTCACATGTGAACTATAATTTTGAATGTGAAAGATTTTCATTTTCGGGAGTTATTTATGTCAAGCCTAGTCTTGAGAACCCCATACTATGAAATTAAAAATATAATCACTAGGCACTGTGAAGTTTTCTAAACACTACTCGAAGATCTAGGTCAAATATACGAATATCCAAAACTACTCAAAGATCTACTTGAAGTTTTATCAATCACAATTATAAAACTCGTATCATCTCATTTTCACTCAATCCATTCCTTGAACTGAAAGGTACGCATTACTTTAGCTACAATAAATACTAAACTCAAATCTCCTCACAGTTAGAGATCCTCTCACCCTCATATTCATCGTAGATTCAAAGCATGTGTCTCAGACGATCGGGTATATTCACCCATAGGTATAGCCGGATTATGAAAAAGGCGTTGCGAACGCTAAGATATCGAAGGACGCAAAGGAGACTGCAGAGTGCGTATCGAATTCATCGGGTTTCATCACGGGTGAGGCTTCGGACAAGTGCCAGAGAGAGAAACGGAAGATGATCAACGGTGACGACCTTCTGTGGGCCATGACAACGCTAGGGTTTGAGGAGTACGTAGAGCCTTTGAAGGTGTACTTGGAAAAGTACCGAGAAATTGAGGGGGAGAAAACCACTATGGGAGGACGACCGGGGGAAAAGGACGGGTCAGAGGGAGGTGGAGGCGGCGCGAACTCTGGCGAAGGATATAACGGCGGCGGAGGGATGTGCGGGGGAATACAAACTTCGATGATTTCATCTTCATCCTTTCCAATCACCGGAACTTCGCCGCACTTCCGAACGACCTTGCTGAGAGTGTTTTGACTTTAAGCTCCTTTAATATCTGTATGGTTTCGTTATAATTTGTAGCTTAAAAAAATTTAATGAAAATAATGAAACTTTTCTTCAACCTTACTGCTGGTTTTGAGTTTTGATTTTAAATTTTGAAGGTTATGATGCCAGACATCAGGTTGATTTTTGGCATCAGGTTGATTTCTGATGCCTGGCATCAGGTTGATTTCTGATGCCTGGCATCAGATTGATTTTGGCATCAGGTTGATTTCTAATGCCTGGCATCAGGGTTTTCATTAATGACATTTTTGTCATTTGACAAGCAATTTGTAGTTACATGAAATGTCCAGAAAATTAATGGTTCTAAATGAAAACATGTTTTCAAAATTGTACCCACTTGAAATTCCCCCTATTTTAAAGGGTTGGTTGAGCAATGAATGGAGGGTGGAGTTTTGAGTTGGGATTTGGGAAAAGATATTTGAATGCCAAGGTGGAACACTTCTTTTTTGACAGGATAACTAGGGCCAAAACCCTTTGCAACTTACAAGAGGTAAATTGTTAGTCTTAGATGGAAAGTTAACGGGAAATATTAAATTTGTTTTAATTAACAAACGTTGGGGTGAACTTTGTATATTTAGGGTATCAAAATTGAAATAATACATCAAATTTTTATTTGAAAAAAAGTCAAGACGGTTATAGATGCGACTCATTTGGACCGAGCCAATATTACTTTATAGAATTAATGAGATTCATTTAATTCAGATAATCCATACTCCTCGGTCCCCAAATTATTGTGTTATTTTTCTTTTTTCGTCCATTTTAAAATACTTATTTTATTTAAAAATAAAAATTTAGGAGAATACTTTTACCATTTTATCCTTACTTTTTCATCCTAATTTAATTATGGGTCACATACACATGAGCTTTAAAGTAAATTACACATCAAACTAATATTAAAAAAGTCTACGTTCAAAAGTTAAGGAATAAAAATATTATTTTATTATTTATGAACTACTAAAAATATCATTTTATTAAAAAATATCATTTTATTAAAAAATATAATTTTCAAACGGAAACGATTTGTCCGAAATGGAGGGAGTAATTCACTTCTTTGGACAGACAATGTAACCACAGAACCTTGTAATTAATACTTCCTAAATTTATGTTATTGTCTTGCTTATCTTTTTTTTTAAAGTCAAAATGAGTGTTTTTCAAATAAAAATTTGATGTATATATTTAATTTTAATTCTTTTTATAATCATAAAACATGTTATTTGTACTACTTTGTTGGTATTATGAATTACTTTTTTTGACTTAAGAGAATAAAAAATATGCTTTTGCTCTATTCCTTCGATCATTCATTCGAGGAATCATCGTTTTAATTTTAAACATTCAATGTCCGCACAATTTGTGTTTCCTACATCTAGGTTTTATCACAATTTCTACCATCTTCCTTGGACCACTCTCATTTTATACTAAAATATAGGTATTATATGAAGTGGTACATTCTCATTGGTTGGACATTTTGTGGGTCTCAGCACTCCAACCAATGAGAATGTACCACGTCATAGAATATTTATATTTTGATGCAAAATAAGAATGACTCTAGTATTGCCCTTTGTTTAAATGTAACGCTCCTTTGTCCTCTTTCTAGGGCAATGTTGGTTGGCCTTCATCTTGTACTCCTTCCATTTTTGAATAAATTATTGTTTTTGTTACTCGACAAATCTTTTAAAAAAAAATTTAACTGTATTACAGATATTGGTAAAATTTATAGTTTCCTTTAATTGTTTTCAACATGTGGTCATAATTAAAGTAAGTAGAAAATTTGAGAGTAAAGTGGTAAAAGTATTTTCCTGAATAAGAAAGTTTTGAAAGAGAACAATTATTTTAAAATAGACGAAAAAAAAAATTGAAGTCAATAATTTGAAAGCGAAGGAACTAGGAAGTACTCGCTCCGTTCAACTCAAAAAGTTTCCATTTAAAAAGTCTAATTATTAAGGGATATATTAATGTCGGAAAGTTAATTATAATTACAAACATAGTTAAGCACAAAAACTATGGTTCCAACACAAGTGGAGGGTAAATAGGGAATGCTATCAAAATTGTAGGCATAGTTTTTGAAAGTGGACTCTTAGTGTGAAACATACCAAAATAATACAGTGGACTCTTTACCTAAAACGGATAGAGTATTTGTTTTCTTATATGAATAAAATTTGTCCTCAACCGGTCTTGTTTGCTACTTCCTTTGTTCCGGACAAATAGTCCTCGTTTGAAAGTTAAACTTTTTAAGAAAGTGCTAATTTTAGTAGTCCATTAGTAATAAAATAATATTTTTATAATTTAATTTTTTTAACGGGATTTTTTAAATGAAACATTTTAAAATGAAATAGTTCACTCTTTACCCGAAACGAAGAAAGTAAAAAAAAAAGTCAAATATGGACAATAGGGAGAGAGAGAGAGAGATCAGAAGAAAAATGTGTTAACGTTGAGAGATTTACAGCAATTGAGGGGAGGCACAATCACAGCTTCCCTAAAAAAAAATTAAAAAATCGAAACCGAACAAAGATTTCATTGTCACCACCCCTACAACGCGTGGCGACGGGAACTTTCCGGTTCCCCCAATCCCTTACAATCCACTCTAAGAGTGTAAAACAGAACTACCGAATCATGGAATCGAATCAAATCAAACAAAATCTGTCAATTTTATTCGGTTTTAATCGAAGACGGCTTGATTTTAGTTTCAAATTTTGGAAAACCGTCCGATTCGATTAGTGGTTTTTGGTATCGAACCTAACCGAACTAAACTAACATATATATTTTTATTTATTTATTATATAATATAATTATATTACATTTATTAACTATTTTGAACTTTTGTATCAACTTATATGCATAATCCATGTCTTTTATAAGTTTTATCTATATTATAAAACAGCTAGGTAATTGACTATGACTATTTAGGGGTTGATATTAAATTATACTACTCCCTCCGTCCCTAAATTATCGTCCTCCTTTCCTTTTTCGTCGGTCCCAAAATAATTGTCCACTTTGAAACTTACCTTTTTAGAACATCACTTTTACCACTTTACCCTTACTTTTTCACCCTACTTTAATTATGTGCCACATACACATGGGCTTTAAAGGAAACTACACATTAAACCAATATTAATAATCCAGTCAAATAAATTTTCTTAAACGGTGCGCCGGGTCAACCAGGACAATAAATTAGGGACGGAGGGAGTAAAACATTTAACGGATGAGATTCATTCACACATTCACATGTGTGAGTGATTATTCATTTTTAACTCCCTATTACAAATCACCCCCTACAATTAATATTATGAGCAGTTACCATTTTTTTTCTTCATATGTTTTATTTTCACATTACAAAGTCACATCATGCGATTAATCTTCTGAACAGTTACCCCTTATAAAACATCAATCCCTCAACTATCATTTGAAACAATATACCCCTCACATGTAACATTTTTTTAAAATCGCACATTTTATTTAGGAACTGCCTTTTCAATTGACTAAATCTGATATATTGGCACTGTGTCATAGACACAGGCATGAAGATCTAGTTTGACTATGATTTATAATATATACTTGGGCCTATATTGATTTAGTTATCTTGGGCCGGTATTTATGTTTTGGCCTAATTTGAATGAAATCGATAATTGAGCGGGTTAATATCAGTTTTGATACCCCAACTTTACCTGTTTTTCAGTTTTCATACCCACTGTTTATAGGCAATCAAATTAAAGCCAAACGTTTCCGAAATTGATCAATTTCAATCCAAATCGTTAACTGGCCGTTAAGAACTAACGACTAACCTGCTATCATAGGTTGGAAACTGACTGACTTCTACGCCATCACTCATTTACGCCCACCATGTCCGACCAACCATTGGGGTTTCTGGCAGATCCATGCCCCAGCAATCTCCACAGCTTCAACATCAAAGGAATCAACTCTCTTTGGCTTCTTCACAAGCCTTTTACTAACAGATCCATACCCTTCTCTCTCTCTACTCTCACTATCATAACCAAAGATTGACTCTGAGAAATCCACTTCATTCCTACCAACCCATCTTGAGCTTGACTTCCTCCCCACCAATCTACCACCGCTTTGCTGGCCCCCCTCTTCTATCCTATCCTCTTCCATACCTCAAATTTAACCTCCCCTCAAAAAAACAAACAAACAAACAAACAAACCAAAAGACACACACTTATTGTAACGCCCAATCCCCGAGTACAACCTAGCCAACAAATCCAAATGGGTCATCGAGAATTCCCAGTTGGTTGGGCTTTGACAAGTTAATTGCACATTTGTTTTAGCCAAAACCCGAAAAAACATAGTTTTTAAATTGACAATTTTTGGTGGGTTTTGCCTAGTGATTGAACATTTGCAACCAAAACCACAAGATTCAGTTTTGGGAGGGGGGTTGACTAGTGATTGACCAATTTAGTTTACAGCTCAAAACCCAGAAACCCCAATGGTGGGAAATGATGCTTTGTTCACCGTGATTGACCAATATCTCAAAGAAAAAGAAAAGAAGTAAAAGTAGAAATAGAATCCTCGAGAACTCAAGAGTTGTTCCAAGAAATCAACACCTAAATCCTCTAATTCCACTATCACATTCTTTGTTTTGACCTCTCTGTTTTTGCTTTTTCGGCTCACACTTTTCCTCCTGGATAGAATGCCTCTTCTTCAGAGCCACCAGATAGAATGCCTCTTCTTCAAAGCCACCACCGGAGAACACCCATCTTCATAACTACACTTTATGGCGTGCAACGATTCTTGTACCCTTTCCACCGGAAAATTGAGAATCGTGTTACCCGCATTGCAAAAGCGGCTTGATCATAAGCCAAAGCTGCAGCCTCTGCATTATCGAATGTACCCAACCAAACCCTCACTCCATTCCTCACCGAATCCCTTATCTCCGCCGCATATTTCCCCCACGGCTGTCTTCTTACACCTCTGTACAATTTCTCTTTCGTGCCGCCGTTTTCTTGAATCTTGGAATTAACCTCGTCTGATTCCTTCATTTGATCATCAAGGGAATTCGCATCAGTAATTTCTTGTGTCAAGAGAGCGAGAAGAAGCATTTCCTCCGAATCGTTTTCATTGAAAGGAAGCGAATTGTCGAACTGTAATTCACAAGGGATGTAAGGTATGCTTGTTGCCAAGCCTGCTGCCGGTATCCAACCTATGATAGCAGGCTAGCCGTTAGTTCTCAATGGCCAGTTAACGATTTGGATTGAAATTGATCAATTTCGGAAACGTTTGGCTTTAATTTGATTGCCTAGAAACAATTGGGTATGAAAACCGAAAAAGTAAAGTGGGGTATCAAAAATGATATTAACCCATAATTGAGCCTATTTTAACTTAGAGCGAACCCACTTAGTTTTGGTACACAATTTAGTTATTTATTTATTTGTGATTGGGCTTGAGTCTAATTGGTGGTCCATTTGATAAATATAACAATAATCATAACAACAATAATAATAAAAGTAATAATAATAATAAAAGTAGTAATAATAATAATAATAATAATAATAATAATAATAATAATAATAATAATAATAATAATAATAATAATAATAATAATAATAATAATGGTAATAAACACAACAGTTAAAACTCATAATTGCTACAGTAAATTAGGGAGTGTTTATTGTTTGCCCGTTGAAGAAGAAACTGAAGACGGTTCTTTAGCCGCAGTGATGGAGAAGGTGAAGAGGCTGCTCATGATGGGTATAAAAGAAGGCGGTTGTCTCTAGTTCAGACATTCGCAAAACAAGAAAACCGATTGGAAAAATTTTAATGTCCTTTTTAATATCCTTTTTAATATCCTTTTTAATATTTAATAGATACTTATTTTTAATACACATTTGCGGATGTTTTATAAAACATCCGCTACGCCCTAACGGATGTTTGACAAAACATCCGCTAGTGTGTAGCGGATGTTTTATAAAACATCCGCTAGCTTGTAGCAGTTGTTTTGTCCAAAATCGAAAAAAAAAAACAAATCAACGGTTTTTTGTTCATAATTGAAAAGAAAAAATAAATCGAATCAAAACCAATCTAATTCACATGTGATATCATGCGAATTAACAATAGAAATCGAATCAACAATGTCACGTAATCAAAATTACGTGAAGGGGGAAGAAGGAAGGGGTAGTATAGTTTAAATGTGAAAATGGGTAATGAAATAATTTCACCTTTTAAATGGTGTTACGTTTAGGGATTTTGATGTTACGTTTAGATATTTTGTTTTTAAAATTAAGATCAAATGATGCAGTTTGATTTAACTTATAAAGTCAAGTCAAACTAAACAACTTTAAGTCGAATCACCAATATTATTAATGGAAAATCATATTTAGAATAATATTATAGAAAGGCTAATGTTTAAAGACCGTTATATTTTTAGTATTTTTAGTATTTTATATAATTTTGAATTTATATGATTTCCAGCGTGCACTAGAAGAATTCAATAGAAAACATCGACTTGTTCACACCATCGATATTCCCTCAAGCCCTCACCACAAAGTACTTTATGGGTGCAACCATTTATTCCAAATTAATTATAAAAAGAATTGGGAAACAAGAAGAAAACATCAAAATGTTATGTCAACAAATTTTATTTGTTTGGGGTGGTCTCCTGTACGACAGTCTTACAAATCCTTATCCATACGACGGATCTATTGATGTTAAATGTGGTAAAATTTAAAAATCTCAATACAACCCCTTAGTTTTTGAAAATTACAGCGCCGCTCATTGCTGTGGAAATTAATATTGTGATCACTATTATTGACCATATAAAGATCGGGGAAATTAATAACATTTTGATGTTTTCTTCTTGTTTCCCAATTCTTTTATATAGCTAATTCTTATTATAATACTTAAATTTCTACAATTCTTAATTAATACAAGATTTAATTTAACGCAGTTATCAAGAATGCTTTTGGTTAGTAAAACCTGATGGTTTTTTCTTGTCCAAGAGTGACGAACCATTTCCAAGTAAAAGTTGGGAAAGAATGCATCTATGGGGAGAGGTTTAATCATGTAAGTGTTTTGGTGAGTGTTTACTGTTTACCTCCCTTTATTTACATAAATAAATTCATTCTCAAGTTTCAACTCAATGCTTTGTTCTCTGAACGATCTAATAAACATGTCTTTTGGCATAAAGACCTTCATTTACATTGTGATCGAGTGTATAAAATGCACTCTACTCTTACTTTGTTCCTCCACATACATCGCTTCTACAATGAAAACGCCCGAATCACCAATTAAGATTCATTATTAAACATGTATAATCTTGTTCACAACTTGTTATTTATTACATGTTAAATTCTAACAGGTCGCAACTAGCTAGGTTTAATTCTAAAGTAATGTCCTAGCAACCCATGAATTGGAGAATGACTAATTAAAGACATAGATCAAGAAGAAATGCTTGGTAGTACCACGCAAATTTCTTTATACTCTCTTTCATTTTATTTTACACTATTTTTACGCAACACATATATTTTAAAGTTAAAGACAAAAGAAAACCTTCTTCTCAACGTTATGCTTTTGTAGAAACTCACAATAATTATGAATAATCACATAGCCTTTACATTAATTGAATCACCTATTTATATACAAAGATACAATTAGGGTTACACAAGGAGTAGGGTACAAGAATCCTATATAAGGACATAGTTACACTAAGGAAAGAACTAGGGCTAATTGCACCATTAGTCCCTATACAATGTTAAAATCCATGAGCAGCTTCCCTAACTTAAAAGTGATCATCATTGACCAAAGTAGGCCATTTTTGCATGCCAAAAGTCTCTCCGTTGGATGCCATTAAATGTTCTTATGTTATGTGAGCATGAGCTAAGCACATGATAATTTTTAAGGGTAAAATGGGAAAAGAGGATTGATCGCTTAAATAATTTCCAAATGAGGGGGTTGTAGGTAATATCATCAAAACTAGGGGTTATGTGAAAAATTTACTACCAAACCGACATAAGAGTTCTATTCTTCTTCTCCGTAACTGCCTCGGCCCGACATAGAAATTTTTTGTACTATGTAAAGCCATTTTAATGTCTAATAAATTAAACAAAAATATGCTATATGATTAAATGAACGATAACAAAAATATTTTACAAAGAAAAGTACATTATTACTAATGAATTTCAAATCTCTCGCGCCATATACGACACATGAATTGGGTTGTGTTTTGCAAATTGAGGGGGGTATCTTTCACAAATTGGGCCTTCTTCGCTTCCATGGAGAGTCATGAAAGACCAATATTTTCAAAACCTAAAGGGTAGGGTTGAATGATTTTTCTTTTGATTACTTTTACTCGATATGAAAAGTTTGAGGAAAGAACTAAAGAACGGGCTGAATGGCTGAATAGTCGTATAGAAGAAGAAATTGGGCCTAGCGCCGCGTATTTGAGTGACGGGAAAGCCATGGCGCCAAGCCTGAGAAGCGGGTGGGGCGGCATAAATTGGAGAGAGGGATTGAACTCCTGTAGAGCTCACAAGAGTTTAACGACCCGACCCGCATTCCAACACGAAATCCCAAGCCGCCGAAACGAACACAAAAAGAGGACAATCACTTGATAAATAATGGTGCAAGTTGGACAATTGAGCTAACAAGCTCTAAACATGAATGTGCAACCGCATTTCAAAATACGGGTCAATAAAAATCGAATCATGGAAGTTTAATAAAGTGAATCCCCGAGCTCTTAAGCTCGAATCCACTACAAAGAAACCAAGCGAGACAATTGTCTCATGGGGGAAAAACAAAACTCACGCTCCGCAAAGATTGCACACACACGACAAACCATCAAGATCGCAGTCGGCCAAGCTTCAACAAACAACCAACCCGATATAACAACAACATCCAACGCTATAACTTGCCGTGGTAACAACAACAAGACTATGAATGCCCCGAAGCTATTGCTTTCACGGAGACAACCGAATAGAAACTATAAAGTGAAGCATACACGCCGAATACAATAGTCGGCGACTAAAAAGTACAACAAGGCTAAGAATACTACCCAACTGTAAATTTTATATAACTTTACCCAACATCGTCCTTAATAGAAAAGAAGGACAAAATAATAATAACAACACAATGATATACAGGACTCCGCAAGCTACGACTCAGAAGATACATCAACTCTAACAAGCACGAACTACACGATCTCAACTCGCCTATTGATCCATCGTGTAGGCGCTAAAGACATGATCTACAAGGCCTCAACTCGCCTACCGAATAAGCTGTATAATAGAAACAAGCATTGAGTGAGTTATAAAGACCTGTGACACTACTACAAAAACAATATATCATAAATGAAGCATTGTTATAATTAAACATGTCATCGCTATTACGATGAAAACCCATGAAGACATGTCGTATACCGATACGCCAAAAGATAACCTTTCTTTCTCATTTAGTAAACCGTCCAAATGAACCAAGGTGAGATTCCCAGCTCATCAACAAACCAAATCAATTAGAATGAACTATCATAAGAATCATCATAAACAAGCATGCATATCGATATATACATCCATCAAGTACCTCTTTTAAACATCATGTATAAGTATGTATATCTATATACATACACATCAAATTTCTCAATAATACATAATTATTACAAACATGGTCAATTATATCTCATGTTCAACTAACACTTTTTGTCACATAAGTGCTCATTGAAAGCCACATAAGGAATTGAGAAGATACTGTAATCATTGTTGTCGTGTTCCTCCTATAATCACAATCGCTTAATCCGTATTCGTGACTACGATGCACGTGATTGATACATCGATGTACCGAGGACACCCCTCGGCCGAATTAGCATAATCCAATCCTCTATTGGTTACGGTATTTGGCTAACTTTCCCACCGAGGCCAACAAATGGAGTGTGTGTGAACTCGTCTCGGTTCTGGGACGCACGATACATCCCGACCACGAATCCCATAATTCGTGAAGACGATGTATCATCCCACCATCAATGTATAAACTCAAATAATGCCACCTGGACTTATATGCAATGCACAATATGATATGATTCCTAGACGCCGCATACTCGCAATGGAGGAATCAAAGAGCACGCAGACACGCAGAAGTTTAAAAACGCCAATGAATTGATGGATTATGACACCTTGACCCAATGCTACGCCCGCTTGGACGTGTACTGCAATCCAATTACGAGACGAACACGAACCTTGGTATAATGAAGAACGCCACAATAGGGATGAATATCCTATTGATAAGTTCGGTTTCGATTACTTAGCCTCTCACCAAATAATCACAAGTTCAATGAAGAACAAGGAGGTTTTGAAAAACACTCAAAAACTATATTAATCAATAATCAGAAAGTTGTCTCCAAAATAATAAGCCACAACCATTATTTATATGGGTTGTGAATCCTAAACCTAAAAGTAAAAGGAAAAGTCTAAGTAGAATCAACTTAGGAACTACTTAGAGTCAACTTAGGAAACTACCTAAAATCCACTTAGGAAACTACTCAACTTACCTAATCTATGTAGGCAATAATTAGGTAAGTTACCTAATCTATTTAAGAAACATAAATCCTCTAAAATAAGGAAAATCTACAAATCCGTTTTTTGTAAAGGCCTAATTTTCAAAGTTGCATTTGGCCCCCTAAAGTCTTCCTTTAAGCGTAAAAGCTTCCAAAGTCATTGTATGACATAAACGAACATTTCTTGAGTCTTCAAGTCATCTTCCATGAAATCTAAGGCTTAACAATGCATGCTTGAATTCGTAGAGTAGCCATTGTAATAACCTGAATCTCCAATAAATCCACGAATTAAGTTTGTACAAAACTCTTGAATCTTCCAATCATACTCTATGCATTTTAGAACCCCTGAACCTCAATCCATGCCCATATGAACCCTTGAACCTTGATCTACATGCTTCCAATGCCTCTCCCTTGCTTGTGACAATCTTGGTTCTTGGTTGGTGGTCAAAATCATATCATTCCCTCTCTCTTGAAAAGGATTTGTCCTCAAATCAAGACCTATATCACATATACACGATTTAGTAACCAAGATATAGTCTCTAAAATTATGCTTACCATATGATTTCATGTCATCGATTGCTCAAACTCTCCATGTTTGCAAACCATTCCATGCAGTCCATGTATCTCCAATCACTAGGATCAAAGACCTTCCTTGCTTGACTTTCCATCGGTACACTTTGGTACTCCATCAAGATTTCCTCCTTTAACAGTAGAAGAAAGATATTTGATGAATACAAGTCATAATTGAGTAATTTAAAAGGCTAAAATATAGTCTTAGTAGTCTAGTTTTAGACTAAGCAAGAATCACCTCCTTTGGAGTTGTGAGTTATTAATGGTCAAACTTACAAGTTGGTATGCGTAATGAGTTATAACGTTTAAAATCTTGAAAATAACTCGTCTTTGAAATTATCATAAATGGATGATTATAGGTCTGAATTGAATGATTCAAAATGGTAAATAATACCTTAACATGTCTAGTTTCTAAATATGTGTGGATCACAATATGTGATAACAAAGTGTTAGTTGAACATGAGATCTTATTGACCATGTTTGTATTGGCTGATGTTATACGAAAGACGTGATGTGTGTATATATAGATATTCACACTTATACATGATGATTATATGAGAGATTTGATATGTATATATAGAGATATACATACTTATATAGGTGTATATATATAAATATGCACCCTTACACGTGATGATTCTATGAATAACTTGATTAGTATATATAATGATATATATACATGCATATGATGTTTTATGGGAACTACCTTCTAATTCATTTAATTTTTGTTTGAACAGGAATTACACTCGGTTCATTTGGACGGTTTAGTAAGTAAGAAGAAATGGTTATCTTGTGGAGTATCGAACGATACGACGCTTCATGGGTTTTTCTCGTCATTTGTAAATGACACCATGATTATTTTTATGTTACATAATTATATGTTACATATCTCTTGTAGTAGCGTACTGGGTCATTATGACTCATCCCGTACTTTGTTTTCTAGATACAGTAATTGGTGGTCGTGTTGAGGCCGAGTAGATCATGACTGTAACAGTGCGCAGCTGATCGATAGATCGAGATTACTGTAGACACCCCAATTTCGCACTCTCGGTATGTGACCGACATAAAATATCAAGAACTGTTAAAACTTAACAAATGTCAAGTTGCGTGTCAAAAATGCGAAAGAAAAAGCAGATGCGCGAAAAGTTGATGGCAGGGCTAAAGTGCAAAATTTCCAAACTTTCCAAAGGCTTTGTGCCGCTAATGGAGTGCTTGGTGCCGCACCAAGCATAAGCTTACGGCACTCAAGCATGTCTCTCATGCTCTCTCACGATCAATTCAAGCAAGCTTTAAAGCGCAAGGTATAAGCGGCCAATGCAGGGAGAGAAATCAACAAATTCCCACCTGCCCTCAAGCTCCAAGATAAATAGAGACCCCGGCCTCTCATTTTGTTCGCTCAAATTTTTACGCAAAGTTTTATCGCAGCGAAGCTCGCTCGCGATCCTTCGATATCCTTAGTACGAGAGGTGCGAGATAGGTGAGTGGAAGCCCTTAAAATCTCCAAACCCCATCCAAGGGATAACTTGATGCGGAAACCCATAGCTCCCATAGCGATCCGATTGGGCAATAAGGCTATTTTAATAAATCCATAAGTGGGGCGCCGCAATATCTTTTCTTGCACTTCTCTATTTTCCTCGAAAGATAAAAGGGGAGAATGAGAATGGAAAGTAATGCATTCCCATATCCTGTTATCCCGAAATAAGGGATAACCCGACATGAGGAAACCTTTAGTTCCCATTTTGGATACAAAATCCACTCAAGGCAACCGAGACACATTCCAACGTGCTAATATAGACAAAGACTCCTCTCGCACTTTGGATTTCGTCTTCCCCTAAACCAGGAGGGTGGAACGAGAGCAAGTGGTGTCCCGCATCCGCACGCACGCCGTGTAAGACCCCGAATCCTTATGTATTTGACTTGGTATAATTATAGGTATGATGGACCACAATTATGCAGTGTTGTCGTACCGGTTGTATTTATTGTCATTTTACTCCGTTGATATTATTTTCGACCCTAAGTTTAGCCCGGTATGACTGGGGACCTTGGGGATTAACTTAGAATTATTTTGGATTAATCAGATACACGTTTGCATGCTCTCGTGTTCGATTTTTGGCTTAACTCGTATTCCCACAAGCCATGATAGGTCTGCAGTATTTTGGCCATAACTTTGTGTACAGAACTCCAAATTTGGATCCGTTTAGTGCGTTAGAAACTAGACTCCGAGAGCTTTCCAACCATACCTCTCGTGTAATTTTTAGACTTGTATTTCAATACAGGCACATTTTTAAAGTTGACCTAAATTCTGGTCTACTTTAGTTGACCACTAAGTGTGTTTTTGACTTTATTTTTAGCCAAATACCCACCTACACATATTAAAACCCACCCCAAGTCAGTCCCTAACCTACCCTAGTTCAACCCTAACCCTTCCCACTTACCTTGGTCAACCTTGGGAGTGGATAGCATGGTTGGCATGCACTTGGAGACCATAAATTTCAGTTACCAATGCCACTCCTTGTGACATTGAGCCCCTTTATTCCTTTTGACTGATCATTCACAAACTCCCAGCCATCTTCCACCTCCCAATTTGCTGCTCATTCCTCTCTTCTTTCGGTTCAAAAGAGAAGCCTTGAAGCCTTGGTGATTGCTTGAACAATCAGCCCTTGTTACACAAATTCTGTTCACCCGATTTGTTGGTAAGTGTTTTTACTTGATTGAAGACTATCTTCTGTCTTCCAACCTCCCTTTTAATTTCGTTTTCTTCCAGCCCCATCCTTCATGTGTGACTGAAGTTGAAGACCCTTGGAAGCCATGAAAATGCTTGGAAAATCCGCCCTTGTACAAAACCTTGCTTCCCCCGATTGTTGGCAAGTGTTCTTGATGTTTGGAGGCTCCTTATGGCTGATTTCTCTTCATCCACCTCTTAATCTGTTTTGGTGTTCTTGATTTACAGATTTAAGGTACGTGTACTAAATCCCCTTGTTAGGTTCTAAGGCTTGTAAGTATGCTACCCTTTGAGGAACCCGAAATACATGATGCTACTTTGATTTTTATGACCCAAATACCATGAAATGATACATGCATGAAGGAACAAACTATATTTATTCAGTCTCTGTTTTGGTCGAATTTCAGAAAAATACTGGTACTAATATACTATTGGTAATTTTCTAAAAATTTAGTATGTTATACCTATACATGTTAGGTAACTTTCGGTAAAGTTTCATAAATTTTGGAGTTCAGGAAGTATTTTTCATTGGTCACAAAACGTGGCTGTTCCAGTAAGTTGTTACCAGAAATCCAATCTGTTAACAGGAGGTTTATGTGACCATAATTCGAGGAATACATGTCTGAATTGAGGAGTTTAAAATGATAAGTTGTAGTTAAAAGAGTCTAGTTTCTGGAAATGTTATATTTATGATATTTTGATTTATGATGAATATTTGGTGAATTTTCTAAGACAGACACTCGGTGTAAGTCCTAGTAGAGAATCAGACTTATGTCATGAAGTTGAGAGGACCATGATTTGATGAATACAAGTCCAATTGGAGTGTTTTAAAATGGTAAAATCTAGCTCAAAGAGTCTAGTTTCTGTAAATGTAAAGTTGATTTCATTTGGAGCAATGAAGAATATTTGGTGAATTTTGTATGATAGACGTGCAGAATGAATGACGACAGAAAATCAGGTTTTTAACTTGAACTTTGATGGGCTGTATTTTGATGAATACAAGTGATAATGGAGTAATTTAAAAGGTTAAAATATAGTATTAACAGTCTAGTTTCAGACTAAGAAATATTCACCTCCTTTTGAGTTGTGAGTAATTAATGGTGAAATTTACAAGATGGCTGTGCAGAATGAGTTATAACAGAAAATCTGGAAAATAACTTGTGTTTGGGATAATCATAAATTGATGATTATAGGTCTGAACTGAATGATTCAAAATGGTAAATAATACCTTAAGATGTCTAGTTTCTAAATATGTGTGGATCACAATATTTGGATTTGTCAAGCGTGGTTTATAAATAATACATGAACCATAATGGATTTGGGAACATATGATGAATGATCGTTCTAGAATGAGTTTTAGCGAATATAATCTAAGTTATTAATTGATTCTGGACCATCAATGAAGTCTTGCGGATTTTATGAGTTGCTACTTGTTAAGTTACGGGTTTAGCCTAGATTCATAAGAGAAATTGATTTCTATACTTGCGTGGTTTATTATTTGTTAAGTGATGCACCTAACATGGATTTATGCTAGAAATAAATATATATGCTTATTAGATATTATGACTTATGAAAGCATAATTGTGATACTCGTCAAGGATTGGTTCTCCCTATTTAATTATATGACTTATAAGGCATATTGTGTATTTTGACATGAAGCATAATCTGCTTTTGATTACTCTGTATTTCATTGATAATTGATTTACCAACTTGTGTTGAACTTATATTTCACTAATAGGTGAAATTGTGAACTGTTGATCTAGGGTTTCTTAGTGAGACAAGAACCTAGCTATGCTTGAACCGAGAACTTAGAAAAGGGTTAGAAATGCAAATAGCATTTATAACCTATTTGGGATGAATTGTAGTAAAGACTCAACGGAGTCGAGCTTAAGGAACAATTGAACCTTACCAGGATCGTGGTGAGATCCTACAACTTGTAAAATCTATTTGACTAGATTACTAGCCTTTGGAACTTGAATAACATTCGATGGACAACTTGACACTTGTATTTTCGAGACTCAATTGGGCTCTTAAAGTAATGTATGTGATTAGTCGTGAACATGTCGTGCATAACATGTTTTCTTGTCTTGAACGAGCTCGCTCTTGTCGAGATCGCTTCCTACCTAATTGATTTAATATGAATAAACATCTACTTGACATGGATGAGTTCGCTCTTGTCGAGCTCGATCCCTACTTGATTTTAATGCCAAGTAAATATCTGCTTGTCATTCCATTAGTCCAGCGCTGGCATACTTGTCTTGTCTCGATGGTAACGATGCATCGCCGTCACGAATTGTGAGATTCGTGGTAGTGATGGGTCGCCAGCCCATCATCATGCACCCACCCTCCACTATTTGATCACAGTGGAGAAGAGTACCTTGTCGTAACCATTAGGGCGCTTGGAATAATACTATCGTGCTTGGTCGATGTATCACTCACGTGCATCCGACAACCCACAATCGTGATAACCGTTTTCATTTCAGGATCTACGTTGCGGCAGCGGCTCTTTAACATATCCTCATGTTATGTGATTTATTTCAAGCACTTATGTGACAACAAAGTGTTAATTGAGACATGGGATCGAAAGTGATCATGTTTATCTTGATTGTGCATGATTAAATTTCATGGTGTGTATATCTGTAGGTATACATACTTATACTTGATAATTCTATGACTTGATATGCATATATGTGAATATACATGCTCATACTTGCTAATTTCATGAATGACTTGACATGTATATAAAAAGTTATACATACTTACATGTAATGCTTTCATGAGAATTATTTTCTAATTAATTTGGTTTGTGTTGAACAGGGAATCCCACCCTAGTTCGTTTGGACAGTTTAGTAAGTGAGAAGGAGATATTTCTTGTCAAGTATACGACACGTTTTCACGGGTTTCGTTGTTGTAACACGATGTTACTGTTGTTATAACAATGTTTCATATTATGTTATATTGTTCAGTAGTAACGTACTGAGTCATTATGACTCATCCCGTACTTTGTTTTCTAGTTGCAGTAACCTGTCCGCTACAATGAGGCCAAGTAGATCGTGATTGTAGCAGATCGCAGCTGATCGATAGCCCGAGCTTAGTTCGTGTGTTCGTGATTGTAGCAGCCGATTTTCCCGAGTAGTAGCTTGCGGAGTTCCTTCTAGCATCATTGATTTGTCTATTGTACTGTACTATTCTTGTGAGCTCGTTGTATTGTAAAGTTATTTAGACTTTATAGTCGGGTAGAACACTTGGGTTCTGATTTGGTTCTTCTTTGGGCCGACGTATTGTGTCATGCCGTTATTCGGAGTCTTAGTTTTATATTCAGTTGTCTCCCGGGCACGCAGTAGCTTTGGGGCTTTTCTTTATTCTAGTTGTTTCATTGTTGGTTAACCCCGGTATGCTTTAGCCGTGGGTAATTGTTATATCAGGTTAGTTCGTCGTTGAAACGCCGGCCTGGAGTGCCGATGGTTTGTTCTGCGTCTGCAATGTTGCGGCACGCGAGTTTTGTACTTTCTCCTCTCGAGACAATAGTCTCTCTTGGTTTCTTTAGTGTTGATTTCGAGTTTATTAGCTCGGGTCTTCACTCTATTAACGCTTCCGCACCTTCGATTTTTGTTGACCCGTATTTTTGTACGGATGTACATTCTTGTTTAGAGTTGGATAACTCTATTGTTTGACTCGCACTACTAATTTGCAAGTGCTTGTCCCCTTCTTGCCTTGTCCTTGCGGCGTGACCTTGGGATTTTGTTCCGGAATCTGGGTCGGGTCGTCACATACGCACCCTATCCAGGCGCAGGCGCAATCGCACCGGAACCTCACGATGGCGACTTCTGTTGGGGAGTTGTTTTATTTTTAATAAAATGGAGGGCTAGACTCATAAAATAAAACCTTTTTTTGGCTTTTCTTTGTTTCTGGCTGCAGTATGCTCGTTATATTAATTTACGCATTTCAATAAAGTGTTCCCATTACGGTCGTGGCTATATTTGTGGATATGATCCTCCATCTGGCAGCAGTCTCGTTCCGATACTTGTTACAGACATGTTCGAGAGTATTAAAAAAAAAATCAATCAAATAAAAAAAAATTCGAAAATATATATATACATAAAAAAAATCGAAAATTCAAAAAAAAAAATAAATAAATAAATAAATATATATATATATATATATATATATATATATGGCGGTCTAAGTATATTGGCTGGAAACTCCATTGATACCCTTAAAGCATTCTGAATAGGGTGTGGTATCGCCGGAGCATACAACGCCGCGTACCTGGCCGACCAAAAACTTTCAAACACTATTATATATATATATGATGTTTCTTTTTATTTCCGGGCAGCACAACAAAAGAGCTGGGGCTTTACTTCCAGCTCTATATTATTATTTTATTTCAGTTCAATTTCTTTTTACTCTGTACATTTATACATATATGCATTCAATATGTCATTTTATTTCGGTGACATAGGACCAAAATTTGTAATTAATAGGGATAGATAGTTTCCCCACTTTTCTTTCTATTTCTTAATGTGATGTGCTTGCTTGCTTGCGCTCAAACTAAAAAAGCCGAGAAAATCCACACAAACAGCAAGACAGGCCATAACTGTTCTATTTTTCTGTTTATAAATCTGTAAATAAATAAAAAATTTACCGCTTTCTAGATACCGCACACACGTGCACGCATGTAAATATATTCCGAACTGTTACCCTACACCATGGCCAGCCTACCCCCTGCATAAGCCAACGTTAGAATGCATATAGATTTTCAGGACACTTCGCAGACCGACCGGTTTTTGCATTTTTTAATTGTGGGTCAGCCCCTGTCAAAAAGAAAATCATCAAAAAAAAATCAGGAAAAAATATATATGTTAAAAAAAATGCGCAAGTTCGAAAAAAATAATAAGTGCGCACAAAAAAATATATATCAATATATATATACAATAAACAGGGGCTGATTTATAATTCTCAGATGCTCGACCTAAACCATTTCGAATGGTGGATCCTGAAAAGAGTATAGGCCCTTCCGCTGGGACCGATCCGATCTAGGAGTCGAAAGGCAGGTGGAATACGTTGGTCCTATACTCTGGAGAAAGAATTCACTATTCCAGGAAAAGTCCTGAGACTGTCAAAATAATGCAAGTGCTTATCCGGTCAATTGTAGGGAACATGAAAATAATAATAATAAAATATTAATAAAAAGGCACGCTGTACTTCAAGCCCAGATAGCCTCCATCTAGCCTTCTGATACCTACCAAACCACATTCTCCTCAGAAACCTGGCCCGAATTTGGAAAGGCAGAGACAGTACTGGCCGGTTGATACGGGAAATAAGTGCAAAAATCAGAACAGATGGTATCACTATCATATCAGACAAGGGCAGAATCAATACAGAAAATACAGATCCTAGTAGTATAGCAGCAGAAAATGAACAGTCCGCTACAGTCCCCCAAGAAGCATCAACTTTCCATGTTCCTCCAAATCCAATTTCCCAGCCAAACACCAACCCACCCAAATGTCTATTATTACCAAAATTTTAACCCTTTTTCATCACACCCTCCATATCCTGCCCAAAATTCATATCCAGCCCAATATCCATATCCAGCCCAATATCCATATCCAGCCCAAAATCCTTACCAGGTACCACAGTCAGAAATTAACCCATTCTTCCCTAACCCTGCCAGCATCTACCAAAACCCAACTCTCCCGCCCGCCAAAATGGAGGCTGACATCGAAAATTTGAAAACCATGATGCTTAGAATCCTTAACCAAGAAGTTCCTAATGAAAATTTGGGGGACAGCTTCCTGGGTATGATGGATAAAGGCACTTCTCAAAAAAAAAAAAAAAAACTCCCTGCTGAGTTTGAGCCTATTTCTAATAAACCTCTGCAGAACTAGTATACTACGACCGACCCACTTTTGACGCCCGCAAATCTGGTGGACTACTTTGGATATATTACCCCTATTCCTTTCCCTAGCCTTACGGATTTGGTCATCTACCAATCCGCTCCCTAAAATTGAGGATCTCAAACCCCAGGTCCTCAATAATGTAATTAACCCTGTACGATGTGCTTTTAATAATAATCTAAAATGTCTTTGCTTATTTCTTAGTTGCACCTGCATTAAAAGACACGTTAAATAATTAAAATAATGAGTCATTTAAAAGGACCCAAAAGATAAAAATTTTGCTTGAGCTTGTAAAGTCAGTAGAGCCAGAGACATCATCAACAGCAACTGAAGACTGATCCGCTATCAATCTGGGGCTGGACAAGGAAATCAAAAGAAGTCAAAATCGGCAACTCCCTGCAAGGCTCTAAAAAGGATAACACTCATGGATCTCCTCAAAGAGTTCGTGGACACGCTTACTTGGTCCTATGAAGATGTGTCGAGGGTAGACCCAGCCATGGTCAAACACGGACCCTCATATGTCCGGATGCTCAGCCAATCAGACAAAAGCTCCACTGCATCAAGTCTAAATGGTCACTACAAGTTGAAAAAAAAAAAAGAAAGCATGAAACAGCCGAACGTCAACTTCATTAGGGTAAAAAAAATATACAAAAATAAAAAAATATATAGTAATAAAAAAAATAATAGAAAAAATAAATAAATAAATACCCGATCTGGCTGTCCAAAAATAGTGACCATTCCCAAATCCAACAACAGCATGCTAGGCTATAGTCAAATCAAAAGCAGCAGGAGACCAAGAAAAGACCTCACCACCCCTTGGGGGACCTACTGCTATCATGTCATGCCGTCTAGGCTAAAAAAATGATGGGGGCTACTTATCAAAGGCTGCTACCCCTCTCTTCCACGATGTGTCATATATGGTCAAATGATCCAGTCAGGAGATGTCATACTCCTCACAAGCCAGGAAAGAAGACCTTGTTCAGCCCTTCGATCTTAACGAGCTCAAAAGGTATTATGCTTGAAACACCCTATCCGACAAGTGCTTCCCTCTCTAGCCCGCTAGGCTGAAAACCCGAAAGGGCGGTCTAGGCAAAAGTTAGGGCAAAAAGAAAAAAAAATAATTTAAAAAAAACTCGCTAGGCTGAAAACCCGAAAGGGCGGTCTAGGCAAAAATTAGAGCAAACAAAAAAAATGAAAATAAAAAAAAAAGAAATAAGGGCTCGCTAGGTTGAAAACCCGAAAGGGCGGCCTAGGCAAAAGTTAGAGCCAAATAAAAAATATATATCAGGGGAATAAGGAGAGGGAAGACACTCTTTGAAATCTCGGCATCCTACCTCTCGTCTTCAGCAGGCAAGGGGGCTCGACTGACAGAAGAAAAAAAAAACCACGACATAAGCTCACAATAAAAGACTAAAATATAATATTACGGGTCCTAAGGTGCAACTTAGGAATAATTGCAAAAGAAATTTAGATTATGCATTAATGGCATGTACATATCTATTATGCACCCCCCTTTGTTTTCCCGAAACAATCCTTTTCTTGCGGCCATGGCCACAGGAGTGGTCCATCGGTGCTGCGAGAAAAAGTTGTTTCTGGGGAAAACAAGGGGTACAGGCAGCAGATATGTCCATGCCATTCATGCATAATCTGGGAATTTGAACAACCAATAAGTTGCAACCAAGACAATTCTTCGATTTTAATCTTTATTAACGAGCTTATGTCGGGGTTTCTCTTTTCTTCGTCGGCCTGTGGCGATAGACTGATGATGCGATATATTTTTATTTGGATCAGCACTGGTACCGCAATTTTCAAAAGCATTCATTTTTA
>CM028383.1:71229301-71374698 GCA_013146195.2 Codonopsis lanceolata
CAACAATTGTTTGCTTACTTGTTTAGTTAACTTGTGTTCGAGTTTCCTCTCTCTATTCAGTGATCAAACATTAAAACAGATTTCTTTTGAAACCGTTGTGTCGCCCACCAGCCTTTCTTCAGCTTAACAATTTCAAAGTGTCAATAACCGACCAATTCTTGATTGGTGACATCTCATTTTCATTGCCAATCTTTTTAAGATTCACAAATTAATCCTCAAAGTTTTTAAAGGCTATTCACCCCCCTCTAGCCTTAACGTTGCCATCTGACTTACAATTGGTATCGAGCCAAACTTTTGAAAATTATTTTCGAGCCTAACGGCTTGTGGATCATGGCAACTCTAAAGCTTTTCAATCAAACAATGTCACTCAAGTTCCCATTTTTGATGAAGATCACTTTGATATCTGGAAGGAAAGAATTACAAGATATATGAACAATATAGATAAACGACGATGGAATGTGTAAGAGGTGGTCCTATGCAACTATGAAAATAAATACTAAAGTTGGTAAATCTTCTGCCAGGATGATGATACGTAAACCCTCTTGCTCCCGTAGAAGAAGAATATGTTCTCAAACCTCAAACGAGAATGGATGAGGAAGACAAGATTAGATGGATTTGATGCCGAGCTGTCATATCATGTCAAGTCTTGCTGCTGATGAAAACTACAAGCGTATATAGTATGTATTTGCCAAGGAAATTTGGGATGCTCTTGTAGAATATGTAGAAGGATCAGAATACCAAGGACAACAACCTGTATGATTGCATACAAGAATTTGATGCATTCAAGAAGGACCCAAAAGAATCTTTAAAAAATGCCTGACAGATTTCTCGAGGTAAGTAATAGATGTTCTTCTCTTGGTAAAGTTTATAGTATGAAAGATTTGAATATCGTTTTCTTAGTAGTTTGGGAAGTAGATGGCATGTAAAAGTCACTGCCATAAAGGAAGCTAGAGACTTGAACAAAACTCATATCGTAGTCTTGTTGCAAGTCTAAAAATTTATGAAAAAGAAGTTCTCAAAACTCAAGAAATTGAGAAAATTTTAAAGGTATATCCCTTCAAGGTGAAGAAGAAAATTCAAAAACTTCTACATCATCCGGATTTTGATTTTGCGGATGAACGGTTTGCTTTGCTAAAGATTCGAGAAAGTCTTTGCTTTTGCTAAATCTTTTAAAAGGAATTTTCAAAAACCTTGACAAACTTTCAAAAGTCATCATCAAATCCTCAAAACCTTCTTCAAGCTTCCAAAACCTTCTACTTCAAACTTTCAAAGCCTTACTTCAAAACAAATGAAGACAAGGTTGAGAAAGATAAGCGATGTGCTTTAACTTAGAAAGCACGGTCACTTTGCTTCAAATTGTCCTTTTACGAAAAATGAGTACTATAAAGAGCTCCCAGAAATTTTGAAAAACAAAAGGTTTGGTTCTTTGAAGATCAAAATCTTGCAACTTGGATTGAAACAGTTAGAAAATGAATCTGGCGGTTACGAGCAAGAAGCAAATATGTGTCTTGTTGCGAGAATCGGCAATATATGATTCGAGAAAATGAGTTTCCAAGTCCAAAATATTCAAAGATGCACGATAATGGTGTCAAGCTCACCTATTACAAACTCCAAGCGACAAAGGTCATCAAACGATCGGTTTGTGGTTAAAAAATAGGAAATGGATTTTATGGACAAGGAATCATAAGTCGACCAGAGAAAAGAAAGTCAAGTCGGCTTCTCAAGGGCTGCTAAAATAACTCATGATTCAAAAGGCGAGGGAGGAGAAGATTCGACTCAAGTGTTGATGATTTCTTGGAACAAATGCAAGAAATGTATTCCAAATTTGAAACACTTAAAAGAATCCATGTTTCTTTATCTAGTGATTTTGAAAGAATTTGAAGAAAGCTGTGAGCTTAAAAGATCAATGAGCTTTACAAAGTTCGACAAAAGAGTTCTTTGGGCGAAAAGTCTCAATGAAAAATATGAGATTCAAGCAAAAATCTCGGATGCCCAAATTCTTGACCTTGTAGAAAGAAATCTTCGATTGACCAATGTTGTTGACACTTACTCAAAGTCAAAACTGCTTGTAGAAACTATCATCGGAACAGAGAAAGATCATGAAGACCAACATGGTCTTGGATACTCAAAAGGATGATGAAGGTTGTGAGATCAGACAGTCAAAAGGTGAACCTAAGATTCGACGAAAAGGACAAGGGATTAGTCTATAATCTTGTACCATTCACTTATCCCGAAATAAGAGTCGGCACAAGAGGTACATCAACAAAAGGATAGGGTGAACAATGAAAGTTGTCGGTCTTACGGTCACAAACCTCAAAATCGATCGGCTAACTCAACTCAAGCGACAAATGTCGGTCAAGCGACAAATGTCGGCTAGGCGACAAAGAGGAGGATCTCGAAGAAGACAAGCGACAAGCGACAAGTTCAAACCAATAAATTTTGTTCTTTGCTAAGACCTCTAAATGAATCAAAAAGAATCAAAAATTCACCTCAAATGGTGATAAACTGGTTATCACAAGTGTAATATTTGTTCTACTTTTGGTCATCGAGACACATGAATGCTTATATAGATTTAAACCTATTGAGAGAATCAAAAAGCCTAATTACGGGCAAGTGCGGATCAGAAGAAAACTAACCCTTTGGACCCAAAGTATAAAGGGTACCATGATTTAAATATTCATATTTCGGGTATGCTTAATGGTGATGATCATTCAAGCGACATATGGATATTAGGCATGGATGCTCGGACACATGGTGGATCGGTGAACTCCTTACTAACATTATTGCGACAAAAGGACCTTACGTAATCTTTGGGGACAATTCAAAAGGAAAAACTATCGGCTATGGATCCATTATCGGAGGATCTATAATAATTGAAAATGTCTCTTTGGTACAAGGTGCGAAACACAATCTTCTAAGTATCTCACAGTGCGTGATAAAGGTATGGTTGCTCATTCTCCTCCACATTGTTTCATCAAAAATAGCCTCACCAATGAAATTTTGCTTCTTGGTACTAGAAAAGAAATGTTTTTGCTATAGATTTACTTTCCTTAAATAGCGATACTCAAATTTGTCAGTAGCAAATAATATTTCCAAAAATTCATGGCTTTGGCACAAAGACTTTCACATTTAAACTTTAAGTATCTTTCAAAACTTTCAAAGGAGATTTGGTAAAGGTTTGCCTTCCATAAATTGTCCAAGCGACAAAAAATGTGATGCACGTATTTTGGGAAAAATAACAAAAACCTCTTTTAAACCAAAACCATGTCTTTCTACCAAAAGAACTCTTGAGCTCCTACACATGGATTTATTTGGCCTGTAACTCTGCAAGCTTAGGAGGAAACATGTATACATTAGTTGTTGTGGATGACTACTCGGATATACTTGGGTTGAGATGATGCAATCCAAAGATGAAACTTACAACATTCTCACTTCCTATTGAGAATTCTTCAAACTCAAAGGAATGTGAGATTATAAGTGTTAGATCGACAATGAGTGCAATTCAAAAATCTTGGGATGGACACATCTTGTGATGATCATGGAATTGATCATAACTTTTCGTTAGAACACCTCGGCAAAATGGTATAGGCGAAAGGAAGAACAGGACTACGATTGAAGCGAGGTAAAACAATGATAAATGAAGCAAATTTGCCAAAATACTTTTGGGCGAGCATCAACACTGACATGTTTTACTCGAGAATAGATCTCTCATAAACAAATTTCATGGTAAGACTCCTTATGAAATATGGAGAGGTAGAACACCTAACATTGCTTTCTTTAAAATCTTTGGTGCAAATGCTTCATTCATTACAATGGTGGAGATTACGGAGGTAAATTTGATGAAAAAGGCGATGAAGGTATTTTTGTTGGTTATGCCAAGCATAGTAAAGCTTATAGAGTTTATAATAGAAAAACTCAAGTAATTGTTGAATCTATGCATGTTAATTTTGATGAATCAAGTTTAATTGAGTCTTGTGAAACTCTGATGTTACTAACAATTTTGAAATATTTGAGGCGAGGAAGCTTGATGCAGGTTCAATTCAAAATAATCCTCCATCTTCAACTCCTGCTACAGAAACTCTAAACCTTCAGAATGAACCTAATCAGCTGACATCCTTGACCTAGCTGACAATCCTCATCCTATTACAATAGATCGGTCGGTGACACACTTAGTCTGAAGCCATTCGGTCAAGCGACACTCACCCATCTCTACCTTTACAAGCGAGCCTCCTGCTTGATCTTCCTAAGGAAATTAGGGAAGCTAGACACCACCAGGTTTCAAATATCATAGGAGACCCCTTTCTTTGGTCTAAGAACCGAGTAGCTCGAGAAATGAAACTCTTGATTCTCATGCCTTTGTCTCTTCCATTGAACCCAAAAAGATTGATGAAGCCTTGGAAGATCCCCAGTGGATTGAGGCTATGCAAGAAGAGTTGAATCAGTTTGAAAGATGTAAAGTTTGGGAACTTATGCCTAGACCCACAGATCAACAAGTCATTGGAACTAAATGGGTATTCAGAAACAAGTTGGATGAAGATGGAAATGTTACAAGAAATAAAGCAAGGTTAGGTAGCCCAAGGATATAGGCAGGAGGAGGGCATTGACTATGATCAAACTTTTGCTCCTGTAGCAAGACTTGAAGCCATCAGATTATTTCTTGCCTATGCAACCTTCAAGGACTTCAAGGTATACCAAATGGATGTAAAAAGTGCTTTCTTGAATGGAGATCTACAAGAACAAGTATTTGTTGAACAACCTCCTGGTTTCATTGACCTCAAAAAAAAGGATCATGTATACAAGTTAAGAAAGGCTCTTTATGGTCTTAAGCAAACACCAAGAGCATGGTACGAAACCCTATCCGAATTCCTTATGGAAAAAGGATTTCAAAGAGGTAAAATCGACACTACTCTTTTCTCTTTGAAGCACAAAGGTAATTTTTTACTAGTTCAAATTTATGTTGATGATATTATTTTTGGATCAACTAATGAAATTTTATGCAAGAGATTTGAGCATCTTATGAAAGGAAAGTTTGAAATTAGTATGATGGAGAACTAACATACTTCTTAGGTTTGCAAATCAAGCAAGCGAGGAAGGAATTTTATCCATCAATCTAAATACACTAGAGAGGCGATCAAGAAGTATAATCTTCAAGCCAATTCGGCAAACACTCGAATGGGAGTTGAATGTCATCTAGTCTTGATGAAAAGGGTAAGCCGATTAATACAAGCGAGAGGTATAGTTGGATCTCTTCTTTATTTAACGACTAGCGAGACGATATCATGTTTGTTGTATGTATATGTGCTCGTTTTCAAGCTAATCCTAAGGAATCTCATATGATTGCGGCAAAAGAATCATTAGATATTTGATTGATCTTGAAAAGTTTGGCATTTGGTATCCCGAGACTCTTCATTTTAATTTAACAACGGATATTCGAATCTTGACCTTGCGACTGCGAGTTAATAGAAAAAGCACCAGTGGAACTTGTCAGTTCCTTGGAAACAGACTGGTTTCATGGGCATGTAAAAAGCAAGCTTCAGTTTCCACTTCAACAACTGAAGCTGAATATATTGCTGCTGGAAGCTGTTGCTCTCAGATTCTTTGGATGAAACAGCAGTTATTGGATTATGAAATGCCTATGGGAACCTGTCCTATTTATTGTGATAATACTTCTGCCATATCAGTTTCTAAAAACCCTGTCATGCATTCTAAAACCAAGCACATAGATATAAGATATCATTTTTTGAAAGATCATGTTGAAAAAGGAAATGTTCAGTTAGAATATGTTCCTACTGAATTTCAATTAGCTGACATTTTTACAAAAGCCCTGAAAGCTGATATATTTGAATTTTTAAGAGGAGAATTAGGAATGCTTATAATGTCATAGAAAGATGCATTTGGCTTGACTAACTTATGCAGGGTATACTTCAGTTTTTGTGCATCAAAGCTGACAATTTATATCAGCAAGCAAATGGTCATCCAGTAGCTCAAGGAAATATTTGTCAGCCAGTAGCTGACACATGAAGCTCTTGTACAACAAAGCTTCTCAGCTGACAATCTTTAAGCTGACAAAACTTCTCTTCATTCCTTGATTGATTTGTTATAAAAATGTCAGCCAGTAGCTGACAAATATTCACAGCTGACACTTATTAGCTGACAAATTGTCCAGCTGACATATTTCTCAGCTAATAACATAGTGATTAACAGTCACTGTCCAGGTAGTCTCTAAGCCTTAAGTCAAAGCTGATCGTATCTCAGCTAAGACTTAATCTCTAATTTATTTAAAATTCCTCATTTATTTCCCGCCATTTATTTTCCTTGGAACTCGTGAAACTTTCTTGAAAAGCCAAAATGACCTTTCCACTATCCCACCAACTCGGCGGTTGAAATGGCGTGTTTTCACAAAAAGCGGCTCATCATTGTGATAATGACTATCTGTCATAAATAAATTGCTATTTTTATCACAAAAACCAAAATTACGTGTACTTTATCACTACACTCCATATCTTCGCTTTTAAAACCCACTATAAGAGTAAAATGCGTATCTTATCCCCTTTAAAAACACACTCACTGTCTCACTTTTCTCTTACCTTCTCTCTCTCTAAAATCCTTCTTCTTCTTCAAAACCCTAAAAGTCTAAGTATATTGGCTGGAAACTCCATTGATACCCGAAAAGCATTCTGAATAGAGTGTGGTATCGCCGGAGCATACAACGCCTCGTACTTGGTCAATCGAAAGCTTTCAAACACTATTTTAACTCTAAAATCTTTCGGTACTCTCTATTTCTCTCAAATCCTTCTTCTTTCTTTTGCTTTCAAAAGTTCTTAACTTGTCTGTTAATTGTTTCAGGAGATGGCTTTAAACACAGGTGTTGGATGCCTTCTCGATGTCGTTTCTCTGAATGAAGAACCTCTAGGGCTAGAGTTGATTCATCTTGTCACCGCAAATGGGTTAATGCCTCTACTATCATTCACATCCGAACCTACGGTTGCCAAGCCCGAGGAATTTTTATGGGAATGAATGAAAACCCAGCCGATCCTTTTTCTCTCATAGGTAATATCAGAGGTGTTCCAGTTGTGTTCGACTCGGAGACCATCACTGCTGCTTTCCCCGGCCTCTATGACAACGGCTCTACAACCTACACCATTCCTGATGAAACTCAGCAAGCTGGATGGATCACCATGAGGGGTGAAGTACCAGTGGAGCTTGCATATGACAGGCACAAGCATCGCTTTGCTCCACTCCACTATGCCCTAGCCATAGTGATAGATAAATGCTTGATAATCAAGTCTGGGGGTCATGACAAGATTACTGAGGCCCAAATGTTCCTTATGGAAGGAATTGTGGAAAATTGTGAAATGAATTGGGGAGCCATTACGGTAGAATGTGTGAAGGTGAATATTGCCAAGTACAAAGACAACATGGGCTGGAAATCCAAGACTGACTCATCACCTGATCATAAATCAGTTCCTCCGATCCATACCAGCTCTTTAGCACATATTCATCAATGTTGGTGATCTTGAACCAGTCAAGATCAAGAAGTATGTTGCTGCTGATATCAGGAGAGCTAGTATTTCTAGCAGATTTGGTCAGAAGGCTCAACCGGCTTCGATCTAGCGGGGAGACCAAGAAGGACAAGGACCCAAGCCCTTCTTTGTATCATCGGTCGGCCGGTGATGATGGTCGGCAAGTTTGACCAAGTGCTCGGCCAAGTGTTCGACCAACGAGAGTTCGGCCACGAGGGTCGGTCGGGTGGTCGGCCAAGGATTGGTCGGTCGGCACGTGGTCGGCCGGTGATATGCCGGTGAGATTCTTGAAAGAAGGCAACCAAGGAGGAGGAGGCCGACAGGCGGCGATCTGCTGCAAAGAGACAAAGAAGGAATCTGAGTTGAATCCGGTACCTTTGTCCCTTTCTCTCCCTCTCTGCGGTGATCTGCTCCCGTCTCTCCCCCTTCGATCCTAATTCCCCAAACCTTGCTCCCATCAAGTTTTCCCTCCAATTAGGAATCCTACCTTTCATCCTAGGCATTCCTATTACCAAGAAAATCCTGTTCCAATTCCTCCAAACCGGGTCTTTCCCATAGACCATTTACCATACTTTGTTCAGTTTCTTCTCTCCTTCCATGAGGAAAAGAAAACTGACAAGCCCCCTGTCAACCCAGTCAAATACATCGACCACAATTTGAAAAGGAGACCTTATGTTTTGTATCCTGCCACCCCAAATCTTAGTCAAGAAGACTTAGTAGCAAATTATGGAAAGTACTTTGATCCTCTCCCTCTGCTCTGGAACAGATTCTATCTTTCAAACGATAGATTTGTCCAAGATGAGCTTGTCTATCTGGCCTGGACCATTTATAGTAAAGTCCATAATCTTCCAGCTCTCCCCCAAATGAATCCTTTCTAGTTGGCGGACACACTGCTGAAGATGATGAACTTAACCAGGACTGGGAACAACCCTCTGTTGAGCCAGACAAGTTAGCTAGGATCCAGAGAGCTGCCAATAAATATGTTCAGGATGCAGTAAATGCTGCAAATCTAGCCTACATTGAATTACACAGACGGATGGCCTCCATGCCAGGAGGAGCTTCCATGGACACAGCTTTTCCAGATGCTATGTCAAGTCAACCAGCCCCCTTAATTACTGAATCCATACCAATTGTTCCTCACATCACTCCTTCAGCTGTTCCATTCGTAGTGTCAGCCACCACCATACCTGTTTCTGTCTCACCTCAACAAATTGCCATTTCCTCTTCAACTCTGCAACCTATCTCTCTTCCATCCTTCACTCCAGCCACTGATGCCTCATCTTCCATTCCAACCACAACTGTTGCTCTCCCCACTTTACCCACATCAGTCCCAACTCTTCAACCTTCAGTTCCTCTTCCAGTTACTCTTCCATCAGCTCCAGCGTTGTCAGTTCCTCAACCAGTTCAAACTGTGTCAGTCACTCTGCCTTCTATCTCTCCCGTGTCAGTTACTCCCACTCTTGATCAAACTATGTCAGCCGTGCCTCAACCTGTTCCACCTGTGTCAGCCACTCCCTCTTCTGCTCCAGAAATTTCAGCCATTCCTCTATCAGTCCCCCTCATGTCAGTCATTACTTCCATTCCTCCCTTGACTGCCACTATCCCTGCCTCTCTTCCCATTTGTGTCGATTTGCACTGTGGTTTCATTATCCTTATCTCTTCGGTGACACTTTGCTTCTATTCCTCTTCCCTCAACTGACATACCCTCTCACCCAAACCAAGCCTCACCACTGCTCATTTTGCCTGATCTTTCTCTTCACACATCCCACACCCTTTCTGTCAGACCAGTGTTTGTCTTCAAGCCTACTGCTCCTGAACCTTACCTTGAAGATGATCTTGGTTTCCTTTCCCCTGAAAAATCTATGGACCAGACCTTCATGGACTCATCTTCTGACTCCTCCAAATCCACTTCTGAGGACGAGTCTCTTCTCACTCCCTCTCAGTTAGCCAGTAGGAAAGCTAGACAACAACGCAAAATTATTTCAAAAGCTTTGCTTCATCCTCGGCACAAAGATTGTCTTTCACGAAGACATGCCTACTCCTTCACAGAGCACGAAGCCCAAATCGGCCTACCCCATGGATGTTTTCTTCCCCCCTGATCCTGAGGATGCTGATATTCACACCCATCAGCTATTCTCCAATGCTCCAGAACCCTCTCAACCACCTGCTCAAGCTCCTGCCGCCTCGAGTTCTATGTCTCTGTCAGCTAAGCTCAATCTTTTATATACTCATCATCTGCATATGAAGTCAGCCTTTACCCGTCAGACACATCAGCTTGCTACACTTGACGACAAGTTGCCTCTCTTTCGAACCTCACCCGGATCATCACCAGGGTCTGCCATTCTGGGTGCTCCTCGTGAAGCTCATATGGATGGTGGAGGACTCTCTTACTCTACCAACAAGAGTGGTCCAATCGTGCTTTCAATCTTTGAAGCTGCTATGCTTCAAACCATTCGGGAGGAGAAAAGCGGCTCGGTGATGCTTACATGGTGAAACCGATTCTCGAGGGATCGACTAAAGCTGATGCCTGATCAGCCAGTGACACATGAAGCTGACATTGCAGACGAAAATGTTGAAGCTGAAAAAGAACCAGAACCTGAAGCACAAGCAGAAGTGGCTCAAGCAGAACCCCATCCAGTAACTGAAGGAGTAATTCAAGCAGAACAGGAACAAGTACTGGAAGCTGAAGCTACAGAAAATGAAGTTGAAGTTGGTCCATCAGTTGAAGCAGTCCAAAACAACTGAAGGATCCACATCAACCCTTCGGATATTTCATCTCTCTCTCTTATCTCTGAACAAACTTTTTAATCTCTCGTTTTACTTGTACCTTACTTTGGGCATTGTTCTTAAAGTTATCAGCTACTTCTCATTATATTGTTTGCTTGTGGTACTAACGTAAATTTTGCAGGAACTTTAAAATTCTTGGCTTTCTGCTTTCAAGTGAATGGTTTTAAGCAAATAGGAGGAGATTGTTGAATCTTGAAATTAAAAAGATTTGCTTGAAAACATTCCACTTGATCGTCAGCCAAATAGATTATATTTGGTCAGCTGAATATCATTTTGTCAGCCACTTATCTCAGCTGATCTCTACGTACTTAAAGTATGAGTTTATCTTTCCTTATTTGTTTAATCATACACTTGTACTAACTCTTTCCCACTTTGTGTTTTTGGTAGATGTCCTGCCATATAATATCTCACAAGATCCTTTGAGATCTTGCCTCTGCCATAACACATTTTCAAATTCAAATGTGTTCCTAACGGGTTGCTTGTGAAGACTATCTATAAATACCTATTGGAAGCATTGGTGAAGACACGAATCTTAACGGTTTTTGAAGTCAAGAAACTTTCTACTCACAATCTCTCAGACGTCGTCTTCTCGAAAAAACTTTAACTAGATACTTCTCTTTGAAAATTTCTCTCTAGTTATTGTTTAGGCAAATCACTGAGTATTTCATCTCAAATTATTTAGAACTCAGTCAGTTTGTCTCACGAGTTTGATTGTTGCTCAATCATTCTCCCAAACACCGGTCTTTTGTTGTACACTGATCCATTAGAGATCAATTAGATTTTTAATAAAATTAGTGCACTTCAAAAATCCAAGTCTGACCAACTTGGTAGTGGACGTAGCAGTTTATCTGTGAACCACTTCAACTGATTTGTCATCCATTTCTTATATTCTTGCTAACTGACTTAACACTTAAGAAGTTATTAAACTGATTAAGTGTCAGCCAGTTAACAACAATTGTTTGTTTACTTGTTCAGTTAACTTGTGTTTGATTTTCTTCTCCATATTTAGTGATCAATCATTAAAACAAATTCTTTTGAAAATTGTTGTGTCAGTCAGCTGACCAACTTTCTTCAGAATTTCAAAAGTGTCAGCCAACTGACCAATTCTTCAGTTGACTGACAAGATCAAGTTTTTCCGCCGTCAATATTTTAAGTTTTTCAAATTAATCCTCAAAGTTTTTAAAGGCTATTCACCCCCCCCCCTCTAGCCTTAACTGTTGTCATCTGGACTTACAGTACCACTTCATATAATACCTATATTTTAGTATAAAATAAGAGTGGTCCAAGGAAGATGGTAGAAATTGTGATAAAACCTAGATGTAGGAAACATAAATTGTGCGGACATTGAATGTTTAAAATTAAAAGGATGATTCCTCGAATGAATGATCGAAGGAAGAGAGCAAAAGCTAATGAAGAAAGAATATACGAGGTTACATCTGCTTGACTTTTTGAATCAATTGAACTTTAACGCATATTTTATATTATCTTAAGTCGAAAAAAGTAATTCATAATACCAAAAAAGTAGTACAAGTAACATGTTTTATGATTATAAAAATAATTAAAATTAAATATATACATCAAATTTTTATTTGAAAAACACTCATTTTGACTAAAAAAAAAGATAAGCAAGACAATAACATAAATTTAGGAAGTATTAATAACAAGGTTATGCGGTTACATTGTATGTCCAAAGAAGTGAAGTACTCCCTCCATTTCAGACAAATCGTCCCGTTTGAAAATTATATTTTTAATAAAATGATATTTTTAGTAGTTCATAAATAATAAAATAATATTTTTATTCCTTAATTTTTGAACGTAGACTTTTTAAGTGAAACATCTAAAAATAAAATTGTAGATTTCTTGTTCGAAATGGAGTATTTAAGTACATGCGAGATTATTTAAAATTGTGTGTTCAAGTTTCGCAAGTAGCAATACAGAGAAGTCGTTTGAAAAATGAGAAGGCTACTACCTAAATTATACTCCCTCCGTTTATAAATTATCGTTTTGGTAGACTTAGGGCACGGTTAAAAAAAAACATATTTGATTAGATTATTAATATTAGTTTGATGTGTAGTTTACTTTAAAGTTTATGTGTATGTGACTCATAATTAAATTAAGATGAAAAAATAAGGATAAAGTGGTAAAAGTATTCTATTAAATCTTTATTTTTAAATAAAATAATTATTTTAAAATGGACAAAAAAAGAAAAATAACATAATAATTTGGGGGACCGAGGAGTATGGATTATCTGAATTATATGAATCTCATCAATTCTATAAAAGTAATATTGGCTCGGTCCAAATGAGTCGCATCTATAACCGTCTTGACTTTTTTTCAAATAAAAATTTAATGTATGATTTCAATTTTGGTACCATAAATATACATGTTTTTCACTTTTGACACATATGGTATTGAGTCAATCAAAGTTCACCCCAACATTTGTTAATTAAAACAAATTAAATATTTCCCGTTAACTTTCCGTTTAAGAGTAACAATTTACCTCTTGTAAGTTCAAAGGGTTTTGGCCCTAGTTATCCTGTCAAAAAAGAAGTGTTCCACCCTGGCATTCAAATATCTTTTCCCAAATCCAACACCTCAAAACCCCACCCTCCATTGCTCAACCAACCCTTTAAAATAAGCCGGGATATATATATATATATATATATATATACACACTCCATCCGTCTAAAAATTATCGTTTAGGTTGATTAGACGCACAGTTTAAGAACATGTATTTGACTGAATTATTAATATTTGTTAGATGCATAGTTTACTTTAAAACTCATGTGTATATGACTCATAATTAAAAAAAAGATGAAAAAGTAAGGATACAATTGTTGAAGTGTTATGCTAAAAAATAAAATTTTAAACAAAACAATTATTTTAAGGACAGATGAAAAAAGAAAGTCGATAATAATTTTGAGACGGAGGGAGTATATAATATATGAGCAATGCTAGGGCTACTCTCATTTTACACTAAAATATGAGTACTTTATGATGTGACATATTCTCATTGGTTAGACATTTTGTGGGTTCCAGCACTCCAGCCAATGAGAGTGTGTCACATCACAGAGTACTCATATTTTAGTACAAAACTAGTTTTAGACCCGTGCGTTAAACGCACGACCATGCAATTTTTTCAATTAAGTTATACTCAAGCGAAACAAAGAAGAAAAACAAAATTTCAAAAAAAAAATATATATTAGAGGCAACTACTTTCAATAAAATAAAATAAAAAACTGTTGTTTTGATTGAAAAATTAGAGACTTGTATATTTAAGATCTGATAAAATAAAGTCATTTTTTAGAAAATAAATACAACTTTGTCCTTCACTAAATCTTAATTGTAGCAATAATTTTAAAAATAGTTTTAAACATAGCATTGTTATAAATTAAAATATGGTGAATATATGGTCATATAGTAATTGCATTATATGAAAAGCAATAAACAATTAAAATAATATACTACGAAAGAAGAGAAGTTAATTATAAAGAAATACATCGAAAAATAATAACATTATGAAAAAATTGAAATGTTATCTTGGTTCAATAATCCCCCGTTAACTACATACAAAAAAAGGAAAAAAGAAGGAGAGGAATATAGGAAATTAACCCCACTGGCAATATCCCTTATTATCCATCTCTCTTAGGAAATATCTCTTATTCTTAATGACAATCTCGATCTCTTACACTCACCGTCCGCATCGTAGTAAGTTTTCGTCCTCTCGCTCTATATCTCACTCGATCCATCTATCTTTCTCTAATATCCAACTTTATTCTGAGGGAAAAATATTGATTATATTTTTTCGGTGATTTTTCATTCGGATATAATGAAATCAAATAAAAACATTTTGTTTAATTATTTCGTATAAAAACATATTTTTGACATTCAGATCTACTGTGCATTTGTTAATATTTTTTATACGTCGATTTTTGTTATTTACTTTTAAATAAATCTCCGAAGTGGTTTAATCATTTAGTATTCTCGAAAGATAATTTTTTTCTGGTGATTTTATTCCATACTACTTCAAATTTGTCAATGCTTTTTTTACATCTCAAATTTTTTGTATTTCTTGATTTACTTGATTTTTTAGTATAATATTTCAATATTTGATATGTTCATGTTGTGAACTAATTGTCTCCCGGGGCATAGCCGAGTGGTAAAAGGAGGGGGACATAAAATTCTGGAGACATGCAGCGTGGATTCGATACTTGGTGGAGAGGTTGGACCTTGTATGTGTTATTAGTTGCAATGTTCTCAAACCATGTATCATTTCGGGCATATCCCGTGGTTTTCCTGGTAGTAGCAATGAGGGACCGGAACTACTACCCCAGGATTCAACCTGGTTAAAAAAAAAGTTGTAAACTAATCTATTTTCATTAATCATCATTTACTATGTGTTGATTAATTTACGTTTGATACAACCGAGAATTGAAAAACTGTGCAAATTGAGATAATTGATAGTGAAAGTTCCAAGGAGTTTTTGAATATTTAATTAAAGAATTCATTAATTGTTTCTTGTTAATAGGAGATTCTATTTTGGGAAACAATGTTTTGGCAGGATTTTTTCCTATATAGACTACTCTTATATATATATATATATATATATATATATATATATATATATATATATATATATATATATATAGATAGATAAGAATGATCAAAACATTACCCATAATATATTTAGTGTATTAGATAAATAATTACTATGACATTTATTGATTTTCTTTCCCTTATTACATATCTCCCACAGCCTCCACACACACACACACATTTACAATCATGAATTTTATTACCTCAATTTTAAATCGTCTTTGCATCAACGAATGGGTTGTTATGATGTTATCTAAGCACCTCCGCTTTCAAAGAAGTCCAATCTTAACTCTGGAGTAGTGATATCTTTCTATATTATAAAACAGTTAGGTAATTGATTAACACTATTCAAAGGATGAAATTAAATTATCTTAAAAAGTTTAATGGTTGATATTCATCCCCATATTTACATGTGTGAGTAATAATCCATTTTTAACTCTCTATTTTTTATTTCTCTATTACAAATCACCTCCTATAATCTATATTACAATAGTGTTCATTCTCACACATGTTTGCAATTGACTAAAGCTATTTAAAGATTGAGATTAAATTATCTTAAAAAATGTAATGACTGTGATTCACTCTTACATTCACATGTGTAAGAGTAGTTATCCACTTTTAACTCTCTATTTTCTCACTCTATTACAAAGTCACCCCTTACAATTAAAAATATGAGCAGTCACACCCTGAGATTAATCTTCTGAACAATTACTTTTTTATAAAACATCAATCCCTCAACTATCACTTGAAACAAAGTACCCCTTAACTGTAACATTTTAAAAATCATACATTCTAAAACATGTAAAATTCTGCCAAAATACACACGAGCATGAAGATCTAGTGTGTGTGTGTATATATATATATATATATATATATATATATATATATATATATATATATATATATATATATATATAAGTTAGGTTGTCTAAAACATGTAAAATTCCGCTAAAATACACTTTCCTAAAAAGAAAATATACATGGCTATAGAAATTTATAGATTTGTAAAAATATTTCGAAAAGTTATTCTACTTAAAAAATCAAGTATATTAGAATTACTTACGATTTATTACAATATATTGACATAACTAATAAAATATCTAGAAAGACGATACATATCTGAAATATTTATCTATTTCATCACATCTGAAATTAACTTCATTTTCTTAGTTCTTGAAAATATAAAAAAAATCTTGAATATATAAGTCTCTAATTTAAAAATCATATTTTTTAAAATAGGTTGTTCCATGCATCATGTTTTTTCTATATTTTTTTGCTTTGTTTATAATATTCGTTTAGTTTGAGTATAATTTAATTAAAAAAAATACATGTCCATGCGTTTAACACACGGATGTTAAACTAGTTTATTTAACCTCGCAAGTGTACGAGTCAACCGGATTATAGTGGACCGGATTGTAATTTTATTTTATTTTTTAAATGAAGAAGAAGAAGAAGGCAAAGCTGAGGTTTCCATAGCTCCGGCTTCTCATACAATCGGCCGTAATGCCATTTTCACAGGGCCCGAGCTCTTCTGCTGCGTCTAAGTGGTCCTAAGTTCACTTCTCTTGCTCTCTTTCTTTCTGTTTCTCCATCGGTATATTTTTATTCATTACAGATACATATGAATGGAACACTAAATGAAAGCTGATTAACCTTAGCATAATATAATTTTACACTTACGATTTTGTTTTGTGTGTTCAATTCAGTTCATCGTAAGATTTGTGTATTAGCGTCGCAATGTTAAATGCCCGGCATATGTTCGACGAAATGCTTCTAAGACGAAGTTAAACAGTATTTTGAGTTTTTCCAAATAGTATCCATTAATCTTGAATTTCTGACTTATAGCTGAACCAAGATACATGAACAAAGTTGTATTGAGTTAAAACTATTTTATGGCGCCTTAGAGTTTCTAATCAAACGGTTTCTGTGTTGCTAGTTGTTAATTATAGATCGAGGAAGCATTATAGGTATTTTCGTTTGCCGCCAAAATAGTTCCCTTTCAAAATTAAGCTGTAAAATGTCCATTGTTCTTTTAAAATGTGGTGTTGCTCTTTGTGTCATTGGCAAAATACGAGTGCGATTTAAATTATTTACCAAAACATGATGTGGCCAATTTCAATTATTTGTGCGCATTCTTTTCTTCGTTAATAGCCTTAAAATATGGTTCAAAGAATGGTTTCCATTCAAAATATTCTGTCTGTTTATCTCTTTTTCTTTCTCTAACTGTTTGGTTCTCGTTTTCCAAATGCTTGCGCAAATGATGGCTCAAGCATATGATTATACTTGTAATATGCCCAGCGGCAAGCCATCCCCCAATCCTCCGATGGTTTATTGCTTTTCCTCGAAAATCTACCGACTCCTCATCATCATTACCATCAGTATAATCTTGAAAAGCCGATAAAATAGAGAGAAACATTAAAAAAACAACCATGGATAATATTTAGAGTAATACTAGTTCGCAGGAGACAAATGAATCAGAGTACGAGCAAAGCATGAAAGAGGGGTTTGAATGGGCATAAATCTTTTTGTGGTTAAAAATTGTTACATCCCATTTTGGAATAGAACTTTCTTGGAAGACATTTATTTCAAATGGCAAAATTCGTAGCTATCTTCTATTATTATCATCATCTTTCCCCGGGGTATTATCATCATCTTTCATGGGACCATTCTTCAAGTTCTATTATTATATTTACCGTAAGTGATGCGTTGTACTTTGGTTATGTCAAGTGCAACATATGCTTTTTTTGCTGTCTGTAGATTCTTTGTCAATACCTATGGGTGAATATACCCCGATCGATACAGACACATGCTTTGAATCTACGATGAATATGAGGGTGAGAGGATCACTAACCGTGAGGAGATTTGACTACGTCGCATGGACACTCTTTCAACCTAGCGTGTCCGGCAGTATCCGTGACACAAATACTTCCGGATACTCTAGGTTGAAGGCGTATCTGTGCAACTTAGGATTTGAGTTTACTATTTATTGTAGCTAATAGTGTGCGTACCGTTCAGTTCAAGGAATGGATTAAGCTGAAAATGAGATGATACGAGTTTTATAACTGTGATTGATAAAACTTCAAGTAGATCTTTGAGTAGTTTTGGATATTCGTATATTTGACCTAGATCTTCGAGTAGTGTTTAGAAAACTTCACAGTGACTAGTGATTATATTTTTAATTTCATAGTATGTCTCAAGATTAGGCTTGACAAAAATAACTCCTGAAAATGAAAGTCTTTCACATTCAAAATAATGATTCCAAGACAAGAGTTTAGGTAGAATGACTTAAAATGTTGCCATCATTGTTTTGCAATTGGAAATCTCATATTTTCCTCTTCTTTCTGGTTTACCTTATGTATCTCGTGTTAATTAATTTTTCTTAGGTTGCCAAACGCGGTGAAATACAAAAAACGAAGAATCATTTTTGTACTGTCTATTTGATATTCAAAGATTGGTAGATAATAACAGATTAAGCTTGTCATTGAAGAATAAGTCTAATACAGATCTACAAAAATGTATTTACAGTTTTTCTTGTATTCTGAGCTGACACACCCAATTAATTCTTAGTTGCACGACCTTCTACACAGGGCATTTTTGCAGCTGCGGAATCTTCAACATCCTTCACCTGATAATAATGAGGTGCTATTTCCATTAGCCACTCCGATTTTAACTCAGTAACCTGTCGCATGTACTCTTTCGTTGTCTGGACCAAGTCATGGTACACAACCCATCTAGGGAGTGCTTGAGCTAAACCTGAGCTGGGATGAATCTGAACAGTTTGGGGATGTTTGACAGTTTGATAGCGTCCATTCTTCTGTATCTTGGCAGAGTGGGGAAAATACCCTGATGTTATGTACTGCTTGATTGCTTCTAAACGGTTGTTATTCGTGGTCAATTTGATTTCCACCCTCTCCAAAAGTCCCTCTAGTTGATTTCGTATGTCCCGCGCACGCTTCATGCTCCTCACCTGTATATAATTCTCATAGCACCATTGAGTTGAGAAGTTGGTTTCTTTCCAAGAAGTGTAGAACTTCAGTAATGCGATATGATCGCCAACATTACCCATATGAAAGTTCATGCGTGCATTGTCTCCGTGGACCTGTTTGTCCTTTGGTCGATAAAATATCGAACTACCAATGGAGAGCATCGCCGCAATCGATATGATCTCATGAGAGCATTTATACTTATCAGAAGCTACAAGCATCTTGGACAGCATAGGGATCAAGAGGGAACTCTTCCATTTATCTTCCCATCTTTGTCAACTCCCCATGTTTATTGAGAGCACTAAGCGCAAAGAGTAGCTCCAGGGCTTTCAGTAAAGCTTCAGCTGGTGGTGGATCCATAAAATCAAAATTAATCAAATCGTGGATGCCGAGCCTCTTTAACGTGAGTACAACATTGGCAAGGTTTGTCCGTTGAATCTCGGGGACAGTGTTATCATCCAAGTCATTCAAATAATTGTATGCAGTGTACAACCGAAAGCATTTTCCAGGACCTGTTTGTCCAGATCGTCCAGCCCTTTGGTCAGCTGATGCTTTGGAGATGGGAGTGACATGTAAGGATTCCATCCCGGTACGAGGATCGTAAGATTTCATCTTGACAAGTCTTGGATCAATTACATACATAATGCCATCAATTGTCAAGGAAGTTTCTGTGATGTTTGTGGCCAGAACAACCATGCGCGCGCCTTCAGGAGTAGGCTCAAATATTTTTGCTTGAAGCTCAGTTGGGAGGTTTGCGTAGATGGGGCATATTATTACTTCTGCTATTTTAGTTCCCAATCCCTATGTCCGATGTTTAATAATCTCTTCTGCAGTTTCGATTTCTTCCTGGCCAGTGAGGAATACCATTATGTCACCATCTCCGGGTGGTTGGCTCACATGGATTTGAAGAGCCGTGACAATCGCTGCATCCAGGTAATCAGCCTCCGGTGCTTTTGTGTAATTTATTTCTACCGGAAACCGCCTTCCAGGTATTTTAAATATCGGAGCAGAATAAAAATAGTCGCTGAACTTTTTGGCATCTAGGGTTGCACTCATATTAGCAGCTTGAGATCAGGATGAAAGTAAGAAATATCCTTTAGCAAAGGAAACAATATATCAGTCGATAGCATCCTTTCATGGGCCTCGTCCACCATCACCACACTGTAACTCACCAAATCAGGTTCACCTAGAAACTCCCGCAGCAACAAACCATCAGTCATATATTTAACAACAGTCTTCTCTGAAGTAGAGTCTTCAAACCGTATAGAGTACCCAACCTCATGCCCAAGTTTGACTCCCATTTCTTGAGAAACTCTAACAGCAACACTCATAGCAGCAACTCGTCGTGGTTGTGTACATCCAACCATTCCACATTTTGTGTACCCTGTCTCGTGCATATACTGCGGTATCTGAGTAGTCTTTCCAGAACCAGTCCCGCCGACTATGATAACAACCTGATGATCTTCAACAGCCTGGAGCAAAGCATCCCGATACAAGTAGATTGGTAAAGTTGTTCTGTCATCCTGAATCGTCTGAAAGGCTGAGGCTTTTTCGAGTGACTTGTCATGGGATCCTTCTTCAACGCTATCACCGCCCATAACTTGTCCTTGGATGAACTCAATCTGATCATGGAACACCAAATCATATTCTTCAAAAGTTCGTTTCTTTGGCCCAAATTTCTGAGTTGCTCTTCCAATCTGATAGTCCAACCATGCTTCCTGTTTCGTAAAGGTATTTCCGGCATTTCCATCCCTGCAATCCTCCAAAGCCACAGCAAAACGCCTTTCCTGATTAACACCACCTTCTTTGCCGTCATAGGCATCGGGCATTCTATACTCGTTTAGATGATCATCCTCTTCCGACCGGTTCTTCATAACCAGATCATAGATTTGTTTCTTGTATACGAGTTTGCGTTTTTCTACTTCGGTTAATTGAACACCATCAAAGAGATATTGCTCATCTTCGATATCATCTCTAATTTCCTCCAATTTCTTCAGTTCCCTTTTCTTTAAATACTCCTGCCTGGAAATTTTTCTACGACGATCAATTTCTTTTTCTTCCGGTCATGAAATTTTTCTCTTCCGACAATCTTCCAATTTGTTCCTCCCCATCGTAGATTGTAGGCAGCTCTTTCGAAACGAGGAGAGAACAGAAAATCTGTGTCTGCTTATAGCTATAGGTTATTCCTAATCGGATTCTTAATGTTGGGCAGTTTCACCACACCAATTAAAAAGGCTATTAGTTTCCTTTTTTTAATTGTTTATTATTATTATTATTATTATTATTATTTTATATATATAAATATATATATATATATATATATATATATATATATATGTGTGTGTGTGTGTGTGTGTGTGTGTGTGTATGTAACAACTACTCACTCTGTTCCGAGCAAAGAGTCTATTTTTGAAAGTCATTTAAAATAAAAATAAAAATAAAAATGACACTTTTAGTTGCTCATAAGTCATAAGTAATAAAATTAAACGTTTATGCCTTAATTTTTTAAATTAGATTTTTTAAGTGAAACATTCTAAAATGAAATACAATATATATTAGGTTGTAAATGCTTCGATTTGGTTCAACTTTGGACAAAATACGAGTCGAAATACAAGTTACCAGTTTGTAAGAAAAATATAGTGAGTTAAACCATATGAAGCTTCGAACCAAATTGTGCCCAACCACAATGGTTCGACTTGGTTTGGTAAGGTTTTGTGGTTTGATTTCGTGGTTCAATTTCGCGGTTTGACTGATTTTGAAAAGATTTCTACTTTAAAGTAAACAAAAGTAATTAAAAAACTAACTATAATAGTACCAATAGAAACAAATAGACAAAAACTTGTGTAATACGGTCTTATCGATCCTAAATCCGCAAGACGGAGCTCCATTTAAGAATTTACGGGCCATAATAAATATATAACATGTTACTAAAAAAATGTAAAAGTAAGTTAGCCAAGATGGTTTAGAGGTTGCATATGATGTTTGGCGAGAGGTCATGAGTTTGACTCCTATAAGTCATGAAACTAACTTGTTTTGCACATTAATGTGAAATTCTTCATTTTGCTTCGGTGCCCTTGCACTTTTTAAGGTTTGCACAAAGTAACACTCTTAACACTAAAAAGTGTCACTTTAAAACTAACGTTGACTACCAAAAGTGATGCATTTAATACTAAAACATGACACTTTCAATGTTAAAAAGTGACACTTTTAAAGTCACTAACGACAATTTTTATTTATAAGGCAAAATGACACTTGTAGGGTCAAAAATAACACATTTAATGCTAAAAAGTGACACTTTTAATGTTATAAAGTAACATTTTAATGTCAAACGTAATAGTTTTCATTTATAAAAAAATGAGACACTTTTTAAAGTAATAGTAATACATTTAAGATTAAAAGTGACAGATTTAAGCCCACAAAGTAACATTTTTTAGGGAAAAAATTACTCCCTTCGTCCCTAAATTATCGTCTTCATTTCCTTTTTCGTCCGTCCCAAAATAATTGTCCACTTTGAAACGTACCTTTTTAGAACATCACTTTTACTACTTTACCCTTACTTTTTCACTTTACTTTAATTATGAGTCACATATACATGGGCTTTAAAGGAAACTACACATTAAACCAATATAAATAATCAAGTCAATTACTTTTTCTTAAACTGTACGCCGGGTCAACCCAGACGATTATTTAGGGACGGAGGGAGTATAATTTTTATTAAAAATGCAAAATGACAATTCTAAGACCAAAAGTGACATTTTATACTGCAAAGTAACACCGTTAATAGTAAAAAGTAACACTCTGCATATATAAACATGAGGGGTGGTACTGGGAGGTAGAGTTGTCAAACGGGCCGGTCCGACCTGTCCCGTCCAGTCCCAAGCCCATCGGGGCTCTCTTAATGACGGGACGGGTTGGGTCGTTCCGAAATAGTAGCGGGGCTCATAGACCTTGATCAAGCCCAGCCCATGCATACTTCGAGCCTATAGATCAAAAAAATAACTATTTTTTATTAAAAAACTCATAAATTAGTTAATAAAAGTTATATAACACATCAAAAATTCAAAACACACGTACTTACTAGTCTAACTTACACAATTATGAAACAAAAGTGCAATCAAAGCAAATATAAACAAAGGTAGTAAGATCAACAATTAAACGAAACAGAAAGTAAAAAAACTATAATGTTACAGACAAAAAAAAAATACATGTGCTATTTGAAGGGTATTTTTTTTTTTCAAAAAAGTTATAATCAAATTGAAGTTCATCATACTGTTTCCAATTTTCTAATATGTGTTTTCTGAAAATAGATAAAGTTTTTTGGGTTCTAGTTTGCAAAACCATACTAACTAGCAAATGCTCATTTTTTGATTCGCCAACACAATCTAGCATTTAAATTTTATTTCTTATCAAGTTTATATTATTAATCCTTTTTATTAGCTAATATCAGGTAGAGATACTTAATTAATAGATCATATTTTAATTTATAATTTTTTAATTAAGTTTAAGTGTTTAATTTTATGATTGGGTCGTGCCGGGCTTTTTAGGCTTTTTAAGATCAGGCCAAACACGACCCATGGTCCTGGCGGGCCGATTTTTTTCGGACCTTCTAAATTGAGGCCCAAACCCTTGAAAAGTCGGTGGGTTGGACTGGGCTCAATTTTGATAGCTCTACTGGGAGGTCATGAGTTTGACTCCTACAAGTCACAAAACTAACCTGTTTTGCACATTTATGTGAAGTTCCTCATTGTGCTCCGCTGTCCTTACACTTTCAAGGTTTGCACAAAGTAACAAACACTCTTAATACTAAAAAGTGTCACTTTGAAACTAACGTTGACTGCTAAAAGTGATACATTTAATACTAAAACGCGACACTTTCAATGTTAAAAAATGACACTTTTAAGGTGAATAACGAATTTTTTTTTATAAGGCAAAATAACACTTGTAGGGTTAAAAGTAACACATTTAATACTAAAAAGTAACATTTTTAATGTTATAAAGTAACATTTGAATGTCAAACGTAATGATTTTCATTTATAAAAAAATGAGACATTTTTCAAAGTGAAAGTAATACATTTAAGATTAAAAGTGACACATTTAAGCCCAAAAAGTAATATTTTTTAGGGAAAAAATTATAATTTTTATTAAAAATGCAAAGTGATACTTTTAAGACAAAAAATGACACATTTTATGCTACAAAGTGACACTGTTAATAGTAAAAAGTGACACTCTGCATATAAAAACATGATGAGTGATGTTGTAATTTTCAAAAACTAAGGGGTTATATTAAGATTTTTAAATTTTATCATATTTAAAATGAATATATATGTTTTACGGATAAGGATCCATAAAACCGTCGTACAGAAGACGACTTCAAACAAATAGAATTTGTTGACATAACATTTTGATGTTTTCGTCTTGTTTCCAATTCTTTTTATAATTAATTTGGAATAAATGGTTGCACCCATAAAGTACTTTGTGGTAGGGCTTGACTGTTTGACTGCTTGAGGGAATATCGATGGTGTGAACAAGTCAATGTTTCCCATTGAATTCTTCTGGTGCACGCTGAAAATCATATAAATTCAAAATGATATAAAATACTTTATTCGTCCCTAAATAATTGTCCTGATTGATCTGACGCACAGTTTAAGAAAAAGTAATTGACTTGATTATTTATATTGGTCTAATGTGTAGTTTCCTTTAATGTCTATATATATATGACCTATAATTAAAGTAGAGTGAAAAAGTAAGGGTAAAGTGGTAAAAGTGATGTTCTAAAAAGGTAAGTTTCAAAGTGAACAATTATTTTGGGACGGACGAAAAAAGAAAGAAGAGGAAAGAATTGAAAGACGATAATTTAGGGACGGAGGGAGTACTAAAAATACTAAAAATATAACCGTCGTTAAACATTAGCCTTTATATAATACTCCCCCCGTCCCTAAATAATCATATTAGTTGATCTGGCGCACAGTTTAAGAAAAAATAATTGACTTGATTATTTATATTGGTTTAATGTGTAGTTTCCTTTAAGTCCTAAGTGTATGTGGCCCATAATTAAAATAAAGTGAAAAAGTAAGGGTAAAGTGGTAAAAGTGATGTTCTAAAAAGGTAAGTTTCAAACTGGACAATTATTTTAGAAAAGACGAAAAAGGAAAGGAGAACGATAATTTAGGGACTGAGGGAATATGATTCTACAGACAATATGATTTTCCATTAATAATATTGGTGATTCGACTTAAAGTTGTTTAGTTTGACTTGACTTTATAAGTTAAATCAAACTGAGAACACCTAAATGTAACATCAAAATTTCTAAATGTAACGTTATTTAAAAGGTGAAATTATTTTACTACTCCCTCTTTCCCCCTTCACGTAATTTTAATTATGTGTCATTTTTTATTCAATTTTCATTGTTAATTCACATGATATCGCATGTGAATTAAATTGATTTTGATTTAGTTTATTTTTTCTTTTTAATTACGAACAAAAAACTATTTATTTGCATTTTTTTTTCGATTTTAGACAAAACAACGGCTACAAGCTAGCGAATGTTTTATAAAACATCCGCAAGTACGTATTAAAAATAAGTATCTATTAAATATTAAAAAGAATATTTAAATCATTTTATATTAAATAATATTACGTTTAAAGATTTTAATATTACATTTATAATCACTCATCACGAAATAGAACTAAGCCACTTAAAACTTGATTTGATTCAATTTGACCACTCGAATCCACAAACAATATATGTAGTCAATCTCGTCACGCTGGTTAAAAAGTAGTAGATTTGGATGCGATCGGATCGAGGAACCGCAGGTGTGAGAGTTTCATTCTCTTGGGGTGGCTCATTTTTGGCCTCTTACTACTTAATCGCTGAATTACCGTAATTTTTCCTCTCACATTTTTATGAACCGGGATGTGAAAACTTTCGGGGGAGAGTTTCCCCTTTTTTGGGTAAATGAATCTCATCGTAAAAACACTTTTATATTGGCTGATACTTATTACCCTAACTTTGACTATTTTCCCATTGATGATTGATCCCCACTATGCCTTGGGCTCCACTTGTCTTGTACACCACTTTCCTTGGGCACACTTTCATATCCCATCACTCTCTAGCTCACAGCAGTCAGCAGTTCCCTTTCCTTTCAATAAATCTCACTTCATCCCCACTCTCTGATTGACAGAAAAATCAAAACAATCTCTCTCTCTCTCTCTCCCTCTCCCTCTCTTTCTCTCCCTCTCCTCTCCCTCTCTCATCTATGATGGAGCTCAAAAGCTTGTATGGGTTGATTGCAGGTGTAGTATTTCTATTTATAGTAATATTGCAGGGATGGAGATTTCTGAATTGGGTTTGGTTGAGACCAAGAAAGATAGAAAAGTATCTAAGAAAACAAGGGCTCCATGGAAGCAAGTACAGGTTGATGTTCGGAGACTTGAATGAATTTGTGATGATGACAAAGGACGCCAAGTCTAAACCCATCAACGTCCATGACAATATTATCCCTCGTGTCATGCCTTTCATCCATAAATCCCTCATCAACCATGGTTCGTTCTCGTCCTTTCATCCATAAATCTCATTATCTTCTTTCTTATCAGATTCTATATATCTATAATTTTCATACAATAGTACTTAATATTATCTGCTTTCATGTCAGATTCTATGTATCTATAATTTTCATACGTACTCTTTTTTTCGTTCGAATTTATCTTTTAAGAACATCATTTTTACTATTTTATCATTATTTTATCATTTTATTTTAATTATGGATCACATATACATAAACTTTAAAGGAAATTACATGTTAAACGAATATAAATAATCAAGTTAATTATTTTTTCTTAATTTATCCACTGGTCAACTAGGACGATGGTTTAATGACTAAGGACGGAAGTAGTATTTAATACAACATTTTTTAAAATTTGTACCAAATTGCCTTTTCACATTTTATAATTAAATGAAAATATATATATATATATTAGGACTGCCTAGGTGGCAGTTGGTGTGGATTGGGTTGGGGGAGGGATTGGGCTAGGAGTAGGTGGGTGGGCTGTGCTGGACTGGGGGACGGCCTAGGTAGCAGTTGGTGTGTGGGTTGGGCTGGGGGAGTGACTGGGCAGTAGGCAGTGTGTATGGGTTGGGCTTGGCAGTGGCAGGGTGAAGGCTTGGCGGTAGGTGGTGCCACCGCCGGCTGTGTTCAAATAATTTTTTTTGTTTTAATTTTGTTATATATAACTAAGGTTAATATATTATTTTCACAATTAAAAGTGTTGTATTAAGTATTTTATGGATGTTATATTAAGATTTTCCCTTTTCAAAACATTTAAATATTATCATCCGCATTGATATTAACATATTTATTATTCTCAAGTATTATTATAATTATGACAAATTCAAACGTTATTTATATGTTCTTTAAGATTTAAAATTTTCAAACATGAACTCCTAAACGGAGGGGAGGGAGTAGAAATCTATAAACTATTTAGGTCGCTTAAGAAGAAAAGTTCAGTTTTGTTAATATTCTTTTTCAAATGATGATTAATAGGTCTCGTTCGAGAAGGTAGGAATATTCTCACTACATTTTTTAGTTGAGTAAGTCTCGTATAAGACGATTTTACGAAATTTAATTCGTAAGATGGAGTTCCACTCTCTCACAGTTCAACTCACCAACAAATAATTGGTCGGGTAAAAAGAATCCGTCTTACAAAAATTGTCTGTAAAACCTCATAACCTATGTTTTTGTCTTTTTAGTTTATCTACTATATTATTATTTTTATTATAAACTAATATATGTTTGGGCTTAATTACACTTGAAGTGGGGTAATATATTACTTTTAAATATTCTTTACACATCCAAAAACAATATAGTTATTCTTTTTTCGTTTTTATTTTTCCATAATAAATATGTTTAGTCCATTGTGATTTTGATTGTGTCTCTTGTCCCCAAAGTAACGTTATTAGCATTAATATGTGTACGTAATTTAGGGGTAATTTTGTCTGAAAATGTATTTGTTTATTATAGTAACTAGTGATGTCGTAGGTAATTTTCCCGGAACATGTTTTATTTAATGTTATAACTAATAACAAATGATGTTATGAATAAATAAAAATTGTATTGGAAATAACCGCTACTTTTTATGACTAAGTTCTATGGGGGATTTATGATTTATCCCAAAATGACAGCGGCCATGTTTGATGTAGTTTATGGATTAGTGTTTATGGCTTATGACTTCTCATAAGTCATTTAGAGGGTGTTTGATTTCAAATGTGGAGTAATAAGTAATAAATAGAGTACAAGGCAACTAAAGCACAACTCACCTTATAAGTCATAAGCATTAGAGTTGGTGCTGAAGACTTACCAGATCAAAAAAATAGATGAACAGTGTCATTAAATAAAATTTTCATATTCCAAAACTACCCTCATTTATTAATAATAATAATAATAGTAATATTAATAATAATAATAATAATAATAATAATATTATTATTAATATTAATATTAATATTAATAATAATAATATTATTATTAATATTAATATTAATAATCATATTAATATTAATATTAATATTAATATTAATAAAATAATAATATTATTTTATTTCAGCACTATTTCAACTTCTAAATCAAACACACACACACCAGTCATTAGTCATTAGTCATTAGTCATTAGTCATCAGTCATAAATAATAAGTTATCAGTCATAAGTAATAAGTCATCAACACATATCAATAAGCTAAATCAAACGGGCCCAGCGTCATTTGACTATTTACAAATATTAATAAATATAATTAATTAGAATATTAATTCTATACTATCCTTATTAATTATATCGAAATGAAATTGTTATTCACATAATACAAATTATGAAGAGATAGTTAATTTGTCACGTGATTATCTCACTTTAACTGGCTCGTTTTATCGCGGCTTATAGTTGAGGCAGTTGACTGAATGACTTATAACTGATTTGATGATATATTTTTTTGTTGCAGTTGTTGAAAATCATTGTTAAATAAGTTGAAAATTATTTATTTACTACAAATTGATTCTAAGCCCTAAATTTTCAAACCAACTAGTTCCTGATTAATAAAGGAAAAATGTCTCACATTTATCTTAAAAAGTCAACATGGGATAATATTTAATTAATATTTATTTACTTAATCATACTTAAAACAATAAATAAATATGTAGCTATTTCTACATCATTATTATGTGTAGTCTTTTACGTTTAACTTTTATTATTTTCTTGCCAATTTTTAATTTGAGTAGTCAAATATACGGAGGTTGAATATATTTACCCTATAAAAAATGAATAAATAATTTATAATATTCTTTATCCCGCATTAAATATTTATTTTTTAAAAAAATTACAATTAATATTCCTAGCTCTTTTTACGTATTTATGAGAAAACGGTAAAATTGTAATAACCAAAAGTTTATTAATGAATAGTTGTTTTTGTGTTTTCAAGAAACTAAAGAAGCTTAAAATTTTGGTTTTTTTGACTTTTTGACTTTGTAATGCATAAATGATATTGTACCTAACTTATTTTATTGGGTTTTATAGCTCATAAGTTAAAACAAACATTATAAAAATAATGTATTTTAAGTTAAAGTCAAAAGTCACTTAAATAACAAACGAGCACTAATTATAAAAAGATGGTTAATTTTATAAGAGCATCTCCAATGTGACTTCTTAACTCCTCTTCCTGTTAAGAATGAAGGAAATAACTATTGGAAACTGCTCCAATATTAATTGAATGAGGAAGTTATGTAAAATAGGAAGTGGGGAATCCCACACTGGAAATATAATAAAAACAACTCTATTTTGTAAAGAAGAGCGTTTAGGCTTAACAATCGGCCCTTGGGCCACTACACTTTTGTGTAGGAGGGAAGACCTATTAAGTGACACACGCGCGCCGCCGCCGCCGACCGACCGGCTCGGCTTGGCTGGCTGCTTGGACCCTTTCTTTTTGCTGCCAGTTCATTACACAGTCCAAGCAGCTAAGCCCAGTTCACTGAAAACCGACGGTTAATGCCTTTTTCAGACAAGCGGTTACAGCGAAGGTTAATATGGCAGTTGTGTCCGAAACAGAGTGTCTGTTCGGACAAACACCAACCACTCATAACCGCTCCCAACTCCCAATTAGTTAAAATACTGTAGGAAAATCATTTTCAGAGTTAGAAAAATTTCCTCCCATTTTTTCCTGTACTATTCCTTCTGCCCTAAACAGAGATACAGCTTGCAGTTTGGTTCACAGTTGATTGAACTTCAGGAAGTCTGCCTCTTCAATCAAGTAAGTTCTAGAACCTTGGGAGACTAACATGCTTCAGATCCGTCCAGACCATTGCGACGCTTGTTTTTGTCTTAAGGACAGAGATCTTTAATCTTGTGGAACTTAAAACACCAGTCCACTGATTCACTTTCTGTAGGGACCTTATCCAGAGCAATAACAATAGCAATGGGAACACATCTTCTTAATGGTACAGCTAAGAGAGAGAATTAGATTCCTTCCAATATAAGAAAAATGGGAGAGGTCGGTAGCGATGTGGTGCACCGCTTGACTTTAGCTGGCGTGTGCACCACATGTGGGGGTAAGGAGCGTGAGAAGGGCGTCCAGTGGGTCCAAGTGGTCTGATCAAAGTAATTAATTTGAATTTTATTTTATTTATTTATTTGATAAGTATAAAAATAAAATTGAAATATAAATTTAATGAGGTGGCAGTGGGATCAAGCTAAAAAAATCTGTAAGAAGATTAGGAATGGAAAGATATATATTCTTAAATGGTATAAAAAGAAAAAAATGTATAGGTGACAGTAGGACACATTTAAGAAGATGTATAAGAATTTTTTAGATTGGAGATTGCTCTAATATCCCTTAATCACTTGAGCTCTCTGGTTAGCAATATCCTTGGGGTTATCCTATATATACCTATCTATTTGTTTCTCTAGTATATGTTTGTCATTCACAGGATCATATCCCTATCTATTTCTTCATGTCTACTGTCCCATACTCCTATCTACTCGTTCCTTCTGTTCCACCTAAATGGAAATGCTTGAAAAATCTAATATTTAAGGGATACTTCTTCCGTTTCAGGATAAAAGTTTTCTGTACTTTTTTGAGATATTTGACTTTAAAAGTCAATTTTTAAAAATTATGATTACAATTTTTATAAGATTTCATCGTTACACTCCAATTGCATATCTTTTAATAATTAAATTTTTTTTGAAATTATGACTTAATTTCAATTGCATATCTTCAATTGCACATAGTTGTACTTAATTATTTTTGAAATTATGACTTAACTTCAATTGCATATCTTTTAATAATTAAATTTTTTTAATGAGGACTTTTTTTATGGAATGGGGGAGTATATAACTAACATTTGTTTTAAGGAAACATGGACGGCATCCTACTAGATCTTATTGAAATAAAAATTGAGAACAAACTTGAGGGTACAACTAGTCTAGCCCTTTTAATGAGAGGACAAAGAAGCTTGATCTCGAAAAAGAAATATATAGAAAAATCTAAGAAGAAAATAAAAATAAAGTGTCTGCACAAATTAAGCCCTATGCCTAATATAAGGGGTACCAAATTTGTCCTACAAAATAGACCCGCGGATACAATTACAATAATGTTCCAGTATAATCAATTAAAGTTGGTTATAATTACAATAATGCTTCGTATAATCAAAATGTTAAAATCAATTATGGGAGGGTAAGTTGAAATGCTATGGATATAATATATATGATTTTTTTTAAGTTGATTTTTTATACATAACATCCCGGAATAGTACAGTGAAGTCTTTAGGCGAAAAAATAAGAGTAATTATTTGTGTCTATTGGTTGTTTGTTGCAAGGGCGGATCCAAGTAGTGCTTGAGTAGGGCTCAAGCCCACATCAAGCTTCTTATATATCATCACCCAACTACCCAAACTCACATATCACTTAATTCTATAACCTCATATCCCAGGTGACGTACTATAACACTCTCTTTCTCTCCATCAATCTAGTATACAATAGAACTCATACTCATACATGTGCAATTGACTAAAGTTATTTAGAAGTTGAGATTAAATTATCTTAAAAAATTTAACGGTTGTGATTTACCTTCACATTCACATGTGTGAAAGAAGTTATCCAGTTTTAACTCTCTACTACAAAATCATCCCCTTACAATTAATATTATGAAGCAAGTTACATATAAAATCAAATGGTCATGGGTCAGTTACATATAACTTCTTACAAATAATCCCCATCAATTATGGATCGAGTTTGAATAATGCCCCTAAATTATCATTTGAAGCAATATACCTCTTTAACTGTAACATATTTTAAAATCGAACTTTCAATTTAAACATTATGGTTTCAACTGGCGAAATCATATATATTAGTACCGTGACATATGCACGAGCACGAATATCTAGTTGCTCTCTACTAGCTCTCGACAGTCAGCACAATTTGTTAGTATCTGTTTATCAAATTGATGCAACTGTCTATTAAATTGACCTGGATGGAATGTTGTGTCGGGGTTTTACACTGCTGAAATTGATCCAAATAAGTCATTTACTTCATCCGTTTCTATAAATCTCTTTTAGCATATATATATATATGATCCAAATAAGTCATTTACTTCATCCGTTTCTATAAATCTCTTTTAGCATATATATATATATATATATCATTTACTTCATATAAATAGCATATATATATATATATATATATATATATATATATATATTATCTCTTTTGGTTGTACTCTCTCAATAATTATAGGGTAAGTCTCCTATAGGATGGTCTTGCAAATCTTAATTTGTAAGACGTAACAACATTCTCTCACAACTCAATCTACCAACACACGGTGCATCGGGTAAGGGTAAAGTGGATCCGTCTTACAAAAAATATTCGTAAGATCACCTTACCTAAGTTTTTAACATAATTAAATTTATAGACTTTGATTATATAATAAAAATATGATATTTGCATACTAAATTTGTTGTAACTATTTTTTAATCTTTGCATTTTGTATACATTTTGGTCTCAAAAGTCAAAATGTTGACGTTGATCTATTTAGTCGTTATCTTTAAAATATTTTAATTTTTTTGTGTATTGTTGTGCACAGCGGAAGATTTTGCAAACAAATTAACAGAGTATAACAAAATTAATCACAAAGAAGAGAGAGAGAGATTGGAGCCAACAAACTATCAAAATTTTTATTACGTCTACTTTGAAAACATTCTAGGGTTACAATTATATATAGGAATACAATATAAAACCCTAAAAAACTCATTTAAGGAAACCGGACAAAATTGTCCGTCGGGACAAGGCGATTGCCTTACATCGACATGACGTGACCGTCCATTTGACATAAGCTTGGTCCGTAATTTAATCTTGAAGGCGGTCGCCTTGCACCATAATGACGCGGCTACCTTGTCCACAACCCGAAAGTCCGTACCTCTGCCTTGTCCCACGGAGGAACTGATCTAGGCATCGCCGGGTAATTGAGTCATCTCATTCTCAACATGTTTGATGTAAATGGTATATGTTGGTTTTACTTTTGATTTTGTTTATTTTCTTCTAAATTATTTGAACATTGGTTGTCTAAAAAAATAATGATTTTTATGATGTTAAAAAAATTATTTTTCACAGTTATTATTGTTTACAATATTTTCTAAATATCAAGCCCACAGAATTTCAAAATCCTGTTTCTATCCATGTTTACCAAGGCTCACACTAAATTTCCCATGCTCCTCTTGAACATTTCATTGTAATCATTTGCATGTGTCATTTTTTTGTTGAGTAACTAGAGTAGTTAAGTCAACTTGTACGCACTTTAACTTATTCTATTTCCTCCACTTGAGTCCAAGCCAAATTGGAAATTACTTTCTAGGTATTAACCACAAGAATCGAACCACTTGGTTAGCCAATTCACCAAACTTTCACGAAACAATTTCCTTTTTTTGTCCTTGCCTAAAAGTATCCACGCTCATCAACTTTTTAAAAAGTTTATCCAGCATCCTACGTCACTAACTTATAAATATTTTTATTTTAAATTTGTTCTTTACTCACATAAACCTTTAAAAAGTTTTATATCATGACCCACAATTAAATATATTTTTTTTCACTTACTATATAGCATCTCGCGATTTTATTTTCAATACTAGGGTTATTACATGTGCGATGCACGGTTTTTTTAGTTAGTAAACTTGTGCTAAAATGCACATGCATGCATTTTATAAATTAGAGAGTTAATTTTTAATGTCGTCATTTATATAAATAACTTTAAAATTAAGTATCACATTTAAAACTTATAGTCTTAACTATTAAATATTGACATAGTATCACAACATATAGTCGTAACTATTAACTTATAGTCGTCACAAAATATTTTTTAGACAGAGTATCACATTTAAGCTTATAGTCGTAACTATTAAATATTGAAATAATCATAGATTAAAATCAATCGGGAAATAGAGAAGATTTTAGGAACTACTTAATTTGATATTATAAATAAGAAAATAATTTTAGTTATAATATATAGGCCTAGGTTCCTCTGGAAAAAAACAAACAAACAAAGGATAGGTCTAGTTTCAAATCAATAGCGCCAATGGTCTGGTTGGATTATGTTCAATAAGTTTTTTTTAGTCAAACAATACAACTAGAAATTATATTCAATAATTTTGGTGTAAAGATATTGTCTTGATAATTTTTTTTTGATTATCATAATACAATATAAAAAAATACATATAATACTTTTACATGTAAAACATTGCATTTAATCCAAGTAAAAACCGTCACGTGGAACAGTGGAAGCACAAAATTTTCTTTACAGCTATTAGCATTTCACAAAAACCGGTCACGTGACAGTAGCAGTTTCTGTTTTAGTAATAGTTAATAGATTAGTACTATATATTTTGCTTTTCAAAAATGAAGTTATGTCCCATTTACATGTAGCATTAGTGACCATTCAAGTCCATACAATCAAATGGTTCAACCCGGTTTTACTGTATCAAAACAAGTTCCATGATATCAAAGTCAGAGCAATGGTAAAATTATGCCTTAAAGGACAGAGGACATAAGATAGTATTAGGGTTGAAAAATTTATGTTTATATCTGGTCGATTAGATTATGGCCTAACTATGTTTGAATATTAATCGTTAGCCGTCTATAATGGACCACACCCATTACCATTGGGCACGAGACTTTTGTATCGGTTTGTGGAAGACTAGTGTATGGCTACACGTAGCGGACCAGACTTTCGGAAGTAGCCCGTAACTAGATTTTGATTATATTATGAATTTTTTAATAGTAATTTCCTCTTAATGTTATTGTATTTGTAGGCAAGAATTTCTTTACGTGGATGGGGCCAAGCCCAATATTGCACATTATGGATCCTGATCTGATAAAAGAGGTTTTAACTAAGATTTATCAGTTCCAAAAGACCAGGGGAGGGAATCCTTTAACCAAGTTGTTGGCAAGGGGTCTAGTGGATTATGAAGGTGATCAATGGGTCAAACACAGAAAAATCATCAATCCTGCTTTCCATGTTGAGAAGCTCAAGGTTGCCTCTCATCCTCTTATCTTCAAAATTGTTTTGGTTTCCCCTGTTTTCTTGACACACTCCATACTATGAACCGAACCGATCATTGTTTCATTTTTTTGGAATCGAAACCGAACCGTCTTGGACCAAAACCAAACCAAACCGACTGGTTTGGTTCAGTTGGGTTTGGTGGTTCAGCGGTTCCGGCTTTACACGTCCATAGAGATGTAATCTAATCTATTCAAGGGTCACAAATCACAACTTGTAATGCTAATGCCCTTTTTTCTGTTTTTTCTTTTGTTGAAAAATAATTCAGCATATGCTGCCGGCTTTTAAGTTGAGTTGTACCGAGATGATAAGTAAATGGGAGGGGATGGTGGCGGAGGTCGGGACATGTGAGGTGGATGTGTGGCCTGATATTCAAACAATGTCTAGTGATGTGATATCGCGTACTGCATTTGGCAGTAGCTATGAAGAAGGAAGAAGGATATTTGAACTTCAAAAAGAGCTAGCTCAGCTCATAATAAAGGCAGCCCAATCGATATACCTCCCGGGAATGAGGTAAGTTATTTCCTTACAATATTCGCGTTGTTTTGAGTAGTGGACAAAGTTTAAATAAACCTAGTTTTCTACATTACATGAGTTGGTTATTTAAGTTGTTTTCTGCAATGAACTATGAAGCACTGACATTCCTCCCCTGCCCTCCATTCCCCCCCCCCCAACCCCCCAAAAAAACCTCCTATCGTTGTTGTCCGACTCATGGCAGAGGTGCTTGTAAGAGTTGGTTACTTCACCTAGTTTTCTACATTACAAGAGTTGCTTAATTCAGTTGTTTTCTGCAATGAACTATGAAGCACTGGCATTCCTCCCCTTCCCCAAAATCTTGTAAATCTATTTTGAAGTGCTATAGGCTGTAACATCTTGATTACTACATTTATCTAAATTTCAATGTTATAAGATAATGCATTTAGATGAAAAAGAAAAAATGAAACCTATTAATATTATCATTCGTTACTTAAATTTTATACTATGTTTTCTAATTATATATCCCAACCTGTGTCACACGCATTGTTTCATTGAATCTTAACCCTACTCGTTTCTTGGTATTTTACCCGGCTTTCTATTTACAAGTACACGTGTAGGGTTAAAATTTAAATGAGATAGTAAATGTGACTAACTAGCGTTGGGGTAGAAGATTTCAAGCCGTCCCTAACGTTTTGTGTCCTAGTTTTCTGGAAATTTCACCATTGTGTCAAAATTGGTGCATCTTTAGATATGAAAACACTCTCTTGCTTAAGTTTTCGCTTTGGTTAATGTAATGACAGAGCTTCGTTCCATAACGAAGAAAAACATAACATAAGAATGAAAGGAGATAGATGAATTGAAGATATTCACTGATGTAGTTTCCATTTAGATGTTGGGCTAATCTTTTTATTGAATTCATTTTATTTGCGAAGATTTTTACCAACCAAAAGGAACAAGAGGATGAAGGAGATTGACAAAGAAGTGAAGGCCTCAATACGGAGCATTATTGATAAAAGATTGAAGGCAATGAAAAACGCAGATGAAGCTAGCAACGAAGACTTGTTAGGCATATTGCTTGAATCCAATTACAAGGAGATTCAACAACATGGAAACAGTAAATTTGGAATGGCGATAGAGGAAGTCATTGAAGAGTGCAAATTATTCTACATTGCTGGGCAGGAGACCACCGCAAGTTTACTGGTTTGGACGATGGTTTTACTAAGTCAGCATCCAGTTTGGCAAGCCCGTGCAAGAGAGGAAGTTCTTCAGGTCTTCGGGAGTAATAAGCCGTCTCTTGAGGAGTTAAACCACCTTAAAATTGTGAGTACATTTCCAATGTTCTATTTTAAGAATCCCAGAAAGAGCATGTTAGAAAGTAGGGTGGCGATTTGAGGCACGATAAGAACACCATACAAAATTATAAAGTTTGGGTGAAGCTTATCGGGTTCGGGCCCACATGGTAAGACGCTGTAAAAACGGGTTATATCGGGCTAGACTTGTATACGATAAGACACGATAACTACAATATACTCCACGCGTTCCGGGTAAAGAGTTTTCATTTGAAAGTTAAAATTTTTAAGAATATAACATTTTTAGTAGTTCATTAATAATAAAATAGGTTTAATTAATTATTTGGTCCTTTGACTTATTCGAAGTTTTGTTTGGTTCTAACTTTTTTAAAAAATAATTAGTTTGGTCCTACATATTGCGTTTTGTTGTTAGATTTCCCTTTTTCCCATTAACATCTAAGAACAAAACGCTAATATTTGACATAATTTTAAACGTTAACGGGGAAAGGGGCGAATCTAACAACAAAATGCGATATGTAGGACCAAACAATTTTTAAAAAAATGTTAGGACCAAACAAAAAATTCGCAACAAGTTGAAAGACGAAATAATTAATTAAGCCAACAAAATAATACTTTTATGCATTAATTTTTAAAAATGAATTATTTAAGTTAAATATCTCAAATTGAATAGTGGACTCTTTGCCCGGAACGGAGTAAATATGCTTTTAAAATTTATTTTTTCAATTTACTGGGGATTGTTGACTGATCACTTATTTTAAATTATTTCCATAATTCTTTCATAGTTTTATCATATGACATTTGTAACTTTTAAAGTACTTAATTATTTTTATTGATAATTTATCAAAAAAATTATTAAAACAAATTTATTGGGCTTAAGGTGCTTAACAGGTCTCACTTACATAAATGTAACATTTTTCGCTTATCAAGTAGTGCCGTACATTTCGTGTTTTTATCATGTCATATTCTTGTTTTAATTTTAGACACGTTAAACTTATTAGTTGTGTCGTGTTCGTGTGATGTTGATATCATGCTAGCCCGATAATAGCTCAACACGACGGATTTGCATGCCACCCCTATTAAAAAGCTTGTTACTTGGCCAAAATTATTGGATTTGATCTAAACTAGTAGACGCTTATACAAGTTTCTCTGCATTGCTATTCTATTTGCATGTTTCTCTGGTGTTCCAAACTGTACGTGTTGACTCCTTCTATCACAGGTAACAATGATTTTCCATGAAGTTCTAAGGTTATATCCACCAGGAGTGTTACTAGGACGGATGATTCATGAAGAAACTACAATCGGAAAGATAACCCTACCAGCAGGAACACTGATCCAATTGCATGTAATGCTACTGCACCATGACCCGGAAATATGGGGTGATGATGCCGAGGAGTTCAAACCAGAGCGATTCGCGGAAGGTGTGTCAAAGGTCACAAAAGGGCAAGTCTCGTATTTCCCATTTAGTTGGGGACCCCGGATATGCATTGGTCAAAACTTTGCGATGTTGGAAGCTAAAATGGCGTTGGCTATGATTCTACTACGCTTCTCCTTCGAGCTTTCGCCATCCTATTCGCATGCTCCTCACACCATCATCACACTTCAGCCCCAGTATGGCGCTCACTTAGTTTTAAGCAAATTGTAGAGTTGAAAGCTCAACAATGGCGGATCAGGTGACCCTTTGCGAAATATGCTTTGTAGATTAGATATATTTGTAATAATCCAATAAGGTTATCAAGGACCAGAGTAAATATTACTCCGTCGTACTTTTTAAAAGAAAAAACTACTAGTTATGTGTTACGATGGTTTGAGTCATGGACCTGAATGGTGTTGGACCGACTGTCCATTTCACATTTAAGGGTCCTTCAACCCTTTAAATGAAACATTTAAAGAAACATTCGACGGTGAACTCACGGAAACGAAAATATTTATTTTATAGTAAATTACAATAACCGTGTAACGACCCGATCTGTATTTCAACACGGAATCCCGAGGTCGTGCCGTTTAACCAACTAATTAAACAAGGGACAAGCATTTGCTAAGCACAACGACGCCCATCGAACAATCGAGCAAAACAAGCTCCAACAAGAAAGTAAAATCATGATAGCGATGCAAAACAACAACAACAACAAACTACGGAAGCAAAATATAAAAAAGAGAGCTCGAGCTATCAAGTTCTAAGTTAATATAACCAAAGAGATGATAAATCTTTCGGCCTAAAAATTAGAATCGCGTGCTGCATGCAACAATGCGCACGCACAACAACCAACTTGCTAAACAAAACAGAAATAATATTCAAGTCATCGACGACACTACATGTTAGAACCCAACAACTACAATCGCGAGTCTACAACTCGGGAACAAAACAATATTAACGACCACAATATGCCGGACAAACCACAACTAAACACAATGAGCTAAAAACATAATCGAGAAAGTAACTGGAATAACACTTCTAAAATAAATACCACCGTACGACACGACATAATTTTTCGGCTCCAAATAAATACAACTAACAATACCCAAATATAATTATACCCGATCGGCAAGTCTACATACCTCTACATATACAATCGTCCTCAATGGAATAGAACGATAAGTAAAATAACGGAAATAATCCTCCACGAGTTACTACTCGGGCGAGTCAGCTGCTACCAAAGCTCTACTTGACCTCTACAAGATCTACCGATATAACTGCGGATGGTTATAGTTACGATCTACTCGACCTCTACGTGAGCTATCGATCACACTTCGCACTAGAGAAACAAAAGTACAAAGTGAGACACAATGACCAAGTAATTTACTACAAATAACAATATAACATAATAATATATTCAGCTATAAATAATCATGGCATTGTACCAACACGATAATTATTGTGAATATGTACCACATAATAATAGGTACTAAACAAAACAAACCAGGAATACCACAATTTCCGCGTAGCATGGTGATGATCACATAAATGCTCGTAAACAAACCATATAAACCAGGGTGTGCTCCTCACATCTGCATCTGCCGTGTTTCTCCTACAATAAACGTGCAAAACCAAATGTGTCCTCGATACCTTAACTCATGGTATCGACGTCCCCGACAAACCTAGTCGAGTTCCATAGCAAACCAAAGGTGCACGTATTGTTACAACATTTGGGCTACTTCCCCACTATGGCGAACAGTGGAGGGGTGTGTACAACAACCTGTCTCCGATACGGCGACCCATAGCAATCATGAACTTTAACATTCATTAAGGTGATACGTCGTCTCATCATCAACGCAACCAATCAACAAATATGTCAGTGGACTTCCAATGCAATGCACAAGTAGATATTTACTCGAATATACCAAAACTGACGAGGCCCCAAAAGAGGGAACCTCATACGCATAAGTAGATCTATGATTCTACTTTAACACATTACCAAACACATATTGGAAGGTAATCACTTAACATCTCAAGACTACATATTTACTCTTAAATCACATAACCATACATGCACATATTTGAAAGTATTTCCAAATACAACTTGACAAAATATTTAGTCTAACTATTCAAACATTGGGGTACGCAATAATCTCCATATCACAAACATACTTAGACTATCCACAATAACACATTGAGGTCCTCCAAGATCCTTGACCCATAAACAAGTAAATATTACTAGGTTAGTCTATATACGTTCACAACACTAGGCTATATACTTAGCCTTTAAACATAACCATCCCGGGACTTTCTATATAGTCCAACATTCATATAATGAGGTCCTTAAAGATCCCCAACTCACAAATATGTGTAGACTACTACATTAGTCCACAATCACCCTTATCATGAGGCTACATGATTAACCATCAAACACAACCACACACATTAGCTCATAGCCATAGTGTATTAATCATTATACTCAAAGTCACGCTCAAAGCGTAAACAAGACTATCCCATAATCACACACACGCTAGTACCCATAGGTGCACTCAGCCTTAACTTATATGGAATGATAGTCCATCCATCACCTCAATCGCATAACCTCATTTTGACCCTATGTAATGATTTTTAATATTCTCAATTTCTCATACATAACGTGCACGTCCATAGTCAACTCTCTTGAGTTACTAAACTAAGTCTACAATTCCCAAACTCAAAGTATATTAATTGTTCGACTTACTAAATTAGTTAAGCATCATCATCTCATTATAGAAGAAACCTCTAGGGTTTAGGTGTCACATTGGGCACTAACAAAACATTAATTCAGGTCTTCACAAACAAGACCATACACGTCTCTAACGTCGTAGGATTCCAACACTACTTTATGTAGTGTATTATCAATCAGGGTTAGGGTTTAAGGATATGAGGAAACCTAAGGGTAAAAATCTTTGTCGCTTCCTAGGGTTCAGCCTTGATTTTTCCATCTCTCATGGCTACGGCCACGACCGAGATGGAGGCCGGTGTGCCAATCCCTCCGGCGCCTCCATCCCCCACAAAACAGAAATCTTTCACTACATTATTCTCTGGTCCTCCATCCTCTTCTTTGGATTCTCATACTCTTCCTTTAATCCCCCTCAACTTATAAGGGTGAACCAGCTATTCGCTTATCCCCTACGCAAGTCTCTGTCTTTGCCAAACCGTTCTAGTTATCTTTGGTGGGTAAGTTCTCTCATGGGCATCCTTCCATGGATGTCATGAGAAAAGAGTTTCTCACATTTGGTCTCAAAGCAGTTGTTACCCTTGGCCACCTTGACTCCAAACACGTTTAGATTCAAACCAACCATGAGGCAGATTTCCAGTGGTTATGGATCAAGGATCAATGGTTTGTTGGTGCCTTCCCTATGAGTGTATTCAAATAGAAAGCCCTATTGTTCCAGTTTGGTTATCACTTCCTAGCCTTCCAATTTATTTATTTAACAAACAAGCTTTATTCTCTATTGGCAACATGATTGGCACTCCTCTAATCATCGACTCTCCTACAACCAACCTTTCGAGGCCTAGTGTTGCTAGGATCTGCGTTGAGGTGAATCTGACTAAGACCATCCCTACTCGTATGTGGATTGATAGTGGTATATATGAGGGCTTTTGGCAACCTATTGAGGCGGAATGTCACCCTTTATATTGCTCTGTTCCCATCGTCAAGGACATGATGGCTTTACTTGCAAGGTCAACAATCTGAATAAAGACAAGGGCAAAGCTAAAGAACAACCTTCAGAACAAGCTGGTCATCCTGTGGATAATACGGTAGCGAAAGAGAAGGGTAAGGACATAACACATACTAATCTGCCTATGGTCCAGGCTCGGTTTTGGAGGGGTTCAACATGCCTGACGGAACAGGGCCCCCAATTTAAGAGAGATCAATTTTATAGATGTAGGCTAAATTTTATTATATATAAAGTAAATAACATATTAATTTGAAGTACAAAAAATTTTCTTTGGCTCAATGGATTGGTAGTAAGAATGAAGTAGAGGTCTATTGTTCAAGTCCTACTGGTGTTAATTTTGGTTTTTTTTCTTTTTGGGTGTACGGTTAATTATTAAATTTTATTTAATGCATATTATATCATATATTTCCCCGTTTTGGGTAAATAATATCATATACTATTTTGTTTACATAAATAATCATTTAAAAAAATATGCTTATAATTTTTTCATAATCTTTCATCTTTATCCTCCAATTGCATTGTAAGTATAATGGTTGTGGTTAAGTATTTTTATTTATTTATTACCAACTTCAATACTACTTATATCTTTTAATTTACTTCGGAAGCTAATAAATAAAGAGTAACTATATAAAGATAAATATTTTGTAATCGGCTCTAGTAAAGTTATTCAATTTTAATTTTATTTTGTGTTCGCCAAATTTACTTATCAAAAAAAGTTCGATGACCATCAATTTTTTTATCTGAGTCATAAAAAATAACAATTACTTAAATTGAAATAAATGTGCAATTATAATAATCATTGGGTATATAATATAAATATTTCAACCAAAAATCAAATTTTATTGTAATGTGACTATAATTTTTATTGCTTATGTCCATTTAATTCTTAGCTTTGTCACTTGATTTTTTTAACTTGAATTTATAGTACACACATGTTACCAAAAACATATCCATCCAAAAGTCAAAAAATAAATAAAAGAAAAAAAATTAATTGAGTATATTCTTTTTATTGCAAATTGTTTTAGCAAATGAAATATAACAGTTTTCAGTAATTATTTAATACTTATTTTTCTTATATGTTTGTAGGTAGTATACATTTTCAATACTTTAAATTATGAAAAGTCAAAAAATTATTCGTCTAAAAATCTTATTTTTATAAAGTTTCAAGAGCCTTTTTTTTCTTTTCGATCTGAACTCCCAAAAGTTCATGACTGGCCCTGCTGTGGTCAGAGCCATTTCCGTGGTGAAAGAGCCTAACCTACCTAAGAATGTTGTTTAGAAAGCCAAAGACACCAATCCTGTGCACGATCAAATCCCCATTCAAGACAATGATCCCATGCATAATGATCCTGTGCCTGCTCAATTGGAGGCCCAAAATGATCCTTCCAGTTCTGGTGTGTTAAACTCTTTCTCCTAATAATTTGAATCCTGGCAATGGCATGCAAGCCCCTACGCAAGTGACTCCCCCCTCCCCCATTCGTATTAACGAGGAACCTTTTGACCGTGTACCTGTTGAGGTGGAGGATAATTCCCCAGCCCCGGTGCATACTGATTACTGACCCCCTGGCACACACTACTTGTACCGTAAATAATGCCCCGGACATCAATGAATTCTTAGCAGCCTACCCAAGCAAGTCTGGGCCAAATCAGGATGATGATAATGATGATAATGATGTTATTTCTCCTAAGCGGTTTACTGTCTTACAATCCTTTGATGATGAAGATCCCTAATCGATAACTCTACGTTGGAAGCTCTTAATCTGGAAATGGTATCCGCAAAGAAAAAGAATAGAAATCCCCAGTTGTGCCCACTACAAATAGAACAACTCGATCTCAATCGCAGGACAAGCCCTATACTGGTAACTCTTCTTCTGTTTCCCATGTCAATTAAGACCCTCTGCTGGAATCTTAGGGGTGTGGGTAATGATTCCAGTATTACTCGTCTTAAGAAGCTTGTCTCTCTCCATAAAATTTCGTTTCTTTCTATTTGTGAGCCTATGTTAGATATATCCAAGCTGCCTTTAATTTCCCGTCGTCTTAAATTTAGATACTACTTTTGCAATATGGCTAATTCTATTTGGATCCTAGCTAAATCTTCTTTCAATTGCCAAGTTACTCATGACTCAATGCAGCATCTCACTCTCAGCATCAGACATTACACTTGGGCTCATTCTGCTTTTGTCACTATGGTTTATGCTAAATGTACGTCTATAGAAAGGCACGATCTTTGGAACGAGCTGATTGATTTGGGTTTGGAGTATGATAAATCCCCTTGGCTGCTCTTTGGGGACTTTAATATTATTCTCTCTCCTCACGAAAAAATTGGTGGTTTAGGCTGGGATAGGCAAGGTGCTTTTGAATTTCAAGCTTGTCTTAATGCTGCTGGCCTCTCTGATCTTGGGTAACAAGGCAGCAAGTTTACTTGGAGTAACAACCGAGATGGTCAGGCAACGATATATCAATGTATTGATCGGGCTATTTGCAATCCAACTTGGCTTTCTTCTGTCTCTTTTACTCCAGTCGATCATCTTAATCGAACGTGTTCTGATCACTCCCCCCCTTCTTCTATCTATCAACTTGTCCACGGTTTTCAGACCTTACCAGTTTAAATTCCTTAACATTTGAACTTCTCACCATTCCTTCCTTGATACGGTGAAGACAGCTTGGCTTAACAATGCTGGGGGTAGGTCGATGGTTCGCTTCTCTAACAAGTTGAAATCAGTCAGAGCTTCGCTCAAAGTTTGGAATAAAAACATTTTCGGAAATATTTTTCAGTATATCAAATTGGCTGAAGATGATGTTTTAGAAAAAGAGGTTCTTTATGTGAATGATAACAATGCTTCTAATCGATCTACTCTCCATTTGGTGAAAGCTAATCCTAAGCATAAGTTGAAGCTTGAGGAAGATTATTGGCGTCAAAAATCTTATCTTCGTTGGTTTCAAAAGGCGACGACAACACTAAATTATTCCACTCCTCGGTTAAGCAAACGCGTAGTAAGCTTGCTATTCATCGTATTATCGATATGCATGGTTCTATTATTACCACAGAGGATTCTATACGGACTGCTGCTATTGAATTCACAAAGACCAACTCTCGGTTTGTACTATATCCACTTAATTATAATGCTATTTCAGTCACTCCAGCTTTAATTATGTCTGACCAAAATAAGCTGCAATTAGACCCCCTACTCTTGATGAAATTAAGGAAGCCGTTTTTTCTCTAAACGAAGATAGTGCTGCAGTTCCCGATGGCTTCTCCAGAAAATTCTATACGGAATGATGGGATATTATCGCTCCAAATCTATTTCTCGCTATTTCTGAATTTTTTGTAGGCTTTGAGTTGCCTAAATCTTGGACTAGCACCTCTTGATCACAATTCCAAAATCTAGTCAAGTTAACTCCTTCAAAGATCTTCGCCCGATAAGTCTCCGTAATTTTTGCAACAAGATTTTTGCAACAAGATTCTGTCATCTCAGGCTTGCCCTCATTCTCCCTTTCATTATTTTGGAGAATCAGAGTGCTTTCACTAAAGGTCGACTTATACAAGACAATTTGTTGCTTGCTCATGAATTAACTCACCAGCTCCAAAAGAAGGTTAATGGCACTAATGTTATCATTAAGTTAGATATGGCCAAAGCATTTGATATAGTCTCTTGGTTCTACTTAATTGATGTCCTCCGTAAATTTGGGTTCAGTGAAATTTTCATTGATATGATATGAAGGGTTATCTCCAATAACTGGTTCTCGGTATCTGTAAATGGGTCTTCGGCTGGGTTCTTTAATTCTTCTTGTGGTCTTCATCAGGGAGACCCTCTGTCCCCTAGCCTTTTTCATTATTGCTGCGGAGGTTCTCAGTCATGGTTTGACTAAGCTTCAGATTGATCATCCTAATTTTGCTTATTCCTCTTCAAGTGGTTGCCCGGTTATATCTCATCTTGCCTTCGCTGATGACATTGTTATCTTCTGTAATTGTAACAAGCATTCTCTTTTACAACACCGAAAACTCCTTTCTAGTTATGAACAGTGCTCAGGTCAATTAATTAATCAAGGTAAAAGTAGCTAGAGTTGTTTCATGACTTCAACCCACACCCCTGATTTTGAAGCTGCACCAAAAATCAATTCTTGGGCCAGCAACTTCCTGAACCAAGCTGGTAAAATCACCCTTATCAATTCGGTTCTTTATTCCACCTCTATATACCAGATTGCTATTCTCGATCCCCCGTTTGCTACTATGAAGTTATTTAACAAAATGTTCTCTAATTTTTTTTTGGGGATCTATTGACAACAAAAATAAAGCCCATTGGGTGGCCTGGGACATTTTTTGTCGGCCTGTCAATGAAGGAGGCATAGGCATTCGTTCCTTACGTGACACTAGTCAGACCTACTCAATGTAGATTTGGTGGCGTTTTCGCTCCACCAATAAACTTTGGACACAATTCATGCATGCTAAGTACTGCAGAAATACTCACCCCATGACTCCTCTATTTGGAAGAGAATGTGTTCTGTTCGTATTCAGACTGAGCCTCATATTCAGTGGATTATAGGACATGGTAACTGTTCCATTTGGGAAGACAACTGGCTGCCCTATAATAATCTTTTAGCCCCTGCCAACTCTTCTAATCACCGGGTTAAGGACATGTTTTCTACTCCCTTTTGGCTCACTCCTAATGCTGGCAACATTCTGGGTTCTATAGCAATCTAGACTATACTAATATGGGTATATGCATTTTTGATTTTCTTGATAAGGCTTGTTGGAATATTAACTCTAATGGTAAATTCTCTCTTGCCTTGGCTTGAAATTCTATTCGGTAATCCCATACTACTGTTAGTTCTGCTAAATACATTTGGTCGTAATTCCTCCCGAGGCACATTAGTATCTTCATGTGGCGGCTTCTCAGAAATAGGCTGTCGATTGATGAGACTCTCATCACTAAGGGATTCTCTCTCGCTTCTAGATGTGCATGCTGCGAGTTGGGTTATAGTGAGAACTTACTGCCATATGTTCTTACATAGTCCCATTGCTAAGAGTATTTGGCAAGCATTCCATCCTCTCTATGGCATTTCTATCTCCTCCGACTCTATATCTCAAAGGTGTGTTGCTTGGTGGTTTTTTTGGAAATAATTCCATGCTTTCCATTATTCTTCCTTCTCTTATTTTTTGGGAATTATGGAAGCACCAGAACCGAGCTGTTTTTGTAGGAGTTCGTACTCCTTACTGGGTTCTCATCTCCAACATTAGAAATGAGGTTAATTGTCTCCTTCGTGTTGCTGGCCTCTCTCCTCATCCTAATCACAACTTACAGAATCCTATCCATTTTGGGCGTGTCTCCGAGGACGGTTCGAGTTGTCCACCAGGCTTAAACCTAAGTTTGGTTACATCAAACTTAACACTGATGGAGCTTGCCATGGTAACCCTGGTCCGAGCGTTGGTGGGGGCATGGTTCGTGATGCTTCGGGTAACATGATCTATGCTTTCTCCTTTTTCTATGGTATCTCTTCTAGCATGGTTGATGAATGACGTGCTCTATTTAATGGTATTAACTGGCTTCTTAATCAAGGTTTATCACTTGTTGATGTTGAAGTTGACTCTAAGATCTTGTTTGACTGTATCTCGGGTATTTCTAAACCCCCCCACGCGATGTGCTTATATGATTCGCTCCATTTCTGGTCTTCGTAGCTCTATGCATCTATCTTTCTCCCACTGCTTCCGTGAAGCCAATTCTGTTGTTGATGGTCTTGCTAACTTGGCTTGTGATCTTCTCCATGACTGAGTTCTGGTCCCCCCTTGATCTCCCTCCCGTCATCTGTGGCGCTGCTACTCTCGACAAGCATGGAACTCCTCATATTAGAATTAATTAGTTTCTTTTCTCTTTGCATTTCCTTTTTGAGGTTAGACTCCTCTGTTCTCCCTCTTATAAGGACAAGACTGATTGTCCCCCTTAAGTTTGTATATTTTATTTCTATTTAATAAAATCTCGCAGGGTACCGCCCTGTTTCCTTAAGAAAAAAAAAAAAGGATTAGGGAGAATGAGTCTTTGAAAAGCAATGGAGATAAACCAAAGAAGGCAGGGGAGTATTAGGAATTTTTTATGCGCATGCCTTCTCATAGCTTAGGTGATTCTTCTGTCCTAGACAAATATTCCTAGCTGACACAAAGATGAGGAAGCCTAATAAATGGTGTGCTATAAAATGTATCATAACAATAATACACATTTTATTCTTTCTCTCTCATTAATTATGTACTCATTATGCTCTCTTTCTCTCTTTCTCATTAATTATTTCATTTTCCTAGTTGATAATATTAAATGAAAGGGTATATTGAGAAGAACGATACAAAATTTGTACACCAGATATCTTTAGGAATGTTAATTGAGACATCTCAAAATAGAAGGCTGGAAAATTTATCCGGAACAAAGGGAGTATTAAACAAAGTATTGATATGTATCTGGGTGACAAGCAGATCGAGGTAATGGTTCAAGGTACGTAGTTTACGAGGAATAAAACATTGATTCAAACAGTATGTTGAATTGAGAATGAAATATACGTATATATATAACAAACCGTATTACATTATGTTAGAACTTAGATTATACAGGTGGAGGTGGTAAGTCTAACAGTAACCAAAAACCAACACAGTCCTCTGAGTCCAAGTCATCTTGGATGGCAAGGAAATGTAAGCCTCCAGATGCCTTCTTTGCTGCTTCCCAAGCTTCGGCTTCACTCGTAGTTGTAGATGATTTCTTGTAGGAGGCATAAAGATAGCGGGTGGAAATTCCAACCGATAAAACCAAGCAACCCCGAGCAAGATCTGATTCGATTGAGCAGACTTCTAAGCCATTCATCCAAGCTGCAGAGGTTCATAGACATTGTTAAAGTACTTGGTATGAAGTAGTCTATAGAACACATTGACTATGTCTTTGTGCTGTGGAATGAAGTAGCTGACAGAATGTTTACTCTAATGTTTTTGTACCTACTTTCCTTTTTTAGACTGTCTCAAAGTTTTTTGGGGCCTTATAACTTAGAAGTTCAATGCGCATAAATTATTAAGCTTTTCATTATACTCTTAACTAAAGTTCAGTACTAACAAGATAAACAATGCACATTAATTAAGTAAATAAAGGGTACTTTTTCCTTTTTGTACTTCTGTTTTTTTATTACACTTGGTTGGAGTAAATCTCTAAATTTCTATTGATATTTCTGTAAAATGGCAGTTTAGTTTCGAGTAGTGAGAGAGATTAATTAATCGTTTTGAAGTTGTGCATATAATAGACTATTCTATCCATAATAGGGGGTTGTCTGGTGTTGTAGACCCGGCTTCACAAAACATTACATCTTAGGTTTGATCCCTTAGGAAAAAATTATAATCTTTTGTGGACTATGTAATCATTTCTTAGGCTTAGCGGCAGTTTTGGCAGTAGGGACAAGCTAAAGCATGAATACAGGGAAACCTGAAGCCAAACTGCTCCTCTATCGCCATTACATAGAACAACCAAAAAGTTATACCTATAGTAGTATCAGTTTTCATCCAATTTTAATGTATATTCGAAGTTACATCAAATAAGTGCTTAATATCTTACCTTTGGATATAATAATGATGTCTTAATAGTTTCGTCATAGAAAGAAACATCAAATTGGAAAAGAATTGTGTATATAGTAACAGAAATTGGAGGACTGTACAAACCTGCTAAGGGTTTAGCACGTGAAGATGCTACAGCCAGTCCAGGAATCAATGTATTCTCATCAATTTCTATTCCCAACAAATCCAAATCCAGAGTTGCACCGAACACTAATGTGGTTTCTACAGATGCTGCCTCCTCTTTGACAGCTGCAAATGGACTATACATATTAGCATATGGATGACAATATCAGACACCTGTGATATAAACACTAATGATAATGATCAACAAAAGCTGATATTTTTTTTTTTTTTTTTAAAAAAAAACAAAAGCTGATATTTACTTTTTTAAGTAGCAGATATACATGACTAATGGAACACATTTTGACATTATGGACAACAATTATACTATGAATGTACTCGCTGTTAATAATACACGATATGCTTATTTCATCAAATTGTACCTGAAAGAGGTAACTGGACAAAAGCCCATTTCTCTCCATACAAACTATCTGGAGGATTCATTGGAAATGGATTATCTAATGCAAGAAGCGGTTTAGATCCTTTTTGGAAACCAGGATGACGCGTATATACAGTTTCGTAGCGTTCTTCCAGCCAAAGAAGTAATGATAGACACTGAAATAAAACAAAGTAATCATTAGGAAATGTTAATATAGGACTGAGCATGTGCAACTAGAAGGAAATTCAAATTAGTTCGGCCAAATGTTCACAGCTAGAATGCTGTTGTTAGAAGATCTTCAATCACTAGAATCTGTTCATAATATTTTAAGCCGAAAAAATTACTCCCTCCGTCCCTAAATAATTGTCCTGGTTGACCCGGCGCACAGTTTAAGAAAAAGTAATTGACTTGATTATTTATATTGGTTTAATGTATAGTTTCCTTTAATGCCCGTGTATATGTGGCTCATAATTAAAGTAGAGTGAAAAAGTAAGGGTAAAGTGGTAAAAGTGATGTTCTAAAAAGGTAAGTTTCAAAGTGGACAATTATTTTGGGACGGACGAAAAAGGAAAGGAGGACAATAATTTAGGGACGGAGGGAGTAATTTTTATGTTTGTTCTAAGCTATTTCAAAATCCAGTACCATCAAATGACCGCAGACTATCTGCCTATGTTGCCCAGTAATGTTTAGTGACTACATTATTTTGTCAAGAAAACCTTTGATTAAAGAAAGAGAATTCAGCTAATGGCAAGACAACGCAACACTTGTAAGTATACAGAAAATAATTCCTCCTTACAACACACCATTAAGAAACTGTGTTAGAATTCCACTAATGACAAGACATATCTGGTTTCAAGGTTTCATCTGATTAAAGTGTTAGTTAGAGGAACCAGCAGTCGTGAGTTCAGAGCAAACAAACTCAGAAGCAATTTCTCTTTTTTTTAAGCTAAAAGGACCAATGTCACTTCTCCCAATTCTCCAATTCGTTTATGTAGAGCTGTGTTAGGCCCTGGGGGCAGCTCGTCAGATATGCTTTTTTTGGTGGGGGGAGGTAGCATATCTAACCGCAATGAAATTTCTTTCGAACACTTTTAGTCTGGTTTGCATTCCATACACGTAAAGGTCTGTGCAAAGTATATAGTGATACAGCAGAGTTTGAACAGCGGAAGACTTAAGCAAGGAATGCAGAGATATAAAGTTGTTCATATAAGGAGTATGACAGTGGAAGACTATTCAGCAGCTTTAAAACAACAAAGCAAAGTTGCTGGTAATGAATAAAACATTTACAGAACAAATGGACATATGCTAAGTAGATGCAATACCCAATTTCCAATACAAGTTTGCTGGAATGAAATAAGGCATTTAAAGTACAGGAAAGAGTAGAACAGGCTGAGTATGTAATATGATATAGAAGCAGGGAAAGCCTGTCTCTCTGCAGCCTGGAGCCTCGTTTAGGAATATGCAAACATATAATAGCGGGTTTGCAGAGGCTTATTCCTAACAAGCTGTTTTGAAGGATCTAAGATAACCATCCCTATTTAAAGACAATGAGTCAAGTTACTTATCAAAAAATAAAAAAAAAGACGATGGGTCTGAGTTATGGAAATTCAGTTCAAATTAGTTAGAAGCCATATCTCTAATTTGAAAATCATTCATCTCTTGAACTTAAACTGAACAACAAAGGTGAAGGTAGGGCCATAGGGGAGTACCCAAATTAGCATGGGCAGAAATAACGAAGTAGAATATGAGTGAGCATGAAACCAATAATCTTACCTGGAAACTGAAAGAAACAGTGTGCCAAAAAAGGATTAAGTAGCCAACCACAAGTAGCTGGGAAAAGGCTTGGTTGAATTGGAACTTAATTACTCTTGAGATTATTCCTTCTAGACTTTTTACTACCAAATGTACCCTCATCCTCCTTAATTGCAGGTTCCCTTTGGGACTACGAACAACCCAAACTCCTTGTTTTATGGCATGGAAATTTATTTTGAAGAGCTCTTGAACCTTCTATACTGAATCTTTCTAGGTCCGTTAATGTTCTAGGATAATAGCCAATATATCGCACACCATTTGAAATATAAATGCCAAAAATGCCCCTCATGATTAGCACAAACATATCTTGATTGTGCTAATCACGAGTCATGACAACTTGGCACTTGCGCTTATGTCTTGTCTATGGGTATGTGTGGTCGTTTTTGTTCGTACGAATTTTATCCCACCCCCTTTTTCCCATTGTTTGGTCCACATACAGGCTTGAATTAAATTTCATAGGCACGTTAGTTTTAGCATGGTTAAGAATCCTTGTGGACTTTTCATCACGCTGCAGAATGCTTCCAGATTCTAAAGCAGCTAACTTCAAATGAGAACCTATTGAAGACTAGTACCACAATCCCCCCCCCCCTCGCCCAAAACAACACCACCAACAATTCAATAACTCCGTTGAGGCCCACTAGAACCGGGATCAACATTTACAGCTTATATTGAACAGGGCCTGATATGAATCTCTAGGGAAGAGTCAATCACACGTCGGAACCGCTAGGAATGCTATAGGAATTGAAGGGGATTGATGACACCGCAACCCAATGAAATCAGTCCAAACACAAACCTCGGTGCAATTAGACCTCAACCTGATGCTTGAGGCGATCATGAACCTTGGTTTAATGAATAATGCCACCATCGGGATTAGGCCTGTCAATGGATCGGATTCGAATCGGATCAGTCATATCCATTATCCGATTTGTTAAGAAATTATCGGACTTGGATCGGATCGGATTATCTTTCGGATTTTCAAAAGCTCAATCCATTTCCTAAATTTTCGGATTCGGATCGGATTCGGATTTTATTCGGATTTTATTCACTCCTAATTAAAGTACTGAATAAAATTAATATTGATGTATTTTTTCTTAATCAAATGTTGAATAAAATTAAAAATTCATATTTTTAGCTTACACAAACATGAATAATAATGTTTATAAGATCTTAGAATTCGTCGAAAAATTTATATTTAGTAAAATTAGTAATGATTAATTACTAAAACACATTATTAGTAACTTTTATATGGATAATATTTAATATATTTTTTATATCGGATCGGATCGGGTTGTTAATGGATCGGAACACCTTAATCCATATCCGGTTTGTTAAGCTTTCGGATTTTCGGATTCGAATCAAAATCGGGTTATCGGATTTAAAAACTAAATCCATATCCTAAAAATAACATCGGATTCGGATCAAAATCCGATCCATTGACAGGCTTAATCGGGATGGAATTCCAATTGATAAGTCAAAGGTTTGAACACCACAGACTTGTCTGATAAGTTCACGAAGTTCACAAAGAACAACAAAGTTTGAGAAAACTCGGTTTATAATTAATCGAAAGGTGTCTTTGCTCTACAATGAAAAAGAAACCTTCTCAAAGTTGGAAGCTCAAACTAGTAATTAAGGAAACTATTATAAAGTAAAACCCTAACTTAAATGCCAAGTAAAAATTAATTCACAGCAACACGATCGCATTGAATCGGGCGCGGTTGCTTTGGCGTGTGTGACGTGACCGCTTCATTCTCTTGTCAAGTCCCAGAAGTTGACGCGAACAGAGGTGACCGCGTCTCAATTTGTTGAATACCCAGATCCTGACGCGAGCCAGGATGCGACCGCTTGACCTAATGGTCTGTTAAGCTTCTGTTTGAGTCTCCAAAGTTGATCCCCATGCCTTGTATGATGTTGACCATCTTTTCATGATTCTGAAGGCATTGTCTTCACGATTTAAGGCTCCTGATTACAACTCCAAAGCTTTATGCAAGAACACATACACCTTTTCAAAAAATTCTCTTTGCGCGAGCTCTCGTGTTTGGTCCTACAGATGCTTGCATAGGATTTGTAGTGTCATGGGACTCATCACGGTCCACTACAAACACCAGTAGTTTACCATCTATAATGAGTTATGACTCGTCGTCTCAAAATGCCGTACACTCATGAGAAATCTCTCACAACTGTGGACACTGATTTTGGTGGTGGTGATGACCTATTAAATTCTATCTGGGAGGATGCTTTGTGGGCACACACACATATAGTATTTCATTTTGAGCAACAAAAGGAAATTTTTTTAAATTAAGAAATAAATTATGCAAATGTGCGTATGCCAAAAACAACTGAAGCCCTTCATTATAAATGTTTGCATCAAGCTTCTCATGATATTCCTTCTCAGAAACTTCTCATCAAACTTTTCAATCTTCGCATTGCTTGCTTCAATATCACCGAAACGCTCCATATTTCATTGCTCGAGAATATTTTTTTTAAACATGGGCTGACATTTAATATAAAAGGAGTTACACAGAGCTTCAACCAACAACATGAACCGGAATACAAGCAATCAGCAATGAAGTAATCTAAAAAGTGCAAGACCCATATCGTTCACTTAGGATGTCATAGAACCATGCTGTGATCCAACAACCCTCTATATAGACCTCTTCAAAAGATAATGATAAACTTTCAACTCTAATCCACCAAAACAAAAAACCTATTTCCCTACAAGATCACTTCTTTATAGCTTGCAGCATGTATACATCAAAAGTTCAATTAAGCATGATGAATCTTCTTCACACAAAGAGAAAGCAGACAAATGATCCCAGTTGAATTGTATATGCTGTCTTAAAAGCCACTACAATTTCGTCATTCCCTTGTTTCTTTTATGATCAGTCTCTATTCAATTGCCTTAGAAACAACACTCTATATAAGTTTTGTATTTCATCAGCACTTTCCATTGGTTACCTTGATATTATATTTTTCCTAGGTCCCCGGGGTGGGGGAAGGAGGTGGTTGGATTTCTCCTTCATTTTCAACAACATGTGATAGCCGAATGCACCAAGTATTCTCTGTTATTAGGTAACTTTTTCACTTTTTTTGATATGTAGTCTATTCGTTAGTTGAACTTTTACTGGTATATAATATAATTGCTAGGCCAACATTACCAACAACTGGATCATAACAGAAGCAAGTGCATAATAGCTTCGATTTGCATTTCTGAGCTATTTATAACTGGAATTCAACTACCATGGAGGCATGGATTGATAAGATACTGTTATAGTTGAGCATCTTAACATCAAAAAAAAAAAAAAAAACTTACACGTTTACTTGGAATAGGTTTGATGCCAAGCTCTTTACACGCTTTCGTAATTATGGTCTGCATTTGTGATCTAAAATAAACCCATCAAAACAACTACATCATATTAAACTCATACAAAATCAAAGGGAACAAAAATTAACCAATAATGGAAAAACAGAAGGAAAATACTCCCTCAGTTCTGCTCAAATGTCCCCCCCCCCCCCCCCTAGCATGTGTATATATATATATATATATATATGAAATCATCATTAAATTTACATCTACTCCCTTCGTTCCGGGCAAAAAATCCTCGTTTGAAAGTCAAAGTTTTAAGAAAATGACACTTTTAGTTGCTCATTGGTAATAAAATAACACTTTCATGCCTTAATTTTTGAAAATTGACTCTTTAAGTGAAAGATCCCAAAATGGAATAGTGGACTTTTTGTCCGGAATGGAGGGAGCATTATGTTTCAGCTAACAGTATTTTTAATTATCTGAAACAACATTAAAAATACTATAAATTGCAACTTCTGTAATTTATACTCCCTTAGTTCCTAAATAATTCTCCTACTTTCATTTTTCGTCCGTTCCAAAATAATTATCTTGTTCCTAAACTTTCCTTTTTAGGAAAACACTTTTATCATTTTACCCTTACTTTTTTCTCAATACTTTAATGATGGTACCACATGTACATGGGCTCTAAATTTTTTTACATATTATACCAATGTATATAATAGTCATTTAGTTTTTTTTTTCTCTATGTGCCCAAACAAAAACAAACGAGACAATTACTTAGGAACGGAGGGAGTATTGTACTAGATAATTATTGATACTCCCTTCATTCTTAAGAGAGTCATGCTTGACTTAACACAAAGATTAAGAAAAATATAATTGATTCGAGGCAATGCCATTTTTGTATCTAAGTACAATGGTCAAAATAAACGTTAGGCCTTGACTTCATCATCAATATTTGTATGTTTTGCACTCCTGCATTTTGGGTAAAGAGTATTATTCCATTTTTAAAAAGTACTATTCCATTTTGAGGCGTTTGACTTAAAGAGTCCGCTTTAAAAAATATAAGGCATAAAAGTGTCATTTGCTCGGAACGAAGGGAGTATTTCCTAATCATGCCAAGAGTAAGATGTATCAATTAAAGTAGGAAATCCGCTCTTACGAGTATACAAGGGAGTATATTCAATAAAATAAAATAATTAAAAGGAAAGATTAGAAAATCAAGTTGAACAAAGAAAAAAGTCAAAATAAGAAGGGGTAGTACCAAATAATTCACCTGAAAAATCGAACTTTATTTGGTAAAGGCACACCCAAATCATCACAGACGGAAACAATTGCGTTCTTTAGAGTGACACTATTGATGACATTGTTGGGGAAATACTTTGTATATTGAAGTGAAAGGGAGCTATCGCAAGCAACAAGTTCCCAAATCTTCTTTCCCCTAATATCAAGAATGGGTCTAGAACAGAAATCCAATTCCCATTCCGAGACGCTCTCCGGGTTGATTTCTGGGTCGAGATAACTCAATTCTGCAGTTGGGTCATCGAAATCCACCAGATCTTCATCATTTGTTTCGGTCTTCGATGGTAACGATGAAATAATCGAGCTTTCTGATGAGACTGAATTATTGGGTCGAACAGAGGAGCGGTGATGGGGTTTTGTGAATGAGCGGAATGGGAATTTGATTGAGTTTGAGATTGAAGTGAAATTGGAGAGGGATTTGGATTCCCGAGATTGTAGAGAGGAAGGGTGTCCGATTCTGGTAATGTTGAAGCTCAGACTAGCCATTGAAGTAGTCTCGGCTCAGGTGGAATTTTTTTGTAGGCCGTTGGTTATCGACCTCATATGGTTATATCCGTTGGGGTTAAGAATATTTGCGAATCAAGAGTTGCATAGTTGTTAAATATAGTTGCTAAAGGAAATGTTTTAAAAAGAAGAGGCATGGAAAATGACTTTCGGAAACATTTTTTTTATTTTTTGGTGTTTGGTAACACTAAGAAAATGCAGTCAACGTAAAAGGTTTTCCGAATCAAAGGAAAATTAACGCATCTTTTCTAGAAAATGACGTACAGATTCATTTTTCGTAAGTCATTTTCTAAATGTTCGGGCAACCTCTGTCCCCTTTCACAATTAAACATATTTACTTACACACACAATATTTTACTAACAAATAAATTGTTTAGAAATATAAATGAAATGTATGCATACTATTTATAAATTATGATTTTAATAAATAATCACTACGTCTTAAAATTAAGATCAACTATATTATTTATGGGACATCTCAAAAATTGTCAATTTTCTATTTTAAAACATTTTTTTTTTCATATTAATTATCAAATAAAAATTTTGTAATTTTGAGATTGAAAGAATATAGACTTTGATTTGATACCACTAAGGATAAATTGAGGGTTACTAAAGAAAAATTACTTAAAATTCAACAATATCTTATATTCAATATGTGTATTAATATTATAATATATTTTTTGTATTTATTCATATATAGTTTTCCATATCATTTTATAGGGACATCCTAAACATTGTTTATTTTCTATTTTAAAACGTTTTTTTTTTCATATCAATTATCAAATTTTTTATTTGTAATTGTGAGATTAAAAAAATATGGACCTTATTGATTTGACACCACTAATGATAAATTGAGAGCTACTAAAGGAAAACGACTTAAATTTCAACACTATCTTATATTCAATATGTGCATTGATATTAAAACATATTTTTTTGTATTTGTTCATATATTGTTTTCCGTAACATTTTTCGTGTGTTTACCAAACACCCGTAAATGTTTTCTGAAATATTTTCAAAAGATTTACCAAACACCGGAAAATGAAATCTTTTCATTTTTCGGAAATCATTTTCTGGAAATCATTTTCCGTGAAACAAACGGAGTCTTAATAACAAAAATACCTTAATCGAAACACAAAAGTATGGTTTACGTTTTTCTATGGAATTTATTCGTGTATTTACACAAATGACCAAGTCAAAGATGAGTTTAAAAAATATACTTTTATGGCCTACTTCACCAATGAAATCTCTACAATACCCTTTTTTTTTCTCAGGTTACAGTGGTCAACTAATAACCCAATTGGTTTACTAGTGGTCGATTAGATGACCAGACTGATTTATCATTGAACCAATTGGTTTTCCTGTGGTCGACTAGACGACCAGACTGGTTTATCATTGAACCAATTGGTTTTCTCGTGGTCAATTAGACGACCAGACTTGTTTACCATTGATTCATTAGGTTTGATAGAGACATAGAAGGTTACATGAAAGGCAGCAACGATAGAGGCAAAGGACGACGGCGGTGGATGGTGGCGGAGGACGATGAAGGAGGCGGAGGATGAGGAGGACGGCGACAGTGGATGGAGGCGACGAGGTGAGACTGACGGCGAGAAAGAAGAGAGAGCGGACGGCTACGTTTGAGCTGTGTGAGAGTTAAGAAGGTCTTTAAGGGTTTTGAAGGTTTTAGGGGTATTTTGGGGAGTTGTCAAACTTTCTGGTCAAGATGCCATATAAGATAAACACTTGGGTGAAATGACTCTACTTGACTAATTCCACGAATGTATTAGTATAACCTTTTGACCCATGCAATCTTCTTTTATGGCCTTTGACCACTTAAAAATTCGGAACAATTTAAACAGACAAAAATACCCTTCAGATAATAAGGTCTATTAACTCGACCTTTGATTGACCTTTGATCGACGCAAAGGTCGAGCTAATAGACCTAAATCGCCATATATTAGTTTTGAGAGCCCAAAGGGTGTTATAGACAATTCATCACAAAAGAGGTTATATAAGTTTGTTTTTTGAGAGTTATGTTAGTTTTGTATTTTGTATGTTTGACAAGGTCATAAATAAAATTACCCCATGTTTCTAAAGACACAACCTTTCTTATTCAAACCTATAACTAAACCCCCCCCTTCCCCCCTCAACAAATATACCCCTTCTTTCCAACTCATTCTTCCATCTTTCAACATTTAGTGTGAAGAAAATCAAACATGGAGCAAAAAAAAGGCCAATGTGACTAAAGTGGTAAGCATTTATGACATTTTTATGATTAAAATTGTATAAAAAAAAAAAATTTTAAAGAAGGAACTCCTCGCCATGAAATGTTCTGACCTAATAGAAGAAACATTGCTCCAATGTTCGGTTGGTGCCAACCGAACATTTGAGTAATGTTCTGTTGGTTCCAACTGAACATTTTGAGTAATATTCAGTTACTGTTGGCCGAACATAACTCAAATATTCAGTTGGTACTTACTCAATCAGTGCTGACCGAACAGTTGAGTAATATTCCAACATCCCTGGTCGAACATTTGATAAATATTTCAACATCCCTGGCCTAACCGTTTGAAAGAGTGCCATCAACTAGGTTTTTTGATGTGTTATTGTTTTTTGTTAACAGTGTTCAAACATGTTGTTTATGGATCCTAGTGTTGTTGGTAATTCTGATAATGAGATCGCTCATATTCAAAGTAATGAGATCGTTCATGTTGAACATAATCTGATCGTTCATATTCAAGATATTGTGATGGATTACACCGACGTGCTCTTGACATATGAATACTTGTCATCTCGCAAAATGTTGTTTAATTGAGTGCGGGCTAGGAGGAATGAGCATGACATGGTAATAATAGTTTAGAGGTCAGATGGTGGTGCGGGTAAGAAAAAACCTAGCGTACTATTGACTTGTGAACATGTTGGGCAATACGGTGGATGCAAGAAGGATAGGACATCATCACAAGCAAATCATCAAGATGAAAATGTTGAGAAAGATGAGGTGAGTAAACGAAAAGGTTGGAAAGAAACTGGATCTAAGAAGGTTGGTTATCCATTTAGTTTGAGGGGTAAACAAGTATCAGTTGGAGAATGGTCATTGGTTGTTTAGTGTGCTGTCCACAATCATCCAATTGGACCGTACACAAAAGTCCATTCATATGTCGTCAATTATCACGGGTTGAGGGGGATTATGTTGTTGATATGACACATCCCAATAGTAAACCGAATGACAATTTGGTGCACTTGAAAGATAAATTTGAAGATATTAGGACCACACTAAGGACTATCTACAATACTCGTTCGAATAATAAGGATTCGTTTCACCATGAGTGTGCATCAGGGTGGAAAGATTTGTATCAAACTCAACTTGATTTGTACTAGTACAAAGTAGGATACAGTCGTGTTGGTCGCAAAAATGGTTGTAATTTCAATTTGTATGATGATTTTGAAGTAATGTTAGTTGTTTTATATTTGTTGATTTTTTTCATTGTTTTAAATTTGTTGCAGTTGATACATCACTTAAACAAATAGCTTTCACTTGCACACTACTCCATCGAAGCTGATGGAACAATTTACAAATGTTCCACCGGGACTGGTGAAACAATTGACAAATGTTCCATTAGACCCGATGGAACATTTGTAAATTGTTCCATCATTCTCAATGGAACATTGTGCATGAACTTGTCAAAAATGTCTAGACATCACTCATAACAAGTTATACAAAAAATGATATATTAAAAGCACACAAAAGGAGACAATTTTATACATCACTGATAAAAAGACATACTAACATCTAAAATGTCAAACATTAAATCTAAAATGTCAAACATATCCATCAAACATTAAATTACACATCAACTGTTTCTCCTATGACGATGACGAGATGGTTCTCCCTCTGCAGGGCACTTGTAGATGATCCCACCTGTTATGGACCTCCTAGTGCTCCGTATGCACCCTGGATGACTAATCCCAACTCGTCGTATGAGATATCTCGATCTCCTGAACCATATTGCACTACTATCAGTAATAACAAACCGCGTGCTAAGATAACCATATCCCATAGATCAGGTAAGCCTGCATCCGGAGGGGTTCTAACAAAGGTGGATTTATGCTCAGGGTTCTAAATAGTCTGAGGATACGATCAGGGTGGTATGGCTCTACATGATCGACCGACACTATGCATCCTTGATATAAGGATATCATATGATACTAGAAAAAAGTTATCTCACCCGATGTGTATATGGGGAATCCAAATAACCTACGGTAATTTAAAAAACAATAATTAATAATATATAAAATAATGGTTATTTTCTAGCTATAATCAATATATATACAAATACATTAAGACTCGCATCATCCCCTCTAAGGGCATCAAGTTATTGCCGCAGAGCTTGTAATCGGTCTAAGGGCACTCTTGTGCTCTCACCTCCTTGCAAGCCCATAATCTTTATAATAATGCATAATAGGTGTAGGGCTACACATTAGGAATCGCTCATATATCCATGCCTATACTAAACAAAATACACACAATTTGACTATTTGACTATCAAAATATAAATATAAATATATCAGTGAAATATAAAGATAGAAACGCAATTACCTCCAATAACATGAAATATTCGTCCATCTGCTTCGTCTTCACATGTGAAGCACTCCCTAGATGTTTATATAGAACACTAAGTAAGTTAGGCTAGCCTAAGTTCTGTTCTTATGTGCAAAAATACAATTCAACATGTACTACAATTAAGTGTGAACAGAGCAGGCAACCGTTCTTGGATCCTCAGACATACATCCCTCGCAAAATGGGTGCGTAGCCACTCTATCCTCACAGATGGCTCCCTAGCACCACACATTCCCTCCCTTGCCTCGGTAGGAAATACTCCTAAACACCGACAAATATCTGAGACGGTCTTTGTGACACCATTTTGAGTAGCAACGGAACCTTCCAAAAAGACCAATCTCCGAGAATTGGAAGACCACTAATGCAAAAAACACAATTTAGTGTTATAGTCATCTCACCAAAGGGCGTGTGGAAGGTATCGGTCTCTGGGTGCCACCGCTCCAAAAAGCCACTGAACAATACTTATCACTTTCGGCATAGGGTACTTACCTTAATTGCGCAAGTTTGGTGGCTACAAGTAAGTCCTTCCATTGTTGAGAAATAGTGCTTATGGTTACTTTTCCCAATAAAAGATTCTGTTCAGCACCGACCGCTCCCGCCCTTCATATATCTTTACCGCTATGTCTTCCACCGTTCCACGTAAAAAGCAGAACACTTGCATCGAAAGGATCCCATGGCATGGAAAAGTAATTGGTGCCTCTTTCTCTCCCTATTGCTACTCATAATCATCATCGTCAATTGGTTCAAGTTCCTTTCTCTGTGCTTGTGCCTTGGCTTCAGTATGGACTTGGGCTTGTGCTTGTGCCAATGCCTCGATCTACGCATGTGCCTCAACCTCGGCTTGTGCTTGTGCCTCGGTCCTAGCTTTCCTACTCGATGTAGTAGGTCTGTATTTCTTCCTCTCATATATCTTATCTGTACATGAAAACATTCATCAAATTAGCATGTTAGTTTGTTAATGTTTTAAATCGAAAAAAAAGGCCAAAGCTACTGTTCAACCTTAACCCATGGAGCATGTACAAAATGTTCGACTGGTGAAGGTGGAACAATATCAGACTATTTGGCTGATAAAGGTGAAACATTTGCACAATGTTCGTCCAGGGTGGCCGAACATCATAGCAATGTTCAGTGTTCAGTCCCCCTCGACCGAACATTGTGCCTTAGTTCCATGGTTCAGGGTCGGAAATTTAACCAAAATTGATCAAAATCCACTGTGAGAACCCTGTTCCGAACGTTGCACCTCGCTAATAAGAAGCGAGTGGTTTCAAAACATTAAGCGCGTAGAATATGCTCGGCCTCATTGTGGACTCTAAAAATGTGTATACAGAGTTGTCACCTCTATTTTAAGGTTAAATAGAGAAAAAGTAAAAAATGCTAAAAATGTAGGTTCGAGGGCTAAGTTACGAGTTAGGAAGGGGTTAGGCAATCAACTCGCTTTTTTGGTCTCACAAGGGGTTTGCCAATATGCTCATTTTATTTTATACACTTTGGTCCATAAAATATTTATATATGTCTATGTGATAGAAGATAATAAAAACTTATATTGTACTTAACTAAACAGTAATGGAATAAACTAGCAAAATTAGAGTATAACAACAATTATTTTATCAGCTACACTATATAGATGTGCGGAAGCAAGGGTCGAACCACAAGGAGAAAAAGAAAATAAAGACAGTTTAGAATAGCAGAATAAATAACAATTATCCTAAGGGGGATTTTTGGTTATGCAAAATAATTAAACTAAATACTGGCAAATTAAACTAATTTAGAAAAGAATTGATTTGAGTAAAAATCACAGAATTACCGAAGATTAATTATATGATGGGAAGTCTAGGACCTATGATTCAATTGTATCGTTTCTTATGTTCATAAATCTTTTGTTTCAATCAATTAAGGGTTCGTTCACTTATGTAAAGATTGGAACGTAATGATCACAGATTGCAATACTTAGCTAGTACCCCGTCTTGGCCATGCTTTCTAGGTCTGATCACATGGTAATTAATGAGAAGCACATTAAGAACATACGCGAACCTAGATCTAACCTTAGCCCAATTAGGAAATCAGAGAGATATATTTATTACTTAGGTTGGCCTATGTTTGATTTATGCATTTGGTCATGCAACTAGTCATACCCAAGAGCCTACACATCCACAACCGCAGCCATATGCGAGAGTTTCAATGAAAGACCATAGATAATCTAAGTAATAAACAATAAGTGGTTGAATAGAATTATGTATTAGAACCAAAGAGTTTATACAAGTTACCTCTAATTCCTAGAATGATGGAGTTAGTTCATCACAATTGATGAAAGAACTGCAGTGGATGTTGAATTCATAATCAATCTTCAATAACATAAAATAATTGTATTGTTCTCGCCTAAGAGAGGCTAAAAACCTAACAAAAACAGAATTAAAATTTATCATTAAACCTAAACTACTAGGGTTGTATTTATACATGGTTTACACAATTTGAGAAATTACAAAAATGGACATTGCATAAAACAAGGCTAAGCGGTCGCTTGGCCATCGGGACTAGGCGACCGCTTAGAAATTTTCTTCCAAACATGCACTACTGGGATCTAGGCGAGGGCCTAGATGTCTGATTAGGCGAGCGCCTAACATTTATTCTTCGGAGGCCAGCTACTGGCGACAAGGCGGTAGCCTGATCAACAGGACTAGGTGAGTGCCTAGTCCATCTTTAGAGCAGCTTCAACACTAGATTTTAGGCGAGGGCCTAGATGTTGAGGCTAGGCGACCGCCTATCCCCTTTTCTGGATTTTGACAATTCAAACTTCTGGATTTTTCACTTTGGACCTTAGAATCTTCAACTGTATAGAAAATGCCTCCAATTTTGCAATAACTTTCAATTAAAACCTGAAACTGAATAAAGCACTAAAAACCCATATTAGTAGTCTAAAGCTCATGGAAAAGCACAATCTAAGTGGGAAAATATACTAGATAGATGCGTATAAAACTCATCCATCGGTGAGCATGTAGTAGAGTAACATACCTACTTGACTTGGAAGAGTTCACTCTTGTCGAGCTCGATCCCTAATTGGTTTAAATGACGAGTAAACATCTACTTGGCATTACATTTGAATCCAACTGACGAACTTGGTTGAGTCGATGGTGGGATGATGTATTGCCTTCACGAGTTATAGGACTCGTGGTAGCAATGGATCGCCGTACCAGATTTTTATCACACACCCTCCACTGTTAGCCACAATGGGGAAGTAACCCCTTTTATATAACCACAAGAGCACATTGGTAAGTCTAGTCCCGAGTAGAGAGCTCGGTACTTTGATACACCAATCACAGGTATGTCATGAACGTTGAGAATTAATGTTGTGTATTGCAGGAGCTAGGTAGCGGCACCGGTTCGATAACATATCCTACCCCTATGTGATTTACCTTTGAGCACTTATATGAAAACAACGTGCATCTCGGATATATGAACTATGTGCTTATATGATGATGATATTGATTATGCCTTAATATTAACTATCATATCTTGCTATGTATACCTTGCATTATGCCATGACATGCATATTGGTAGCTTACAAGTCTTTATGACTTAACCCCTTTTATTTTATTTTCATTAGATCCGAGTCGCCCGGGAAGTTCCCGTTGAGGTGTCCTGATCGCACTTGTCAAAGATCACTTTTGATAAGGTTATTGGATAGATCATCCTTCATTTGATTCTCTTTTGGCAAGGACGTTAGGTATAAGCAAGTCACTTAGACTTAGCTTGGGAACTTGTTGTATTTGGTACAATGAATTTGTAATGTAACTACTTGTATCATATTTTACTCTATTTTGAGTGCTGGTGCATGTACGCCGGGTTTTGTATTATATTTAGTTGGCTCACTTTGTATAGTCTTCCGCTGAGCATTCTATTAGCTTTGTTTATTAATTGTGTAGTTTAGGTTCCGGCTGTAAAGTCTTCGAAGAATTGGTTTACTTGCTTTTAACTGTTATATCAGGTTGTGAAAGTTTTAAATTATTCTGGCCTTTTGGTGCTGAGTTGCGTTGCATGTACAATGTTGCATCACGTCAGTTTTGTTTATTAAGTCCTTGTATGAATTGTTGTCCTGTTTGGATGGTCTGACTCGTAATTTCTCTTCGAGGTCAAGGTCGGGTCGTCACAGTTGGTATCAGAGCTTTATAGGTTAGCTATCGGCCAGGATAGGTTCCATGGCCTAGGTGCGTTGGTTCTTTGTGTGAATTATAACGACGAGAAATTTCTTATAGGTTCGTGATGGTGGAAACTAGACACACGAATACCGGAGGTGCTGGTTCGAGTCGCAGTGGCGGTAATGGTAGAGATGGTCATGAGTTTAGGCAAGGTGACGTACCTCCACAGCAGGAGCAGGTTGACCCTAATGCGCACATGGTGGATATGTATCGTCGTATGCTTGCTTTTATGGCTTAGAAGGCAAAAGGAGGCCGAGCTAGACTACCTCCGCTGACACTACTAGAAAGCGTGCCTTCAGCGACGGAATTTTCCGTTGCTAAAGGTGACCTTTAGCGACGAAATTTTCCGTCGCTGAAAATAAACTGAAATTCAATTCAAAAACTTTCAACGACGGAATTTTCTGTCGCTGGATATTTCAGAATTTAATTTCAATTTATTTTCAGGGACGAAATTTTCCGTCGCTGAAGGTAACCTTTAGCGACGGAAAATTCTGTCGCTGAATATAAATTGTAAATTAAATTCTAATGAATGATAAAATATCAATAATATTTGATAAAGACATGTTGTTTCTAGTGATTTTCTCTTGATCCAAAATCTGTAGTATAATAAAGAAGCATAGACGGAATATGGTTTCTCCCTTTTGGCTTAATACCCTAATGAGTTGATTTAACGTGATGGATGAATATGATAGGTATTACATCTCTTTTATAGGAAAAAAGATGACCAAATTCCTATTAGGGTTTTAATCTCAACCGTCCATCAAGGTAGACTTTATTTATGAAACTAACCCCTTTTACAAACCAAATTTATTGTAATTTAGTAATTCCAAATCAACCGTAATTCTCACTTATTGACCATATAAGGAAATTCTTAACCCGTAAGAAATTTATCTTACACCTATATATTGATGTCTTTTTCTAACAATTGGTATCAAGGACCTATATTTTACAATTGGCATCAATGATCAACATGAATTAACAATTGGCTTCTAGCCAACCTCAACCTAGCCAACTTAAACCCTCCATAAAGCCATCCTGCACCTACATTTGTTGAAGAAATCATGCAATCGTCATATGATTATTCATGGTTTTCTTCACACATTTGTCACCCTCTCCTTATCTCTCACATCTTATTCCTTCTCTTCTATTATTTTCTTCACCCCATCATATTCCTCCTAAACAACAAATTCCTAACTCTTAGACCTAACAATTGATATCTTTTATCTTTTGATTTCAGGTCCCCCCCCCCTCTTTCAACCAGTTCTCCCCCTAATTGGTATCTTTTTTAAACCTAAAGTCATCATTCATTTAAACTACATGACAATGGTTCATTTTGATTTTTTTTTTTCATCTCTCAAATATGTCTACATATTTGTTGTCCTCACCTCACTGCATAGTGCTTGGTCTTTATGCTTGCGACCATTAAGGTGGAGAGTAAAACCTCTTTGACCTTAAGGAGGAGAGAAATCCTTAAATCCTTTCCTAAGGATAGTAAATCCTCTTTGACATACATAAAGCCATGAAAAGTACACATTCAGGAAGAGAATATACTCCTGAGCAAAATATATTCAAATGGAGGAATATAAAATGAGTTAGTCTTACCCTCCCCCTTAAATAAGTCTTACTATTGTTCTGTATTTGTATTTTATATAATCTATTGAGTCAGCACTTAGCAATAGGTGACTATACAAAAGTTATCACTTGTAAATTCAGATTAGGGCATGCCTTGTAATAAAATGATAAATTTATTGGTAGACATGTTATTACTAAGATCTTAATATCTGCTAAAAGCTTTACGTATATGTCAATTTGGTAATGGTGTCAAGCAAATAGAAGGAGATTGTCAGGAATGTGCATGTACATCAAATCTCTATATTACTTGCATATTCTAAACACATCGCTTTGTTTGATCCATTATAACAGCATGTTTCAAGAGTGGCTAAACGGGTTGCGTACCGGTTAGTATGACAACTCATTGAACTTGCTATAGGTCTAAGATTGAGTCCATGTCTCTGTACATACACCAATCTTTGTGCTACCAAGTGTTGACACCAATACTCAATAGTGGATTAGTGTGACTAGTGCCTCGTTCAGCAGAACTCAACTCAAGCATTTTCAAATGAAGCATATATCTCCTATATATGTTGTGCTTCAAGACTACTACTCCGAAAATGTATTGAACAGAGAAGAACCAACACATCTTCATGCAAGCTAAGAAGACTTTCATCGATGTCTGTGCCTTTACGATTATTCATCAGACATTTCCTCTTCTGTGAAAGATCACAGTCTTTAAATCTTATATCATTAAGATCTTTTCACATAACACTTCTCACAAATTCAGGCTTGTACATCATATCAAATCAAACAGCCTGAACTTTGGAAAAACTCAAGACAAAAGATCTTCATGCAATATTTTAACCAACAGTAGAAACAATGCATCTAAACGCATTCAAATCAGACACTCCAACGATTAAAAAATTATCCAATATCTCAACGGATATATTTATTCATCAGTCTATAAAAATGAACCTCTCATCACTTCTTTCATATAGCGTGAACGAAAATGTGTGTATGTGAACATTATCAAAACACAGGAGAAAAACACAAGTGTTGAAACAATTATGCAAATAGTTGTATTCATAGTTGTGTAAAGGAAGACAGGTGTGCATGCCTTCGTTCAAAATCCATTTGAACACTTGTGTGAAAGATACAAGCATAATTCTCAAGGTTGAAGAAGATATGCTTAGTCAAGAACTCCTTTCTTGATTTGAGTTATTTCTTCCTTTGAAAGACTCAGTCTCTTTTGCGCATAGACTCCTTATCTATTACAAAAGATTAAGCACATCATAGTGAAGTTGTAGATAAATTGTTTGAAGATGTCCAGAAGAAGCTCCAGCGATGTTAATCTCAATCGCATTGATACCATGAGACTTGTACTACGTTGCAAGGGCTGTTGGTTGTGTGGTGTTGAGCTGTCACATGAGGTCGAGTGCTTTGCACTCAATTGATCAATTACTAGCTAATTGATTAATCTATAAAATTCTCTTCTCATTAGGCTTCAGCCATTTCTTCCTCATACTTCTCCCAAGAGTATTTGGAACGACTTGGTTGAAAAGTTTTTGGTGTATGTCTTACCCTTCCCTTCTAACTTCCTTTTCATGAAATCCTTAGGGAAGCCTAGGTTAGAGAGTCTAGGTTGATGTACTAAGTATGTTCATCATATGATGAACTTCTTTTGAATATTAAATACAAAATAAGTTTTCATTATTTAGCCTTTACTTCTCTTACATGTTCTTTCATTTCATATCTTGTTTGCTCTCTGCCCATGGAACTGTAAGTTTGCATCTTATGAAGTAAAAGGTATCAGTTGTTTTGTAATTAGATCAATCTACTAATAGTAACTTTTATCTTCAATGTTATATGCATTTGCTTATACATTTTTGCAGCCTAAACTCTTTCTAGAAAATTGTATAACGAATGATTTCCAACAGATTTCCATATTTGCATCAACATGTTTGCCCTTACATATTTGCAATGTTCATTTTGACAGATTGCAAAATGAAGAAAATCACCCATGCCTGAGAAACTTTATCCATGATCTCATTTGATTTATCAAAAGAATGATGAAATCTTAATGAATGCAACATAGGCTATTCATCGCCCATCTAGCCTATGTACCAAGTATCTCATAAAGGACATAACAAGGTGTATGTTCAACAAGGGTAAAATAAGGAATATATGGGGGTGTACTTAGTATTTCGACGAGTTAAAAATAAAAGATGGATGTATATATATATGTAGAAAGATGTATAGAGTGTTTTGGAAGGTGTTATATAATAGCACCACTCTTAGGGCTCGTTTGTTGTGGCTGATGGCTTATGACTTATGGCTGATAGCTTAAGCTGGTAGCTGAATGACTTTTGGCTGATTGCATGATAGTTTGTTACAGCTGTTGAAAAGTTGTTTATGAGTCGTTATAATTATTTGTTAAAAAATAAAAACTTGAAAATTAGTATTCATATTTTTATGTATATTTCATAAAAGGATGAAATGAAGACAATCAAATATTTATTAATGAATAGTTGTCTTCATGTTTAAAAAAAACCAAAAAAGCTTAAAATTTTGGCTTTTTGGCTTTTGACTTTTCAATGCATAAAGGGTGTTGTACCTTACTTATTGGCTTTTGGCTTATAAGCTGAAACAAACACTTTAAATATGACTTTTCAAAAGCCAAAAGCCAAAAATCACTCCAAATAAGCTGCAACAAACGAGCACTTATTACAAACACAAGTCATATAAATATTCAAAACATATATGCTAAATGTCACAACCACCTGAATGCTAAATGTTGCACCCCATTAAAAAGGAATTACTATAGTGTCCTTCAACAAAAAAAATTACTCAAAAAAACATTAAAATGTGCATTTAAAAAAAATTGTTTTAAACTTCCAAAATCTCTTTGATCTTCCAAAAAAAAAAAACAAACAAACAAACAAACAAAACAAAAACTAGTTGATTTAGGATTTGGAGACAATGACTTCACGGCAATAACTTCTGAAGGGCTTGTGCATATGCAATCAACATTAAGCATACGAAATCACCAGCCCTATTTGTTCCTATGTCCCGATATAAAAATATATATTAATATTATACATATAAAAGTTACTATGTTGAGTTTTTAGTCATTAATCATTACTATTTCTTCTAAATATAATTTTTTTTTACGCACTATCATATCTTACTAACATTATTATTCATGTTTGTGTTAGCTGATAACAAGAATTTTTAATTTTATTCAACATTTGATTGATCAAAAATACCTCAATATTAATTTTATTCAATATTTTAATAAGGGACGACTAAATCTGGAAAAAAAATTCAAATCTGAAAATTTAACATAGAGATGGAGCTTTGAAATATCCGAAAGATAATTAATCCGATTTGATTCAAGTCCAAAAAATTCTTACCAAATCATATATAAATTTAGTTGATCCGATCCATTGGCAGGCCTAGTCCCGATCATATGCATACAAGGACGCCTAAATGTTCCAGCCTTGTGCTTTTTGTAAAAAAAAATTAGATCCTTTTTAGCCGGTGAAGGTCGCCTAAGGCACTTGGCTATAGCCATATACGACCACCTAAGGTACCCGACCTTCGTTAAGAAAAGATGCCTAGATTGGCCGAGAGTTCAGATATCATGTACCACCCTTGTGTATCCCTGCCACTAATTAGATTAGGCCACGTGGCCCTTTTTTTTTTAGCCCCGTTAGTTAACGGATTTGGGAAAAAAAAATAGGTACGACCATCTAATGGTGTAATTAGAAACAGATGCGCAGAAGAAAAAAAAACGACAAAAGAGAAGCAACCATAGACAACGACACGAAGCTACCTTGGTCGATCTTCGGCAACTATGGAATCCTTTTTCAATCTCTCAAAAGAACAACCTGAACACCTTCGACTTCAACTTCTTTCTGGTATGTTTTTTTTTTCAATTTATTACTTTTTGTAGTATTCCTTAATTGGGTTTGATATATCACCATGAGAGTATACGAGTCTCCTTACGGATTGAACTTGTGAAAATTAAAGATATACAGAGATTGGAAGTTTCTGATACATATTTGATATTTGGTCCTCCAAGTGTTTGATATATTGTCCAAGAGAAAGGAACCTATTGGTTTTCTTGTTTTGTTTTGTTTCAACTTAAATCTGGAATTTTAAAAATAATTTCAATGTTTCGGCAAAATCTTAGGCTCATTGCCATGTTTTCTGTATCATGTTGTAGACATGTCTGTGTTGGATGTGTTCATTGCCTAAATAAAATCAAATTTTACTGTATGTAGTGGTAGAATTATGAGAGCAAAAAGTGTCAAAATTTGAAATGTATTAAGGAGCTTTATGTTGTGCTTTCAATATGATCTGAAAGCCTCTCTGTGTATTATGCATTTTATATAATACTTGGTGCTCAGAAAGCCACTACAAAAAAAAGTGGTTTTAGGGACGCCACTTTTTAGGTCGCATTTATCTCCCGACCTTATTACATGGTCAATTAGATCGACTGGAGTTTTGGGTAACGAATAATTTTTTTAGTACCCGTTCTCAGCGTCCTAAACAAATTAGATGGTAAATTGGGAGGCTGAAATAGAAGTCACCAAAATTTTCCCTCTAATATTCCAAAAAAATTAACGCGTCTTCTCTTCCCTCCCATCATCTCCCTCTTAATTTGCTAGGGTTTCCTAGGAGAAATCCAATCCAGTGGACAGGACGATTGCACACAGGTGAGTTGTTTCTCCTTTTCGTCATATAGCAGTTCTTTGTTTTTTAATTTTGTTTTTCAATTTGTTCCCGTTCTCATCGTCCTCTTGTTTGATCCTGGGTAAAAAGAAGAGCAGCACAAACGCTCATTTAGATCTTTAAAGGAGCATGCAACAACTGGTAACTTTCTCGTCTTTAGTCTATCCTATTCTTGCCCCCATACATACATTAGTACTATTGATATCCCTTTCTCTTTCAAAAAGTTTCAATTTTTTTTACTCCCACGAGAAGGTGAAGCACAATCGGAGGATGGAAAAAGTTAAAGCAGCCTGATTTGAAAGAAGTTTCATTAATTTGATTGGAAATTACTATCTGGGTATTGCGCTTAGTAGTGTTAATAGTTTTCTTATTGTGCTAGGTTTATGATTTGAGTGTTAATTTCTTGGTTGACTAGGTTGGTACTTTTCTTTTTCTGGAAAATTGTAATTAGCTCCATAAGCAACAAGGTGTTTTTTCCAATTACCTTTGTAAACATTTGTGTATGAAAATTCTCTACATCATTGTGTGTTATGTGTGTGGGTGTTTATATGGGGAAAATTTGAGGTTAATGGATGCTTGGTGGTCAACTATTTATTGGATGTGTGTTAATGATTGAATGTAACTTCTACGATATGCTAGCTTGTGCTATTATAGAGTGGTTAGCTTTGGATAGAGCTTTATGGGGAAAAAGGATTCATACAGTCTCACTCAGATAGTTAGAACTAGGCTATTAGAGTGGTATTGAACATGTCTTGCAAGGGTATGAGTACATAATTCTCTAATGCGTTCAACTTTCATTTGTTTATGCATACATGTTTTGACTTTTGAGTATGGTGTCAATTTGAAAGGATCAAATTATTCATATGAAAGGAAAAGTGGAGAGAATTTAAAATGTTTAATGTTGGTTTGTTGAAGGAGGAGGCTAGGACTTTAAGAAGCTGTTTACTTGCTTAATTCATTTGCAATTGATATTTTTTCGGGTCATTTCTATCCTGCTATTTCATTCAAATTCACACACTTAGCACCACTTTAAGACTAACTTATACATTAAAATTGAGGCTTGACTACACTTAGCACCACTTTAACACTAACTTATACTTTAAAATTGAGGCTTGCCTATTTTCTTCTTTCTAAAGAACAAAAAGCGTAAGTGTGATTGATCCTTACTCTAACTATGAAGTGCTATCCTTCATTGGGATCAAATTTTCTAATAGGCAAAAAATAAGTTCAGCTGCTTGAAACTTTAGTACTACAACTTGAGGGTTTAAATTTCAGGTTTATGGAAAGCTGAATTGTATGTTTTTTCTGACATGGTGGATTTTTTTTTCTCTGTGTTGATATATTAAAATGTGTTGGTGGTAATTATTGGTTTTAAGCATATATATTCGGAAGATTGCACAAATGCGAACTATTCAAGCTTGGATTGCTTGAATTGGGCTTTAGTCTTGGTTCTAGTTAAGAAGTACACCTTAAGCAAACCTAGATTAGTGTTGTTAAGCTCGGCTAGATACATTTCAATGGTGGTTTGTGTAGAAGTCTTAGATGAGAACACGCCTTCTTTAGTTTGGTTGTCATCAAAGGTTCTATAAAATGAGTCACACAAATGCAATAAACCATCATCAGCTGAGCGGAACAGTGCTGACTTCTTCTTGAACAAGCTGAACAGACTGCACTTGAGCCTAAGCATTACATTGCACATTGGGTTTAAAGTAGCTTGCCGCTGGTATCAATTTTACCACTGGACTTGAACAAGCCGCCAAATGGCTTGTTACAGATTGGCTTTTCATTACTTTACTTAAAGTTGGTTTTCCCCCCTCTGCAGAAGTGCTTAGCCTTAAGATCTGGGCTTGGTTGAAGATTTCGCAAGTTCTGGACATGGTACAAGATATATTTCATGCTGTAGGAATGCATTTTACTCCATCTGTTCTACCCAAAGAGTTCATGTTTGAAAGTTAAACATATTAACATGTCTCATTTATAAAATTAAATGAGCTAGTCGTTTTTTATGTTTTTTTTTAGCAAGAAAGACATAAGAGGAAGGCAGGATGGTGCCTCTCCCATGTCATTGGATTATTTTAGATAGTTTTAACATGCCCAAACACAGAGCACGTACAAGTAAAAGCATCCCCCTACCTGCCCATTTTCCACAATTCCCGATTCGTTAAATCTTCTGTCAAACAAACCAAAGTCAGCTTAACTTAACACCATGGTTCTCCCATTTTTCCTACACAACTGAACTTACTACGATTGCTTCAACCAGTGCAGTCTTGATACCTTACCAAACTATCTATATATACTTCATATATATAAAAAAAAGAAGCAAAAAACCTCACGACGAAACCAAATATGTGGTCCTTCCAAGGGCGGGACAACTGTCTGTCTCTTCTCTCTTTTCTTTTTTTTTCTCTCTGTTTTTCCTTTTTACAGAAGATTACAAAGCCTAGGCTGTGACCATGAAGGGTAGACAAGTAACTTCATTAGTTTGACAATGGAGAAGCCCATTCAAATTACTAGCAAAGGGAACCTGTAGCAGCAGTCCAGTTTCCACATCCAAAGAAGCAACTCCCTTACTTTGGACCCGGCTTCCAAACCATCCCTTTGCTGCTTCTCACCCCACAATAACAATGAGGGTGAAATATTGGGGGAACATGTACAACCTTCAGTCTATGAGGGTGGTGGTGATACGGTGGAGAAGGCAGGTGCTCTAGTGGCTGCTGATGCTTCCATGTGAATGAATGGTCAGTTTCCTGACACATCAAGGAATTGGTGATTGAGAATTTGAAGCCCCTGTGCGTGAGGAGAGCAAGCACATAGGCAGTGTTTTTGGCATCATCTAAGCCGCAGTGAGCACGACCCTGCCATCTGGACCGCCTCCTTTAGATTGCACCTCACACCCCCGAAAACCTCACGGAAAGGAACTTTCAAGTTAATCCATCGATTGAAGTAAGGAGGCTTTCGTATTTTTTTGAACTTGTACTCTGATTCCAACATGACCCGACAATCCCAGTCCGACCATGTAACCACCGCAAAGTTGGTGTTCTTTTATACCCTTGTTCTCGAGCCATTTATCATGCCTTAGCATAGCTTCACTAAGAGTAACTCCTCTGTCCACCTGAATTTGCTGGATGCCAGTCAAATCCTTGCAGAAATCACTTAGTAGCTTATTGCATGTTGGACGCACATATGTTTGGAAACAAGCTTCCAATTGACTGGTCACACTACTCACTATAGCAGATGGAAACTCAATGATTTCCTGCGGATGAGGATTTTTTTTCCTTGTCGCATGTAGCCTCAAAGTCAATGACCACAAAATAATGGAACTCTTGATACTGGTACTCAGAAGGGTAATTTTGAGGGAATGCATTGACTGGGGAATACTGGACCCGATTAGGCACTAAGAAAGGGTACAGTTGGCTTTGAAAACCATTCCATTGGCACAGGTGTGCTTTATTGAAATCAGGAGGTATAGTTGACCATGAGCCAAAGTGGTTGGGTTTTTTAATTGAATTTGATGGAAGAATCAGGCAATTCATTGTTTAACGAATGTTCTGGTTCTAAAATATTACCAGTTGAACGACCATAGATGTCATCTTTAAGCTCTAGAAATCCTTCCAAGGGACTCCCATTACACGACAAAGCATAAGGGTATCCCTGACTCTGAAGGCCCGATGTCGTAGCCTCACATTTCTTTTGCATAGCTTCTTTATGTATTAGGGAAATCATGATCTTCAGTGTAGTTAAGATCAAAGAGAAAGTACATTAGATCTCCCTTGGAATCTTCACTCCTAATTCACAAACTCAAATAGTAAATTGACACCCGAAATTCACAGATGTCTTTTTTTATGTTAACTTTAATGTAACAAGGGTAAATTTGGAGACTAATAATTGTTTTGTTTGCCTAATTGTTTTTTGTATGCATCTGTTATGTTATGTACATGAAAGTTATAAGCTGTTCTGGTAAGCTGTTAACCTCCATTTTGGGATGTTCTGCTCTCTGATTCTGCCTTTTATCCATCAAAGAAGAATTGAGCATGCAGAATTTAAGCCTAAATGAGAGATGATGGCTCTTTCAATTCTGACAAAACTATGATCAGAGGCGTAAGCAACGACTTATTTTCCTTCTTTAGTCTAAGCAGGTCCATATTAGTTAAGTTTAGATAAGCTAAAACGATTGAATAGCTTTGAGAATCCCCTTGCTGTATAGACTTGTGATTCGTAAATCTATTGTAGTTTGACTCTTCCAAAAAGCTACACATACAAACTTGGAACTCTTTTCCCATGTTATGCCAACTAATCCTTTCTGATATGCCTACATCTAATCATAGTCTAATGGTACTTAGCCACAAATTTGTCAAGGTTTATGACAATGATTGATAAATCCTGCAATTATAAGAATTCTACTTCTACTACAGAGTATAAAGTATCCAAAATGCATGTCTTGGTTTCTGTTCAATAAAAACCTTTCTTTGCATGTTTTGATCAATTAACTAATTGCTTTTCCTGTATCTTTAATGCTTCTTTTTAGGGAAAAGGCTCTGTTGATGCTAAGGAGCAAGTGATTAAGGCTCATGCACGAACCGGTGAACTTGAGAAGCAGGTAATATGCTTGATTGTCTTTTGTTGATAATTCCTTGCATTGCTGCATATAAATTTTGTTGCTTTTCAAGTCAAGATTCTCAAAAAAGAAATTGCACAACAGATCATGAATGTTATTTTCTTGTAGATTTTGATAGCCAACATGAAGCAGGCCAAATGAACAAACAGTTGGGTCTCTTTATCTTGTTGGAGTTTGATTATCTTTAAATTTTGTTTATCTTTATAGTGGTTCAAATTTGAGGTATTTCTTGCACTTTCAAGAGTTATGGTTGTATGCTGTCTGTGATTGGATCTTTTTGGAGTTTGATTCTCTTGTGTTGGTATGCACTTATCTCATTTTTTCGTGTGTAGCTTTTCAAGTTTGTTAATGTCAGAAGATGAGCTGGGATCACCTGTGTATCAAAAACTATGCTCAGGGCTAGTTTCTACTTGAGTTCCCTGTGTACAATGAAGGTATATCTGGATTTAGAACTTGCTGGACTAAGAAAATAGGGACAAAGAGCTGAATTGCATTCCTTCCATATCTTTCTTCCTTGAGAGAAATGGTGCTAAATGTAATTACCTAACTAATCTGTCTTAGAATTAGTATGGACGTCATCATCCATACTTAATAGATTGAGAGAAAGGATACCACTCTTTTGTTGCTGGAATATTTGTATTTATGTGGTGATTTTTCGTTGCTTCTAGATGGTTGGAACCACGTTTTCTCCCTTGTATTAGCATCACTCTTGTTAGAGCTAGTTTGTTGAGTATTCCTATCTATTTTTGCTCTCTTTAGGATTCTGGTTAGTGTGGCTTATAGGATTGAGAAGATCATTTTTTTATGGGAAGCAATGATGAGGGAGGCAAAGACCATTTAGTAGCATGGGACAGTGATACCATTATTTGGTGTACCGTTATTTTTAGTCTTTTTTTCTTTTTCTAGCTTTTTTATGTTGCGTTGTCTTTTTTTCATTTTGCTGATGGAGTTTTCGTATATCTATGTGTAAATTCCCACTCTTTACACGAAATCTTTCTTTCTCATAAAAAAAAACTGTACTTGGTTTTTTTTTTTTTTTTTTGGGATCTCATCACCCCGTATCTTTTTAGTGCATGCACCGTTAAGGAGCCATCCGTAGTCTTACTCTTGTTAGGGAGATGAATATGATTTGCTTCACATGCTTATGAAATATTTTACAAGCTTTGTTGCTAGCTTCCTACATCTGTCATTTTTAGATTTATTTAAAACATGATTTACCCTGTACTATGTTCTTAGAAATATTGTTGGTGATAATTGTGACGTATCTTAGTTTATAATTTTTATGGTTGTCAGTTTTGTCTAGACAAATTGTGTCATCGTTTTATATATCTTTGGGAAGTGGGAACATGTGAATTGTGCGATAGTACGTAATATTTACCCATTTTCTATCAGTTTTATGTGAACTGAAATCTGGTAAGTTCGTTGACCCTTGGGTTTATATGTTATCAAGCTGAAAGGATACTTTTGAGTTATAATGAAGATTGTTTTATTTCATTTATTTTTTTAGGTTGCTTTTAGGAATATCGCAAGATGTCGTTCGATGCACATTGGTCAAAAATCAAGCTAGTCTTTGTTTTTGTTTTTTATGATCTAATTTGTAGTTTAAATTAGTTGAGACGATATTTTATATTTCAAGAAGTTATTTGTAGGTTGGTTAATTAATCTTATTAACAGATTGATGTGATGATTATCTTTTATTATTAATGATATCTTCTTTTACTAAAACTTTTGTTTGTTGTATTCATGAAAATGCTAAATTTATAATTCGTTAATAGAATGCAAATATCAATATATAAAATTATTTTTTAGAACGGTGGAAGTCGACCTTAATAAGTTTCCCACCAATCTTTCCAATATTATCCGTCACAATTTTTTGTAATTTCGCACCAAAAGTTTTGGCGTCAAAATATTTAGAACGTCAACAATTGGTCATTTTTGTTTTCCCACCAAAATTTTAGAACCAAAAGTTTTGGTGCCAAAATATTTAGGATATACCAACAACTGATCCTTTTTGTTTTCCCACCAAAATTTTAGAACCAAAAGTGTTGGCGCCAAAACATTTAGGACGGCAACAATCCGTCCTTTTTGTTTTCCCGTCAATTATTTAGAACGTTTTAAAACTTATTAGGGTCCGCAAAAATTCTGTCCTTAAAAACCTTTAGAGACGGCTCGTCGTGTCCCTAAAACATTTGTCACACATATTATTTAAGCCTCCATGTTGTCGTCCCTATGGCCGTCCTAAATACTATTAGGGACGGCAAATGGATGGACTTTTAGGGACGGCAAATGGATGGACTTTTAGGGACGGCAAATGAGCGATCCAAATACTCTCTTTTCTTGTAGTGAGCCTCTTCATTTGTTTGGTATGCTGGTATCGTTTCCAATGGTAGAAGGCCATCAACCAGTGTTGCCTAATCAACATTCTGTATTAGGAAAAATAAAAGGAAAATACCCTTCTCCCCAATACAAACAATGTTTTGTTCCCAACCTTCTAGTAATCATTTTTTATAGAAAATTTCTGTGAAACACAGGAAGTTTTAGCAAACATAGAAAGTTTATTTCTAATCACTAATCACTGCATTTAACGAGTTAAAGCTACACAATTAAAGGCTGGAACTTGTACAAGGATTTCCATCAAAGCGAAACTGAGAAAGAAACAAAGACTATTATTAACTACCAACTCAAATTAATGGCTAGAACCAGTATACTTAATACTTGTTGTATAGCCTGCTGCTGTAACTTCTACCTACTTACAACAGATTCAGGATCGAAGCCTTATGCATTATGTGTTTCAATTTTCTCGATCCGAACTTCTTTAAGTAAAGCATCAAGCTCTCTTACAAAATCTACCCTTAGAAGAACATCATCAGCTTGGAAGTCAGATCTTAGTGGGCCTTCATGCTGACAATGAAGATAAAGAAAGCCAGACATCACATAGTAGACTATTCCTAGCCATGTTCAAATTTACCAGTAAAAATTATTTTTCCAGTTTAAGAACACATCTAACATCACTGTGGCTATTCAATAAGACGAGCCCGCTCAAGCTCGGGTCAATTAGAGCTTGGCTAAATGTCTTGTTTGGTTCAAGCAGCTCAAGCATGATTTTAAGCTCCACGTATAAATGAGCTTAGCTAGGATCAGCTTAAATATGTTTCTTTTATATGAGAATGTGGCTATCAAGGTCCAGTGTGTGGATGGTTGGATGAGAATGAATTGAATTATCTTTCGTTTAAATGTGAATGCTTATGATAAAATTATGTGTTCTTCTACAGGTTATGGATGAATCAGAACTACCTACATGCCGCAAATTGTATTTTGAAGCTATTGTAAACACACCTGATATCAACCCTCATGCAGAGAATAAGAGAAACATTGATTATGTATCTAGCTCTACAAACAATTTTGATTACTTGACACTGGAGAAAAGGAGAAGAAGGCGATGCTGAAAGACGATGATGAACTGACTGAAGCCAATTTCTTCGCACTGTTGGTATTCGTTATTGAGGCTACAGTCACACATTTGTTAAGAGCTTTCTACCTGACGTTTCCTTAAACCTCTTTGCTAGCTTGTGTTGTGTCAGCATTTAGTGATTTCTCTTGTTGCCTTCAATTGTACTAAACTTATGTCAATGAAATTTATTTTTTTTCTTCAATTAGTAACTGCCTTGTTTTTTATTGCCTCGTTTTTATTGATTGGTGCCTTGGGATTGTTGCAAAAAATTCTTGTTTGCTTGTTGTGAGTGTGGGTGTGGCCAAGCGCAATATAGGGCATTGCGTGTGAGAACCCAAACCTTACCTGTGTAACTTGTCTTCTATACTTTTTTAACATGCTCATTATGTGCCTTAACATGTTAAGAGTTCATATTGTTCATATCATGTTTGCCTTAGGTTAACTATGACCATAGCCGCATGTATGCCTTATATACTTTACATGCCATGTTGTACTTGCTTCGAGTATCACCTTAGCACTTAACTAATTCCTAATAGAGTCTTAGTACCTTTCTTACATGTTTTATAACTTCAATCTTGGTCATTGTATGATTGGTTGAGAGATTGGAAGCATTGTTGCTTCGTTTGACTCTTAAGGTCTCTCGGTTTGCTTTCATTTGCCTTGTTTCGTGTCTTTGAGACTCGTGAGTTGTTGGTTTGAATCCTAGACCATGTATACTAGTCCTTAGCATGTTTAAGAGTGTTATACCATGCTTGTTGCATCTTAGTTTAACTTTTTGTTGAATCGTTTGATGTTCATTGCGAGTTTTGCCCATGTTCTAACTTGTTTCGGGTGTCGTTCGGACATGTTTCGGACATGGTTTGAGTGGGTTTAACATCCCTTATAATTTGGAGTTGAATTGGACACATTTGAGGCTTGATTTCAAGTCATTTTATTGATTTTTGGACCAAGCGCTCGCTTAGTCAGAGGACCAAGCGATCTCACCTTTTCCAGCACTGCCCATCCTTGGCCAGAAGACCAAGCGCTCGCTTGGTCTCCATAGCAAGCGACCGCTTGCTCCGCTGTTCATCAATACAGGATTTTCTGATTTGTTTGGTTGATGACCCAATTAGCCTTAATGACCTTGATGTGTTATAAATTTACCTCGCAAGTGCATGAGTCAACCGTAGTATACTTCTGCAGAAGCAAGGGTCGAACCACGGAGATTTGAGTTTTGATTAAAGTAAATTCTACTAATCTAACAAAATAAAAATATTAATAACTAAAGGGTGGGTTTTGGTTTTATTAAAATAAACTAATTTAACAAAGCATATAAATATGAGATAAATCAAAGTTTGTAAAATGCCTAGGAATTAGGATTCACTTGTATATCCATCTTATGTTCGTTTATCAATTACGAGTTCGTTCACTAGTGTAAAGGATTGGGACTTACGGAGTGAGATTTGCAACCCTTAGTACTCCGTCTTAACTGTGCTTTCTTGGTCCGTCCACACAACAATTATGAGTTCATTAAGCACTATAAGAACTAAAGTAATTAAGAGTCCAATCAATACTCTTAAAAACACACGTGAACCTAGATCTACCTTAGCCCGATCAGGAAATCAGAGAGATCTATTTATCATTTAGGTTGACCAATATATAACTCACGTACGATCATTCATCTTATTATATCCAAGAGCATACAAATTCACTAACGCAGCCATTATGCGATAGTTTCAATGCAGACCAAAGATAATCTAAATTGATAAAAAAATAATTAATTGAATTGAAATTAATAATTAGAACAAAAGAATTAAATACAAGTTACCTCCAATTCCTAGATTATAGGGTTAGTTTCATATAATTGGAAATACAAAACCTTGTACCATTCTTGGAGAATCTTTCTTCATAGATAGAAAAATAATACAGAACTTCTTCCTCTCCTTCTGACCTAAAAAGAGGTATATTTATACCTAAAAATTGTATAACAACTAGGGTAAAGGGGAACATAACAATTAAACCCTAAAAGAAGTAGAGTGGGCCGCACGTCAACATGAAGAAAAAGTAGCGGCTGATTTCTTCTTTAGAAAAACTGATTTTCAACTTTTGAACTCAAAGTTTCAGCAATTTGCACTTTGGTCCCTGAAGTTCTTCAATTCAGCATAAAATGCCTATATTTTGCACAAATCTTCCTCAAGTCCCAGAAACTATAAAACAACACTAAAACAAATGTTAGACAACAAAAACCCCGAGAAATAGCAACATTTAAGCTTAAATAATACCCAATAAATGAGTATAAAACTCATTCATCAGACCCCCATCATTAGTGACCCTAAATGCTTGTATTAGACCCTAGCTTGGTTAATCTAATCCTAATCACTAATTAGGAGCTTAATCCTCCACCCTCTCCACTTGACATGTGGAATTCTATTCACTTTGAATGTGATATATATACTACTCCCTCCTTTGTGGCTGTCACCAAGACACCATTTCCTGCTTCTTTTGCTTCCTTGTTCTTGAGCTCTTGTGTGTGTTTGGTGAGGGGAGATTAGTGAGTGTTCTTCCATTTCCAAGAGTTCCGGAGTCCCGATTTTTAGACCGAGACATCCAAATCGAAGCTTTCATCGAGGAGCGCGATTCTCACCGATTAGATTTCAATTATTTCCTCTTTTTCTTGGCTTAAGGTAAGCTATTAATTCCCCTTAGGATTTTGTATGCTAGATGTACATGTTATCCCCTTCTTCCATGTCTATTTCATGCTCTCCTTGACTTCTACCATGTTAATAACATGTTTAGAGAGTTATAAAAATCTATAAATTATTGGGAATTAACTTAAATTAATTGTATTGATGTTAAGCCTAGAATTAAATGTGTTCTATGCTTCATTTGGTATAACTATTGTTCTTGGATCACTGGCTTTTAACAACTTTTAGAATTTATGATTCTAGGGTTTCATTTTTTAGGAATTTATGATAATTCTTGTCTATGGTTATTATTTGGGTTAATGACCTAGTCCAACCAATTCGAGAACTTAGAAAAGATTTTGGAATACAATTAGTGTTTTAACTCTATTTGGTTGAATTTATAGTAATGACTCAACATAGTCGATAATAGCGAGCCATTGAACAATACCGACTCGATGATCAATCCCTACGACGTTTGAATTGGATTGACCTTCATGCTTGATTTTAATGTATAGCATAGAATGCCTATTTGACATGTTGAGTCCGATCTTGTCGAGCTCAAGCCTTACTTGATTTAATGATGAGTAAATACCTACTTGTCATGAACGAGATCGCTCTTGTCAAGCTCGTTATCTACTTGAGATTTTTGTTGAGTAAACACCTACTTGGCATTTGCACGAGTCCAGCTGGCATACTTGGTCTTTATCACACACCCCTCCACTGTGGCCGTAGTGGAGAAGTACCCCCTTTGTTGTAACCAATAGAACGTATTGGTGTGTCTATCTCGGGCATCTCCTCAGAAGGTCAATGTACTCACAAACATCTGACACCTCACTTCTAGATAACGCTTGTATGCAGGAACTACGTAGCAGCACCGGTTCTCCATATATCCTTATCATATGTGATTTACTTTCGCGCACTTATGTGAAAACAACGTGCATCTTGGATATATGAACTATATGCTTATACGATGATATCTTACCTTGTATGTTGCATATTGTTATGTCACGCATGATTGATAGCTTACAAGTCTTTATGACTTAACCGTTCCCCTTTACTGTTTTAGATCCTAGCAAAACAGGTCCTTCTCATTGAGGCTTGCGATATTCATACCTCCTTGATTTCTCTTTTGGTCCAGCGTTGCAATTGAAGAGGTGATTTTAAATGTCCTCTTCTATTTTGACGGCTTCAAAACATTGTTAAAATGCAAAGAATTAATTATTTTTTAAATATATTACAGTATAAAGTGCAAATATATCGCGGTACAACAATTTTTTAAAAAAATTTAATTGCAGAGTAAGAAACAATAACTTTCTTTATTTACAATTCCAACATGTGAACCACGATATACAAAAAATGAAATCGCAGTGCAAGAATATTATGGTTCTTGATATTTAAGCAACATGTAAATATGTTGTACTTTTTCAATTTAATGCTCTTGAACCGCTATATATAAAAAATGGAATCGCAGTACAAAACTATGTTGGGTTTTGATTTTATGAATCGCGGTACAAAACTATGCTAACTTTTGAATTTGTGAATCGCATTGTAAATATTTCTGAATCGCAGTTTGAAAAAGTTGTTAAAATATAAAAAATTAATTAATTTTCAATAAATTAATGTATAAAGTGCAAATATATCGCGGTGCAATAATTTTAAGAGAAGAATCGCGGTACAAAACTATGCTGACTTTTAATTTTGTGAATCACGGTGCAAAACTATGCTAAGTTTTGAAGTTGTGAATCGCAGTTTGAAAAGGTTGTTAACGTGCAAAAAAGTAATTAATTGTCAATAAATTACAGTATAAAGTGAAAATATATCGCAGTGCAACAACAATTTTAAGAAAAGAATTGCGGTGCAAAACTATGCTAACTTTTGAATTTGTGAATCGCAATACAAAACTTTGTTGGCTTTTGAATTTGTGAACCGCGGTGCAAACTAATAATAATGAAAAATGAATACTTCATCCGTCACAATATTTTGCACTGCGATATATAAACTTGTCGTAGCGTGCCTCTTGCTTATTAAGGGTATCACAATCTTTTCGCAACCAAAAGTGACTTTTTCCGATTGAAAATAAAAAGATGGTACTTTAGCGATTGAAAACTTAATAAAGTTGACCGACCCGAATTTTACCCTAAAAAGAACAACAATTAGCAGCCCTAATATCTATTCGGAAATATTTGTTATGCTAATTTCTCCAGGACCATATAAATAATAAATGTACAACTAAAATACAATGTTTCAATTTTCGAAGAGATTAGCCTTCAAAACACATAGGTAACACTCACTAGACCGACAAATACAACAAATCAATCCAATACCAATCCACCGATTTTTCCATCAACTTCGAAAAAATCTACGACGATTGAAGCAAACTTGGATTGCAATTGGGATAGAAAGATGGTGATTTCAAACCCTAGCCTTGGAGTTTCTTAAAACAGATATGGATTAGAGACGCAGGTTGGGCGTGTAGGGCCAGGCCTGGAGGTTACGGTGGAGACAGACAGACAGACAGACAGAGAGCGGGGGGGATAAAGTGGTACTAGGGCTTAAAAGTTTCTTGGAATGGCCAGATGTGGAGGAAATGAAGATGAAGGAAAACACCATCGATGTGAGCTAGAGAGGAGAGGGAGAACTCGATCCGGTGTCTAAGAACTTTAAGAAGGGAAGGGGCTTCTTATAGAGTTTTTTTTCCTTGTTAAGATGGGTTACTATTGATTCATCTTTAACTTTTCTTTGTTTGAAAAACACTTACTAATTACTTACCTGGGTTGTTTTTTATTTTGCATTCCAGTTTTTGTATTTTCTTATTTGCCTTCATTTATTAATAATATTTTTTTACTAGTTTTTTATTTTTTTTATATTCTGAAAAAAAACGTATAAAAAGTCAAATAAGAAATTAAATAAATAAATAAATTATAAAAATTTAAACGAATTAACTTTTAATTATTTATATTTATTTTAAAATTATGTGGGCTTAGTAATTTGTTTTCTATAGTTTGATAATTCATAGTTTAATTTTATAACTTTTAGAGAAATATTATAACTATTTTTTTTCTTTTTTTAACCTTAAGAACTTGATGCATCCAAAAAAGCATCATATCGGGGGTATCGAAAGTAGCGGTGGACGCGGGTCGTCGGAGTTGTCGTCCGGCGGCCTTCTTGTCGTCGGTGGTGGATATCCGGTTGTATATCTGTAAAATAAACACCGTGAGTCGGCGGGGAGGGCCCCCGCCAAAAACCTTCTGACGTGTTTATCAGTACACGTATGAAAAAGATGGTGCATAGCCCCCAAGTGTGTGTGTGATTCTCAATCAGAAACAGAGAGAGATCAAAAAGAAAGAAAGACTGAGCCCCCACTCTATGAGCTAGAGGGGGTTATTTATACCTGAGGGAATGAGTTCAGCCCGTTGCGCAGAGGCTTGGCCAATCCTTTAGACATATTGTAAAATATAGTGGGCCATTAAACAAGACCCAAACGCCATTTGTAGCGGATCCAAAATATGCACATCAGAACTCAATATTTTTTTTTAACATAAAGTGGGTTTTTTATTTGCCTTCATTTTATTAATAATGTTTTTTTACTATTTATTTATTATTTGTATATTTTGAAAAAAAAATTATATTAAGTCCAATAACCAATTGAAATGAGAAAAAATAGATAAAAATGTAGTCAAATTAAATTTATTAATAACTTAGTATTCATTTTACAAATATGTGAGCTTAATAATTTGTTGTTTTCTTAATTTGATAATTTATAGTGACTTTATTGACTATACAGACCAAATATATATGGGCATTTCTATCTTTTTTAGCATTTCCATCTAACTTAACTAACAATAATAACTCTGAGTGGCCTAATTATCACCAAATGCCAAGTGTAGTGACTAAATTGAGAAAAACAAATAGTAGAACGGACTTAACGAATAATCCATGAAAATAAAGGTGACTAAATTGTAATTTAATAGCCTTTTAGTAATGCATAAACCTGTTAATTAGTATGACATCTAATATATATCAACTAAGTTTTGAGATTATTTCATTCAACATTGTTTTTTATGCTGACAATACATCAAAAGTAAACACAAATTTAAAAAAAAAAAAAAAAACTCACTAAATACATTATTTTTGTATATGTGCTACCTTACGAAAGTATCATGTATCTGAAAATAAATATTTGTATTTTAAAATGAAAGTTTATAGGTTAAAACATATAAATGAGACTTTTTTTTAAGACAAACAAAATAAAAAATATAATTTATTTATTTCTTTGATCGATGGGTGCGGCAAAATGTTTTTGAAATATTCTTGCTTTATCTTTTATCATTACAAATGGAAAACAAATCAACAAAAATGGTACAAATATTTACCATTACAAAGGAAAAAAAATCAATTTTGAAATATTTTGAATTGAATATAAAATTCAATTCACCATTTGAATATTGATTTTTAGAATATAATATTGATTTTTAGAAATGGTGAATTGAAATAGTTTTAGAATATTGATTTTTAAAAATGGTACCATTTTCACCATTTGAATTTAATTGAAATATTGAATATTCAAATATTTTAAGAATATTTTAAGAATATTTATTTTTAAAAATGAATATTTAATATTTAAAAATGGTACCATTTTTAGAATATTTAAAAATGGTACCATTGAATATTTAAAAATATTTAATATTGAATATTAAAATGGTGAAATGGTGATTTTTAGAATATTGATTTTTAAAAATATTCAAATATTCAAATGGTATAAATTATATCAGAGCGGGTCCCGGCCGGAAATGTGGGAACAATGTGCTATGTGGGCCAAAGTAGAATCCAGATCTCCTGTACCACTTGTATGTACCACTGGTGTATCATTTTTCATCTTTATCATTGTATCCCAATCATTGCATCTCAACCAATGGTTGAGATGAACAGTGGTACACCAGTGGTATATACAAGTGGTATAGGAGATCTGCACTCGCCAAAGTATTATACCGCAGAAGGTGGAAGTCACCTCTTGATCCCCGTACGAACCACCTCTTGAATCCTGCATCACCCGGGTTACGATTCGGCCTTGACGAGGACGTCAAGGATTTAAGTGGGGGAGATTGTAATACCACAATCGGGTAGATGTGACACTTGTGTGTAATTTATAAGATAGTCATTCGTTACTACTAGGTACCAACATCATCCATGAACTTTGGACGTCGATGACCCGCTACGTCTTCAAATTACACGCAATGCACGGACTCTCGTGTCATTACAAAAAATCATCAGTTGAATATTGTAAAATATTTAAATATTCAATATTAAAAATGGTACCATTTGAATATTTTGAAATTGTGATTTTTAGAATATAAAAAAATTGTGGTACAAATATTTAGCATTTGAATTTTTGTGGCTCATTCGATTCAATTTTGTGGCTAATTCAAGATTTTGAAATATTTAAAAATATAAAGAATTTTTAAAAAATATTTTGGAGTGTCTCACTGGTTTCTCTATTATTTTTACTTTATCTTTTATCATTATAAAGGGAAAAAAAACTCCAATTTTGAAGCTAAACAGTGATATAAAATAGTACAATTTCTAAGAAACAAATAAATTTTACATATTTAGAACTAATTAACTTTGTAAAGTCAAAAAATGAAAAAGAAAATAAAAGGGGGAGGGAGTAAGGAATTAGTCCCAATTGAACTTTTTATGCAGAACAACTAAACGTAACACCAAAATCCTTAAACACAACACCATTTAAAAAGTAAAATTACTTTCCTATCCCTCTTCACATTTGATCGTTGAAAGGCTGAAAGCTCCGACCGCCATATTTTAGGTTAGTTGTGTTTGCCATGCAATCGTGCTGCGCAAAGTTTCCCAATTGAGTGTTAGTGTCTGATTTCGATTCTGCTTTTATGGGGCTTATTATTGAATCCGTTCGATTCGTTTGATGGTGTGTGGTGCTTATGTGATAATGAATCTCTGGTGTTCTGTATACTGTGTTTTAGAAACTTTGATTTGACAATGCTCTTTTATCTTGCTTGACTTGCTCATCGAAATGTTTGAAATGAACGAATAGGAAATTTCTTAACTTTTCTACATAAGCCTGTCTAAGCAATTTTACTTGACAGTGTAGGGTTTCTCTTGGGGCCTGATTGTTCCATATAGCAAAAATTTGAAAGGTGGTTAGCAGGTTGGAAGAAATAATTGTTATCTAAAGGGGGTAAGCTTACGTTAATTAAGAGCACTTTGTCAAATTTACCCACGTACTTCGTGTCGATCTTTGCTCTTCGTTGCCGTGGCCAATAGGCTCAAAAAATTAGAAAGGGACTTTCTATGGGACGGGCCTGCAGATGAATGAAAATATCATCTGGTTAACTGGAATACCGTGTGTCGTAACTTGAAAGGAGGAGGCTTAGGGGTGAAAAGGCTCAAAGTCTTCAATGTCGGCCTTTTGGGGAAGTGGCTTTGGAAGTTTCTAACAGATAAGGAGGCGTTGTGTAGGAGGGTGGTGGTGGGTAAGTATGGGGAAAGCGATCACCTTTGGTTCCCCAAGGAGATTCATTCGTCTTATGGGGTGGGAGTGTGGAAGGGTATCATGAAGAGGTGGGAGTCTTTTAAGCATTTCATCACCTTTAGCGTGGGTACTGGATCTCCAGTTATATTTTGGAGGGATAAGTGGTGTGGTGACATGGAGCTACGGAGTATGTTCCCCAACCTGTTCAATATTGCTGAAAATAAAGACAAGTACGTGAGTTCAGTCCTTTAGCTGGCAGAGGGTAGCATGGTGTGGAATCCCTTGTTTCATAGAAATTTCCAAGATTGGGAGATGAATGTGAAGGGGCAGTTCTTTGCATTAATGTTGTATTCCCAGGAGGGTTTAGGAGGTAAGGAGGACAGAGTGGTTTGGGAGGGGGCAGCGAGTGACGTGTTCTCAGTTAAGTCGTTTTATCATAGTTTGACAGAAGATGAGAATTCATTTCCATGGAAATCCATGTGGAAACCTAAGGCTCCAACTAGAGTGGAATTTTTTTGTGGGAAGTCGCCAATGAAGCCATTCTTACGGGGGATAATCTAAGGGCTAGGAAAAAGGTTTATGTTAACTAGTGTTACTTGTGTAAAGGTGACGGAGAAAGTGTAAATCACATATTCATTCACTGTCCTGTAGCGAAGGAAATCTGGGACTACATTCTGATTCTGTTTTGCTTATCTTGGGTTATGCCTAGATCGATTAAAGATCTTCTTCTAGGCTGGTCTCTGTGCAAGAGAAGGAGGAGGAGCAGCATATGGGAATCTACTCTTTTGGCAGTTTGCTAGATTTTGTGGGGGGAGAGGAATCATAGAGTCTTCGAGAATGAGGAGCTTATCGTGGATAAGCTTAAGGGGCAGATCATCCGGACATTGTTCCTTTGGTGTAATGAGTCGGATCCGGGTTCCGACAGCCCTTTTGTAAATTTTTTGACAGATTTTTGATTAGTTAGGTTTTTGGTTGTATACTTCCGGTGTACATAGGTTGCGTCACCTGTTTTGGCACGTATTAATATTACTCTTACTTATCAAAAAAAAAATTTGTTGTTTTATGTGTAAAGGTGATGTGGAGAGTGTCCATCATCTTTTGTTGTACTGTCCAGGGGCGAGGGAGTTATGGAATTTTCTACTTAATCTATTTCACCTTTCGTGGATAATGCCAAGCTCCGTCAAGGAGCTTTTCCATGGTTGGTCCCTGTATAAGCGTAGAAGGAGGAATAGTATTTGGTCGCTGGCCTTCTGCTAGATTATCTAGAGGGAAAGGAATCATACAGTCTTTGAGAATGAAGAGATGGATGTTGCTAGATTGAAAGAGACTCTTCAGATATGGTAAAAGTGAAAACAAGTAAGATCTATAAAGACAATCATCAAACCAGCTTACTAGAAATTACATAGTCCATGTAATTTCTTTGACCAGATATAGTACTTTGATGATGGAGGTCAAAAATCTAAAGTGCCGGAAAAGTTTGATAACTGAAATATAAGAGCAACAGCACCCCATTAACCTTTCATGAACTTTTCCCCATTTTTGGATTAGAGTGCAGTTTTTGCCCAAAAAAATTGAATTCCCAAACCACAATTAAGTCGCAAGAACCACCAAATATCAATTCTTGGCACTTCATTCTCACTCTTTCCATCATCTTTTCTATAATATCAAATCACACTAAGGAGTTTCCTATAGTAATGTCTTCATAAGTAATGTTTCCATTTGTCCTTCCAAATCACACTAAGGTGTTTGTTATAATATCAAATCACACCTAAGGTGTTTCCTATAGTGATGGCTCTTCAGTGAGGTTTTGGAAGGACAAATGGTGCGTTGGAGGGGAGTTGTGTAGATTATTCCCCAATCTGTATGCTCTTGCTAGAGCTGAGGAGGGCTACATAAATTATGTGCTTTATTCGGAGGAGGGCAGGTCTATATGGAACCTTTCTTTTCGCAGAAGCTTTCAAGACTGGGAGATTGAGACAGTCGCGTGATTGTTTGAGTTCTTATATGCCCAAAAAGTTGGCCTTTCCAGCGGATAAAGTTTTATGGGACGTGACAAAAGTAGAGTGTTTTTGGTGAAAGGGTTTTACTCTAAACTGGACAGCAGCAACAAAATTTTATTCCTGTGGAGATAGATATGGAAAACTGGGGTTCCAAGTGGAGTGGCTTTTTTGGCGTGGGAGGTAGCAAACGAAGCCATCTTAATAGGTGACAATTTGAGGAAAAGAGACCTTCTGTACACTAATTTGTGCTATCTCTTTAAGGGGGATGAAGAGAGTGTTAACCATTTGATGCTCTGCTGCCTGGTGGTGTGGACTCTATGGTCTGCGATTTTTGGCTTGTTTAACATTTCGTGGGTGCTCCCAAACTCTACCAAGGATCTTTTTTGGAATTGGTCTTATTTTAGGAGGAAAAAGAACAGGAATTGCCTTTGGGATGTTGCCCCATTAAGCGTAGCTTGGACAATTTGGAAAGAAAGAAATCGAAGGGCTTGTTTGGTAGTCAGACAAGGATAAGTAGTATTATTAATCACAGTACTATTAGTGCCCTCGCTATTAATCCTCACTTGTATATTGAGGGTAGTTTTGATATTACAAATGTTAATTCCAATTTTTTTTTAGTGAGGGCGCTAATAATACCACCCTCCCCCTTGATATTAATAGTGAGGGGATAATGACTTTATCCGGATAACTCGTGCTATTAGTCCCGACCACCTATTGCGTACCAAACATCACACAACTCGGATTATTAATCATACCTGGCCTTAATCCTGGCTACCAAACGGCACCGAAGGGGGTTTGATAATGAAGAGCGTTATATGAATGCTTTGAGGAAATCGCTTCTCTCGAACATGCTTGAATGGAGTGTAGGGGCTGATCATACCTTGAATCTTAATGATAACACTAGTGCAGATGCTGTGAATATTTTCCATATTGGCTAGTGGGTATATTTTTGTGTAGTGTATACTTTTATGTCAAGGACGCATCACCTGTTTTGACGCTCTTCATATATATATATACTTTACCTTTATAAAAAAAAAAGTGGTAATTCTTACTTTCAAAAGTAATAAGGTCTCAAATCTCAATGACTAATAGCCTCAAGCTATGTCAAAAGCAATTTCTAACATTGTCCTATGTATTTTTCAGCTACTATCCAGCAGTTTATATACAAGTAAGCCAAAGGAAGCTCTAATAATAACTTTGTCATGTTGGCTTGTCATTTCCTTTGATGTTTCACTACGAATATGTATCTCATTATCATCATGGACTTATAGGCTGATGCAGTAGCAGGTACATTCAAACTTGAGAGGTTAAATTGTCAAAACTACAAAGTTGGACAACAATTTAGGTTGGGAACGGCAACAACAAAGCTGCTAGAACTTTAACGCGTTAACAGAAGCTGCATGCCTAGTAGCTTTGTTGCTTTCGTTCCCACTTCCCAACCAAAATTGCTGTCCAACTTTGCAGTTTTGGCAATTTGACCCCCTCAAGTTCTCAAGTACTTGCTCCTGCATCATAGGCCCTAACAAAATCAACAGCTTCACAATTTAACACTACAACGAGTCCTTGGAAAGAAAATCTTCACAACTTTCCAAGCAGCTTTCTGACCAACCTACAACCATTTACAAACCATTGTATCTCAGCATAACTCTTCCTTTATAATTTGATTACATGTTTTATAGCAACATCGTATGTACTCTGCTTTTGGAGTTGCTTCATGGTTGGGCAACATAGTTTCCACTAACATCAAACAGTGTAATGGTGTTCACCTTTGCCTACCCAAGTAGAAGGCTCATGCATGAAAATATAATATAGATGATTTTTGTCATTGGGCTAGTAAGTAATGAACATATTTAACACTACTTTTGACATGTATGACTCAAAGTAATAATTGTTAACTTTACTAGTATATTAATACATCTATATTTTAATGATAAGTTATTATAGTATTGTCTATTTGATGTCTTCTTGCGGTGGAAGATTATAAGATTTTGATAAGTTTTGGTGGGGTCCTTTTTAAAATTGCTTTCCCATTAAGTTTACTCAAATTATAAAAATTGTATTTTGGAGTTTGTCTACATAAGTGTCTGGTATTGTCGTATTTTCTCTCATCTTAGAATAATGCAAGTATATGTTGATTTGCAAAATTTCATATATCCACGTTCATATGGATTACGAGGTATACGCACAGACGGTAGAAATGTTTATCGGATACTTATGAGAGATTTACGAATTCAGGAGATGTTGTGTGACTTTCATTTTTTGGTATCTTAACATGACTAGGTAGGCTTTTTGTTTACAAACATGGATATATTTGAATGATCTTACTTCCACTTTACTGTGAAATAGTCTAAGAAAAGAGGTCTTTCATTGGAAGAAAAGTGTGAGAAGATGCTCCAGATCTTTACGAGTCTCAAGACTTCTACCTTGTGAGTATCGTTTTATCATGTATCATTTCTATTTGAAGTGCTTTTTAAATGCTGATTACCCAGTTTATGCACCAAGTTTTCTTATCAGTAGTAGCTATATTTTATGGGCTAAAGCAGATTTCATAATGATATAAATAAAAGATGGTGGCCATTCTTGCTGTTTGAATTTACTCGTAATACATTGTTGTTATCTTCAATTTTAAGAGCTTATTATTCATTGATCGTCTTGTAATCCTTAATGATATGGTGGAAAGCATTGATACACCTAGGTAAGGGCTGCATGGTTAGACTTGTTATATTAGTTAACTGTCATCTCACCAAGAATATAAGTTTTCCGGTGATGAATTAGCTTTTGCTTTTATCTGAGATCTACGCCTATTCATGTGGAAATATGAAAGGATTTGACTCTGCTGTTTTAGGGCGTTATCCAGTGCTATGTTCAGCTTGGAACAAGGGCTATATTGATTAGTGATTATTGGAAAAAAATCAGTAGAGTATAGTGAAGGTAACCATAAGGTTTGAATCCTAAAATAAACTAGGAAAAAAGAGAAGGAAAAACCTTAACAGTTTCTGGCTCTTGTCTATTCAAGTAGAATTATGAAAGCATTCGACTCTACTGTTTTAGGGATTTATGTTCTTTCTTCAAATAGTTTTCTTTTTCTAAGTGTCTAATTTAAGCATTTACCAGAATGAGCAAGAAGAGGCTTTAAGTAAGCTCAAAGCGATTGAAGAGAAATTTAACGAGCTAAAGGTAGGCTCACATCTTATACCCAATTCTTCTTTTTGTCTCTATGAAACACCATCTCGTTGCAGCCTATAATCTTAATTTTCAGGGAGAGATGGGACAATTTGCAGACAATGACCCAGCTACCTTTGAAGCAATGAGTTAATTAATGCCTATACTTCCTTTCCTTAATTCAAATGTTCCCTGTGGAATGCCCATTTTAAAAACATCGAACAGTACTTTTAATCATACTAATTGTTCATTGCATATGTGTTAGAGAAAGCTATTGAAGTTGCCCATGCAGCCACTAACAGATGGATAGGTTTGACCTCTTACAAAATTTTAGCTCACCTTCACTTTTCTGGTTTGCAAATGACCTGTTCATGAGTGACGACTCTTACATCGAAGTACATTGTAGACAACATTTTTACACTGTGCCAATGGTGTTCAAACAACTTTCCACAGGCCAAAGAACAGCTTGATCACTTGTATAATGAGGTATACCCCTATTATTTTCAATTTACCAGGGCACACACAACTGCGGCCTTCCTATTTTTGCTTGGTCATTTAACAATTGATGCAATGAGATTATAGCTACAAGAAAATACACCTATCTCTAATATCCATTGGGGTAACGCATTTCGAGTAGTCAACCCTATTCTCCCCCTCCCACACCAGACCCACCCAATACACCCCACCCCCTCAAAAAAAAAAAAGGTTCCCAACTTTTAGAAGGAAAAACAATCTATTATGCTGCTGCACCTGTCAGTCTTATCCAAGAGCATATACCAAAAATGCTAACGAATGGTTTTATCCTCTTGCCCTTTCTAACAAGTGATACTGGCATCTTCCTATAATAGAATCTCTCCTTTTCTAACTGAGTTCCATAATGATTCTTGAATTTGGCTCAGCTATGTTGCTATCCAGAAAGGGAAAGCATATTGGTTGCTATTTCTGGCAGTACTTTTGTTTAAAATCATCGCTCTAGTAAACCTGATGTGTCTTCTCAACGCCAGTTGGGTCACTCATCATCCACCGTAGGACGTCCAACTATTTGGGTAAGTCTCTCTTGCTTTACAGATATACATTTTCTAGATTAAATATATACACTTCTGTGAAACATTAGACTCATTATCCAAGTCATTCAAATCCCGCACATTCCATGAAATAATACGAATATCCATAATCACTTAAGTTTTCTTCTCCTCCTGTTGTTCTCCCCTTCTGCACTCTCTTCACGGTCAAACTTAAGAGTGCAACCTAATTGTTTCAATTCCCGATTACATCTCGCCCGAGTCTTACCCCGATTAGCACTGTTATCTTTACTCGATGATCTCCAGCTTCTATCAATCTCTAAACGCAATTCCCTGATTTTATCCTCAAAACCATGACATGACACCCCCAGGAATTTACTAAAACCTTTAGCCCTCCTTTTGACCCACAACGAGATTTCCTCCATGTCCCTGTCACACAGCAAAGGTTCAAAACCACAAAAATCTTTAGGATTCAGAATGGCCAAGGGAGTACAAGAGATTGACTATGCTTGATTTTCGTCCACAGTCACCGAAGAAGGTAAGTTAACAACTAAAAGTTTTTTATCTCTGACCTGCGACGTCCCAGTCTCCTTTGCTGTCACACCTCCCTCTGCATTCTCAGTCACCCCAACTCAAGCACCCTCTGACCTGACACAATTCACTACTTATTCTACATCTTCTTGAACCTTATCAGTCTCATCCAGACTGGCATCATCAATACCATCCTATTCAACATTAATCTGCAAAGATCCGGCTCCTACACCACTATCAAAAAGAGCACCAACATCCTCATTATCACACAACCCTCCGGCAAATTCTCCATTTTCAAGAAAAAGAGAGCTACCAACCAACAAATCTTCTTGTAGAGACGGCTCACTGCCATCTTTACTATGCGCTTCAGGTTCTACCGCTACCTGAACCTTATCCATCCCACCCAGTATAAATATCATCTAAACCACCACTATCGACATTAATCTGCATTGAACCAAATCCACCCCCACTATCAAAACGAACACCATCATCTCTACTATCACACGACCCATCGGCGGATTCTTCCTTTTCAGAAGAGAGGGATACCAGCCATCGACTCTTCATATAGAAACGAAGCCCCCACACCTGTTTCCAATTTCTTTGAACACCTCCCTGCCCCACAAATGCAACGGGAGGCCCAGAACCTGAATCCAAACCTCTAGTGGTTTTCTCTCTTCTTAAAGATAACCTTCCATAGGATCCCAATGATTTAGCAGCAACGGCTTCTTATCCACAACCCACGACTTGTCTCAAAAAATGCAATCTGCTTCAACCTTAGAAGGAAATTCAAACAGAAAAGAATTCGCATTGAGCAACACCACCCTAACTCCCCCCACCCCTTTCCATCTCTTATCAACCCACTTTTGTAGCTCTAAACTAGACCAACTTGAGGAATCACCCTCTCCCCATCTGTCCACCAGTCACCTCTCAAGAAACTGAAAAGAGCTTTTACACGAGTCTTCCACCACCTCGAAATCTACCACTGAAAGAAACTTGTTACAAACCTGTCGCCTGATTTGTACCCCCAAATCAGACCATGGAGGTATATCTGCCACCTCTTTATATGATTTGGAAGATGGCTTCTTCTCAGCGAACACCGATGACCCCCTTGATTTGCTTATGTATTGGTATCATGTGTCTTGTTATATATGTTGACATCTAGTTATAAATCTTGTTTTAAATCTGTTATTAAATCTGGTATGAAAAACGCTGCTGGTATTAAATCTGTAAATTCCCAAGATGATGTTTGGTAGAGTTTGATAAGACTAGCCCAACCATTTTGTCACCTGAAAGGTTTGGATATGGTCAGCTTGTTGGACCCCTTGATTTGCTTAAACAGAATAGTTTACAGCGAACACCGAGGACCCATTGATTTGCTTATGTGTTGGTATCACGTGTCTTGTTATATATGTTGACATCTAGTTATAAATCTTGTTTTAAATCTGGTATGAAAACGTTGTTGGCATTAAATCTATAAATTTCCAAGATGATGTTTGGTAGAGTTGGAATGGGTAAGGTGTGCTCATAGTGGAGTCTGGTAAGGTCTGCTACTTGATCTGCAATTTTGTTATAATGGGCATAATAGTGTTACCGCTGCCAAAAATCTGCAGATGTAGATTTGTTACTTGCTCTGCAGTTTTGTTATAATTGGCATAATAGCGTTATTGCTACCAAAAAACAGCATATGTAGATTGGTTACTCATCATGACCAAACACTATTTCCGTTCAACATAAGCAAAATACCTGAACAGTTGTAAATGTTTATTTGGGCAGCTAGCACCTAATATCACTTGCGTGGATGTTGGTACAGTTAAAATTCTCATTTTGCAAACGGAGATCATCGTTTGAAACTAGATTCTAGATCACTTGTTTTGAATTCTTGTATTGGCAAGAGCATTAGTAAAATTGTGGAGAATATATTTGATTTAGTCAAACATGAGTTCAAATTTCGTCCCATTTTGAGGTGTGAATTTCTGACTTGAGGGTGCATTTCATGATCCTTGTTTCGTGTTTTAATTTATTTATTTATGTTTTAGGGTGGTGCAATAGTATCTCTCAAAAGTGCAGTAAATTCAGACTTTGTTGTTGCCAAGGGAATTATCTCTAGTATCGATCCAAAAACACGGGTGGGAGGTGTTGAGTTAGGCTGTAATTGGTGTGAATTATCCATTCAAGTTCCCGTGGAATGGAACGAAGAGTTAATTAGGCCATATGGATTTTTTTTGCAACAATTGGAGATGTGATTAGAGCACCTATAGCTTGACGTTTATCATTGGTATGTTTGTATTACTTAAATCCATTTATCATATTCAAATTCGTGAGCATGTATGTCTTTTTTTACTTTTACTAATTTAAATTTATATATTTGTAGGTAACACCGTTGGATTTTGATTCAAGTTAGTTACAACCTCAAAATATTGAACATGGAGAACTTCATAGATTTGTTAGGATGAAAGATCTATGTTTTGGTAGTGTGATATATTATTTTTGCTCGTGTGATACAATTAACACACATGGTTAGTTTTATTTTGATATTTAAATTATTGAAAGACTTGGTTTGGAACAATGTAATTGAAGTGTTGGTGATTAATTTGATGGTAATATTTTGATGATTACATGTCTTTTGTTGTTGTACCTTGTACTATTTTTCATATTTTATTTATAGATCTTGTCTTTGGGGGGGCTTTATTTGTATTACCTTAATATTACTAATTATGGCTTTTTAAAGAAGTGTCCTAATAGCATGTGATATAACAACCTTTAAAGATTAACTATTGAGGCGTTTTAAGGTGTCCTAATAACCAACCATTGAATTGCCTTTACATCTTAGCTATTGAGACACTAGTAAGTGTTGCTTCAATGGTTTTATTGAGGCATTTGATAGTAGTTAAAACAGCTTGAATTGTTTTAAAGGGACACTTAAAAGTGTCACAATAGTTAATTTTACACATTTCAAATTACTTTATGAGGCACATTAAAGTGACACTAGAAAATATATTGAGGCTCTTACATGAGCCTCATTATGTTGTAGTCTGTTAAAGCACTTGAAAAAGCCTCAATAGCCTATTGGGGCTTCAAAACAGGCGACATTTGAACCAAGTGCCCCAGGTTCAAAAAGCCTCAATAGGGTATCTACGAGGCACTTTTAAGAGCCTCGAAAGACATAATTTGTTGTAGTAATGTGATAAGCATTTCGATGCATTATTTTGACTCACAATGCATGATTATGTACATCATGATTGAAAATCATTGAACCAATTCAAGCTGGTTTCATTAGCATCTCTTCTGTCTTCTTCTTCGTCCTCCGTCAATACTTCTTCTTCCTCCTCTATCAATACATAATTCTCCAGGTCGATCTTCGTTTCGTTACCCCAACAATTACGATTTTCGAATAAATTAGATTCAAGTGATGATCGAGTTTTGAAGATGTTGAAGATTTAGGCATGTAGTAATTGATGGTGATTAGAGGAGAAGTAATTGATGAAGATTAGTTGATGAAATATTTAAAAGGCTAACAGAAAGACAAGTAAACTAAACATTGATGGCAGGAGGGAATTATTGGAACAATTTTATGAAAGCGCTCTTTATCGATTAAAAAAAGTTTAGCGGTTGAAAGTTTACCAAAGTTGATCAGTCGGCAATTTTCTCAAGAAAAAATAAAATAAATGGCAAATCGTAGCATTGGTCCCTCAACTATAGGTTCGTCACAGTAATAGTCCCTTAACAATTTTATGTCAAATTTGGGTCCTATAAGTATTAAATTTTCACAACTACATTCATTTTGATGGATGTCGTTAAAAAATTATCGTTAAGTTACCATGTGACTCACACGTGCTTTAAGGGCTAAAATGAAATTTTTCTAAACCTAACTTCTATAACAATTTTCAATCGAGTCCCTAGGGTTTGAAAAAAGACCCAAAGGCCTTCTTCCCCAAAATCCATTCCACATACATACCCAGCCAGAGCTGCTCGATCACCCAAACAAAATTGAAGTCTAAATAGACCTACAATTGGCAATGAATTTAGTCCTAAGATACTAGATGTAGAAAGCAAACAACATATATCTCCTTAAATTTTGTTTATCAAGTCATGATCTTTACTCAATAGAATTTCAGAATAAAAAGAAGAAAATATTGTGGGTCGGTCCCGTTTCAGACAATTTAATCGTTGCAGTACACTTTATTTATTTTCAACCGAAAAAATTCACTTTTTGAAGGAAAATGACTACGTTACCCTTAATGAACGCTTAACGATAAGTAGCTGCGTGAACCGCAGTTTAAAAGTCACTTTTTAAATGAAATTTTTATTTTTGTTTAATGATTTTTGAATCGCAGTTTCAAAAGATTGTTAAAGTGCAAAGAATTAATTATTTTTTTAATATATTATAGTATAAAGTACAAATAAATCGCGGTGCAACAATTTTAAAAAAAGAATTGCGGTGCAAGAAACAATAACTTTCTTTATTTCCAATTCCAACATGTGAACCGCGATATATAAAAAATGAAATCGCAGTGCAAGAATATTCTGGCTCTTGATATTTAAGCAATATGTAAATACGTTGTACTTTTTCAATTTAATGCTCTTGAACCGCGATATATAAAAAATGGAATCGCGGTACAAAACTATGCTGGCATTTAATTTTGTGAATCGCGGTACAAAACTATGCTAGCTTTTGAATTTATGAATCGCGGTGCAAAGATTTCTGAATCGCGGTTTGAAAAAGTTGTTAAAATGAAAAAAAAAATAATTAATTTTCAATAAATTACTGTATAAAGTGCAAATATATCGCGGTGCAATAATTTTAAGAGAAGAATCACGGTACAAAACTATGCTTACTTTTAATTTTGTGAATCGCGGTGCAAAACTATGCTAACTTTTGAAGTTGTGAATCGCAGTTTGAAAAGGTTGTTAAAGTACAAAAAAGTAATTAATTGTCAATAAATTACAGTATAAAGTGCAAATATATCGCGGTGCAATAATTTTAAAAAAAGAATTGCGGTACAAAACTATGCTAACTTTTGAATTTGTGAATCGCGGTACAAAACTTTGTTGGCTTTTGAATTTGTGAACCGCGGTGCAAACTAATAATAATGAAAAACGAATACTTCATCTGTCACAATATTTTGCACCGCGATATATAAACTTGTCGTAGTACACCTCTTGCTCATTAAGGGTATCACAATCTTTTCGCATCTAAAAGTGACTTTTTCCGATTGAAAATAAAAAGATGGTACTTTAGCGATTAGAAACTTAATAAAGTTGACCGGCCCGAATTTTACCCTAAAAAGAACAACAATTGGCAGCCCTAATATCTATTCGGAAATATTTGTTATGCTAATTTCTCCATGCCCATATAAATAATAAGCGTACAACTAAAATACAATGTTTCAATTCTTGAAGAGATTAGCCTTCAAAAACATATAGGTAACACTCATTGGACCGACAAATTCAACAAATCAATCCAATACCAATCCACCGATTTTTCCATCAACATCGAAAAAATCTACGACAGTTGAAGCAGACTTGGATTGCAATTGGGATAGAGAGATGGTGATTTCAAACCCTAGATTTGGAGTTGCTTAAAATAGAGATGGATCAGAGACGGAGGTTGGGCGTAGGGCTAGGTGTGGCGAGGTTGCGGTGGAGAGAGACATACAAACAAACAGAGACAGAGACAGAGAGAGAGGGAGGGGGGGATCGAGTGGTACTAGGGCTTAAAAGTTTCTTGGAATGGCCAGATGTGGAGGAGATGAAGATGAAGGGAAACATCACCGATGTGAGCTAGAGAGGAGAGGGAGAACTCGATCTGGTGTCTAAGAACTTTAAGAAGGGAAGGGTCTTCTTATAGAGTTTTTTTCCCTTGTTAAGATGGGTTATTATTGATTCATATTTAACTTTTTTTGTTTGAAAAACACTTACTAATTACTTACATGGGTTGTTTTTTTATTTTGCATTCCATTTTTTTGTATTTTCTTATTTCCCTTCATTTATTAATAATATTTTTTACTAGTTTTTTATTTTTTTATATTCTGAAAAAAACATATAAAAAAGAAAATAAGAAATTAAATAAATAAATAAATTATAAAAATTTAGACAAATTAACTTTTAATTACTTATATTTATTTTACAATTATGTGGGCTCAGTAATTTGTTTTCTATAGTTTGATAATTCGAAGTTTAATTTTATAACTTTTAGAGAAATATTATAACTATTTATTTTCATTTTTACTTTTTTAACCTTAAGAACTCAATATTTTTTTAACATAAAGTGGGTTTTTTATTTGCCTTCAAATTATTAATAATGTTTTTTACTATTTATTTATTATTTGTATATTTTGAAGAAAAAAAACTTATAATAAGTCCAATAAGAAATTGAAATGAGCAAAAATAGATAAAAAAAATTAGTCAAATTAAATTTATTAATAACTTAGTATTCATTTTACAAATATGTGAGCTTAATAATTTGTTGTTTTCTTAGTTTGATAATTTATAGTGACTTTATTGACTTTACAGGCCAAAGATAATATATAGGTATTTCTATCTTTTTGAGCATTTCCATCTAACTTAACTAACGAAAATGACTTTGGGTGACTTAATTATCACCAAATGCCAAGTGTAGTGACTAAATTGAGAAAAAAAAATTAGTAGAACGAGTTTAACAAATAATCCATAAAAGTAAGGTGATCAAATTGCAATTTAAGCCTTTTAATAATGCAAAAAAGTGTCAATTAGTATGATATCTAATATATATCAACTAAGTTTTGAGATTATTTCATTGAACATTGTTTTTTATGCTGATAGTACATCAAAAGTAAACACAAATTCAAAAAAAAAATCACTAAATACATTATTTTTGTATATGTGCTACCTTAGAAAGTATCATGTATCTAAAAATAAATATTTGTATTTTTAAATGAAAGTTTATAGGTTAAAACATGTAAATGAAACTTTTTTAAGAGAAACAAAATAAGAAATATAATTTATTTACTTTGATCGAGGGGTGGGGCATAATTTTTTTGAAATATTCTTGTTTTATCTTTTATCATTACAAAAGAAAAAAAATCAAAGAAAATGATACAAATATTTACCATTACAAAGGAAAAAAATCAATTTTGAAATATTTTGAATTCACCATTTGAATATTGATTTTTAGAATTTAATATTAAATATTGATTTTTAGAATATAATATTGATTTTTATAAATGGTGAATTGAAATAGTTTTAGAATATTGATTTTTTTAAAATGGTACCATTTTCACCATTTGAATTTACTTGAAATATTGAATATTGAATATTGAATATTCAAATATTTTTAGAATATTTATTTTAAAAATGAATATTTAATATTTAATATTTAAAAATGGTACCATTTTTAGAATATTTAAAAATGGTACCATTGAATATTTAAAAATATTGAATATTGAATATTCAAATGGTGAAATGGTGATTTTTAAAATATTTATTTTTAAAAATATTCAAATATTCAAATGGTACAATATTCAAATGATGATTTTTAGAAATGGTACCATTGTAAAAATGTAATACCTCAATCTCACATCGGGAAGATATGAGATTTGTGTATGATTTATAAAGTAGTCATGCGCTACTACTGGGCACCAACATCATCCATCGATTTTTGGGTCATTTTTGGTGGGCCTGATGACCCAAGTGCACTGCGTAACGGAACTCTCGGTCGTAACAAAAAATCATCATTTGAATATTGTAAAATATTTAAATATTCAATATTAAAAAAAGGTACCATTTGAATATTTTGAAATTGTGTTTTTTAGAATATAAAAAAATTGTGGTACAAATATTTAGCATTTGAATTTTTGTGGCTCATTCAATTCAATTTTGTGGCTAATTCAAGATTTTGAAATATTTAAAAATATAAAGAATTTTTAAAAAATATTTTGGAGTGTCTCGTTGATTTCTCTATTATTCTTACTTTATCATTTATCATTACATAGGGAAAAAAAAACTCCAATTTTGAAGCTAAATAATGATATAAAATGGTACAATTTCTAATAAACAAGTAAATTTACAATTTCTAAAAAAAAAAAAAAAGATAGTTGAAAGCTCTCTCACTCACAAATAAACTTGAGAGAGAAAATCTAAACAGTGCGGCATTAATTTAAAGAAAATCTAAAGAAAATCTATAATAAAAGCAGTCAAATAGTCAACTCTCTCGCTCTCTTTCCCCCTGTTTCCTAAACAGTGCGCGCGGTAAGCCCCAACCGCTATATTTCAAGAACCCATATTTATAAATATCTCCTTTGCCATGCCTGCTCAGCGGTTCTCCATCGTCCTCGTCCTGTGCTAATTACATAGCCAACATCTATTTGGTAAGATTGGTAGCCATCGGTGCAGTTCTACTGGGTATATGTCTCACTAGCCACAACAATTGCAAAAGTGTCCCCTCCTTCCCCCAAACACCGCCACACACACACACATCAATTGTGTGTATGTGCGTGTGAGAGAGAGACCCAAATACTTCTGCGGCAGTATCTCCGAGGTCGCCCAAACAGGTCATTAATCGGTGCTCTCATTCCTCTGTCCTTGAACAAGTTCTTCCAGAGGCCGGTGAACAAGTAAGAAGAGTTTCGATCATGACTTCTCTTTACGATTTCCGACCACTGACAGCCATTGAGAAGGAGATGGACTTCATCAGTTTTGTATGTTTGTTAAATCGTTCGAATCCCGAAGATGGTTTTGACACTTTTGAAGTCGGCAGTGTTAAGATCGACCCTATTGTCTGGCCGAAAGTTCCAAGAAAGACTAAATCTTCTTCTTCTTCAGATATTGTAGAATATATTCTCAACCGCCCACGAATCGATACTGATGCTGATATGAAGAAGAAGAAATGTGATCGTCAGTTAGTTGCTGCCAAGAAGCCTGATCAATGTACTGATGCTGATATGAAGAAGAAGAAAGATGATGAGGGGGTGATTACAAGTTTAAAACCTATCAAAGTCCTGACCAATCCATCATATCCCCTCAAGATAAAGATTTTTTTTAGAAAATCAAATGAGCTATCTGCTGCCAACAACACTGTAAAAAGCGCAATTTCTACTCAACCTGTGATCAAAGGTGGCTCGGGCCTCTCTAACAAGGTAGATTTGCCTTCTGAAGCGTACAGTTATAAGTTGGAAGGATCCAAGAGAAAGTTGAGGGAGCGATACAACCAGATTGACAATGAGAAGAAGAAGAGACGCATCCAGGTTATTGAATTTCAAAAACCTTCTCAACCCCTGCAGGCCCGTGGAAACAAAACTCTGGAGAAGAAGCAACTGATTCAACTGTTAATGCCATCGGCGAAGCTTCATCACAGACATGGAACTTCTATTTGCTGATATGGTAATCTGAGAAATAGATACAATTAATGTTAGCTATGTAACAAACAATTAGAGTTAATATTCTTGTATTAGATCAACATTTATCAATAGCATTCTTTGTATTTTATTAAGCAATTTTACTTGATATATTAGACATTGACTACGTCGTAATCTGATATATATTCTGCAATTCTGCAATTCTGCCCAATTTTACTTGATATATATTCTTGTGGTAATCTGATATGTAATCTTATTATGCTTTTGATGAATTCATGTTACATTATTATGCTTTTCATTGAATTTAATATGCAATTATGAAATTCAAGGCCATATTTCAAATTCTGTATTTGTATCAAATTTGATGAATTCATGTTACATTATTATGCTTTTCAGCAATTAATGTACTTCATGTTTCACAAATTCTTGTATGATAAAATTCTTTGCTATATGTTAGTAATCAATGTCGTAATTTTTCAGATTTAGTTCATTCGAGAATTCAAGCAAGGGAATTTAAATTCCGTCATGACTGAAACAATGTAGTTGTTATTGCATTTAGCCATGACTTAAAACAATCAAATTTGCTTCAAACCAAATTTATATTAGTAGCAAGCAAATATGCAGCTCAGATTGGTATTTAGTTGCGTACACAAACCAGCCCATGATCAAATTACCAACTTGATTGAAGATAATTCGATGCTACTCAAAATTTATGATATGATACATGAGTCTTGTCTATCTGCTGGCTATATTAATAGCTAATAGTAGCAGAGCTTCAAAAAGTCAGGTTTGACAACCAATTTTTCTCATAGCAAGTAGAAATCTTTAGAATTTCTGCAAGTTCGCTGTAAAGCCGCCATAGGGTTAGGACTCATTTCTCCCATCTGAGTATATAACTTCTAAACAGGGAACACATCCTATTGTCTTTATAATTTAAAGCATAGGTAGCTTGCATTCTCAAAAGGGATAATAGGAAATCCCCATATAAAATACTCACTTCTCAACAAGATAACTACTTTCAACATGAAAGTTTTATAAAAAATTTAGTGAATCATGGTCCATAACTTAATAATCACTAGCAAGTAAAAAAAAATTATTCAAGATAAATGGTGTGCTCAACCAATTTGCCGAGCTGTGACTTGTATTAACTAGATCCTCTTGGTGAAACCTCACATAATACAGAAGACTTGGAGAGACAATTTTTTAGCTTACCGCGAGTGGGGGAGAAGAAAAGAAAACGGATGGATATGTGGTAAAACTAGAAACAATAGAATTTGTAATTAAAAAATTTGTGATATAGTAAAAGTCGCCCCAATGGCAGATAAAATGAGAGATGATCACCTAAGATGGTATGGCACATACAATGTAGACTAATTAATGCACCCGTAAGAAAGTGTGAGTGTATCAACATCAATCAGACTAGAAATAGGGGAAGGAGAACACCAAAACTAACCTGGACATCTATAATAAAGAAATATTTGAATGAGTGTGGTGTGTGATGACCTTGCTTTGGACAGAATTGAATCGTAAAAAAGGATTCATGTAGCTGATCCAAGTGATTGGGAAAAAGACTGAACATTTTTTTTAACTTAGTAATCTCTACAATTAATGTTATCACTGTCTATATCGCATTTTGCCTGCATTCTGAAGAAAGGTGTAATTGTGTAAAGTGTAAACAGCTCCACTTTGATAGTTTGATTTGTGAAACTCTACCTAAAATAAAGTTTGTACGACATCGTCAAACCTAATTTCATCCATCGATACCTTGATAATTTGATAATTTAATAATTTAATATAGTGATTGGATTCTTTTGAAATCAGTGTGAATTAAAGTTAAATACCAAATAAAGCACAAGTTGATAAGAAGAGCTCAAGTTAAATTCTTACTCTGCCTATTGTTAAATTCTTTGTTAGTCCATATTTGTTTGATTTAACATTTAATAAGCAATTTTTTTTAACTTAGTAATCTCTACAATTAATGTTAGCTATGTAACAAACAATTAGAGTTAATATTCTTGTGTTAGATCAACATTTATCAGTAGCATTCTTTGTATTTTATTAAGCAATTTTACTTGATATATTAGACATTGATTACGTTGTAATCTGATATATATTCTGCAATTCTGCAAATTCTGCAATTCTGCCCAATTTTACTTGATATATATTCTTGTGGTAATCTGATATGTAATCTTAGCTACGTTGTAAGACATTATTTTCATATATGATGTTTGTCATGTAAAACATTTTAACAGCTAAATTATTCTGGCACAAATCATTTTATCCCCAAATATTTGGAGCAATGATGAAACAAAGAATTTTGTTTGGCCATTAGAGTTTAAAGTGGATTCTTTTTGTTGATATAACAGGCAAAGTACTACCAAAGATACAAGTACTTTATAGAATTACGTTGTATCTGAAGGTCAGCCAAAATAACAGAGATGCATTTTCCAGCTTGCTATATGTGCTGGGTGATTATGCTTGTACGCTGATCAAATAGTTTTTATACCGACCCCTTGAGGTGCTGCCACGGGGTAAAGACTATTCCCCAATACTGTTATCCTGTTCTCATAGTAACTTGAATTACTGTCAATTGTTAAAGGTTATACCTGTGAAGAATGATGGATATTGTACACCGAAATCATTATATCTTGACCAGGATTCACTTTATAATTTCCAGGAAGCACGTCGGCAACTTGAGCTCTTCTTAACAGGACCTAATAGAATTCAGATGTTCAAGAGAAAGGTTAAACAGTAAGAAGAGTGCCATAGCAGAAATAAAAAATCAGAACAGATGGTGACCTACAGGAGGATGTGGATACATGCGCATCGACTCGTTTATGCAACGAGTTAGGAACTTGAGGTTCTTTACGTCTTCAAAAGTAGGATGCTGTCCCTGTAACACTGTCAACTTCATCATGTGCTTTTTTCAAAGCAGCTAAATCATGCGCAAGACGTTACGAATTTGGGAGATGTTATTACATCTGTGCTCTAGATTGATCAAATGTAGAAATAAGGCAATGCTTGATAGTATATATGATTGGTCCAAGCAAGTCATTATCAAGTCATTGACCATCAGCATTCTCAGCAAACAAACAGAAACCCACGTACCAGAACAAAGACAGAAAAACCCAGTATTCGTAAACCATCATTTTGACCACTAAACTAATCAAAATCAAAAACCCATCCCCACAAAAATCACTACAAAAAAAAGATGCTTTAGGAACCCCACTTTTTAGGTCACATGTAACACAAGACCCAAATACTTAGGTTTTGGGGACCGAACGTATTACCGTAGTACCTAATACTATTATTTACTTAGGCACGCAGAATTAAAATTAACCAAATTTCTCCCTCCTAAATTTTCTGCAATTTCCATCCGTTCTCAAAATTGAAAACAAGAGTACTGTTCGTTTCTCCCTTGCAGCACATAACCGAGATTTGAAAACTGACCATCTGCGTTTCTCTCAAAAAAAAAAAACTTTCACTCTATAGGTTTGCGAGAAGTAGGTGAAACACAGTCGGAGGAGGGGGAAAGTTAAGTTGCTCGATTTTGAAGAAGTTTCCTCGGCTGGATTAGGTTATCAACTTTCGAGGTAAATTGTTTTTCATCCAAACCTGGAATCTGGGGTTTACCTGTATAATGACCAAATCTAATTTGTTTGATTGTGCTTGAATTTGTTATTATACTAGTCTAGGTTTTTGTTTTAGTTAACATTTTGGTTTCATGTTATTTGATTAGGGCTTGATTTTTTGGATTGTTTTCAATTTGGGTTTGGTTATGTAATTCAAATGGGGATTGTTTTCAATTTGGGTTTGGTTATGCAATTCAAATGGGGCTGATTCATTTGATTTTGCTCAGTGTTTGGTGTTATTGTTAATAATGTAACCAATTTTCTACATTTGTTCTCTTATTGGCAATCTGATTGGTGTTTGTTTATTTGGAAACAAAAAAATGATTAATTTTGGTTATAACTTGAAGTTCATCATGTTAATTAGTTTATTGCTTCATGGGAAGATTATTTGGGGAATGTTGGAAAACATGGGTTAAAGGATTATCTTAGGGAGTATCTGTGGTGTTTAGAATGGTGTTGTTGCTGTTAGTTTCTCAAGGGAAATATAGGTTTAGGGAAACAACTTTCTTGGAAGAACAGAACCTAAAAGAGTAGCCTTTTTTTTAGTAAACAAAATGTTTAGTTGTTAGTGTTATTATGAGCTTAAATGTGTTGGGGCCTCGTCCTTCCCTAGAGGGCTCGCCCCTCTCATTTGGGAATCAAAATATTACTTCTGGGAATCTACCTTTGTAAAATTATCTGTTGTTTATATAAAGATTGAGTTGTTGGTCTAACGTCGGTGCAGTATTTAGTTGAAGAATTCCCTTATCTCTCTTTCTATTTCCCTCATATCGGTTCCATGGATACAGTCATCGAGATGATCGATGGTCAGCAAGTCAACAATGCCCTTCAAGATCTATCCATCCAAGACTAGAGCAAGGTGGGTTGTGCTATGGAGGCTCGAGAGATGTCGATTTGTGAGGATGGATATCATCATGGTGTTTGCGCAATTTGTTTGAATAAGATAGTGTTACGGGAAACTGCCCTCGTAAAAGGTTACGAGCATGCCTACTGTGTGGTTTGCATCCTTCGATGGGCTACTTACAAAATGGAACCAACCTGTCCTCAGTGTAAACATCCGTTTGAGTTCCTCAATGTTCATCGCTCCTTTGATGGCGGTATTCATGATTAAATGTTCAAGGAGAGTGTGTGCCTTCTTCTCAGAGCTTCATGGTTTAACCCTTTGATTGTGGAGAATCATGAAGAGTTGGACAAAGAAGTGGAAGATTTTTATTTATATGGAGATGAAGAGGAAGATTTGGATGATGTCTACTTGGGTAGCTCATTGAATCTCCGCATCGGCAACTGAAGATGGGGTGATAACGGATACGTAAGGGAAGGAAGGCAGGAAGTGAGGCTAGTGAATCATTGTCCCAACAACATACAGGACTCTGATGCAGGCCCTTCTCGGGTGCCTAAGAAAAAAGAGGCCACGAAACTCACAACAGCGACAGTGGGGCAGCAGGAAAAAAGAACACTAAAACATAAAGGTGCCAATGAAGCAGCTGCCGCCAAACATCAGCAGCATTTGGTGAAGTTGGTTTGGACATGATTCGATGCGCTGGTGACTGGCATATGCTCTGGGTTAACGCCTTTGTACAGTACTCATTTTTCCTTGACGTCTGTGAAATAATGGACAAAAATAATAATTGCATGAATCTTTACCTTCCAGTTACCCCAAAATCACAGTCCTTATGAAAGTTAAGCTTTCAAGTTTGTCAATGCCCTAAATTTACCTTTTACATGTTAACAAAAGAAGTTGGTCATCATTGGAGTGTTTGTTTGCTTAACTATTTGTATGGATGGAAACATAGTCTCCTCCAGTGAATTGCAGAAGAGATTCTATGCATGGTTTCACATTTTGGGCTGCAGTATATTTCATTAGCATTCCTTTTATGAACCTAAGTTTATTAAGAGCAAATAGCGTAATAACTTTAAATCCTGGAATGTCTTTCTTGTGTGTGTGAGAGATATTGCTACATGCTTTTACTGGTTTCGGTAGTTTGCATTGGATCATACTGTTTTTCAGGGGATTTTTATTGTTCTGTCATGGCAGCAATTTTGATCTATCATACTTTGCTGTTATATCCTCTTTGTGTCTTAATTAATACCTATTGAAGATTCTCACATTTCCTTAGAAAAGTAGTACTCCATCCATTCCTAAAAATGTCTCCTTTCCTTTTTAGACCATTTCAAAAAAGTGTTCTCTTTCTAATCTTTCTTTTACTGGAAGTTACCTTTACCTTTTTACCCTTGATTTGATTCCCACTTTAATTGGTGACCCACTCTCACTTGGGTATCCTTGGAAAACTATCCTAATATTTATAATAGAGTCAATTATCTTCTCTTAATTTGTGTGCGGTCCGTGCCAACATGAAAATCTTTTTGGAACCGAGGGAGTATATATCATCAGCGAACTCTGAGTTCATCTATTTTCTTGAAAAGTAAAAGCTCACTGTTGTGGGTATACGTGTATTCAAATATGTGAAATTGTTGTTTCTAAAGCTGAATTAACACTTTTAGAAGATCTGCTTAGGGTATTAGACCATATCACCAAAACATTATGCAATAATTGTAGTTTATCGTTAGAAATGTTCATTTACTTGAAAGTTTTGATATATCACCTTGTCTGCAAAATTAACATCAAATAGTAACAGCATACATTGGCTAGGCAATGATAATATCTTGTATCCGCCACCCTTGGCCTTGTCATATTAGTTTCTTTGGTGTGTGAATCTTGGACCTGCTGTTTTGTTCTTTTTTATTTAGAGTATCTTGCGTGCTGTGATGTTTAACTGACAGTTTATGTTTGTTGTAAAGGATAAGGAAGGTATCCCTCCAGATCAGCAGAGGTTGATTTTTGCTGGCAAGCAACTAGAGGATGGCCGAACTCTTGCAGATTACAACATTCAGAAAGAGTCCACTCTTCATCTGGTTCTGAGACTTCGAGGAGGAACTATGATCAAGGTGAAGACTCTCACTGGAAAAGAAATTGAAATTGATATTGAGCCTACTGATACCATTGACCGGATCAAGGAGAGGGTTGAGGAGAAAGAGGGAATCCCCCCAGTGCAACAAAGGTTTGTGATTTTCCCCACCTTACTGATTGGACTCAACTAGTTAAAGATATTAAAGTGAAAGTGCTTCTTATCATAGGAAAAAAAAAGTGATAATTCTGCCTTCGTTTTATTATCGGTTGTGTTAGATGTTACTTGCTAGTTATGATATGAAATGGTTTACTTTTTTGTCTGTTTGTGATTGGACTGAGTTTTCCGATTTGTTTTGATGTTTCCATCAACTTTGCACATTCTAGTTTTAAACGGCCCGAAATCATTGTCCAGGGCTGATGTGAAATATTCAGAGATTTTTCTAACGACGAGGTCGATCCAAATTAAAGTCATCAGGGTAAGTTACATATGTTGCAAAGGGGCCGAATGGGAGGCAATGAGGAGGTTTATGATATCGAATGAAGAGGCTGTCCAAGAAACTTTTAACTGGACCATTCTAAAGCACGAAAGGGACACGGGCTTTATGAAATTTACAAGGGAACCAACTGGGTTTTGGGTCTTGGGTATGTCACGGCCACTAAAAGGGGAAGATACCAAACATATGGGGGCAGCTAGGGTTGATCAATACAGGAAAGGTGGACAGCTTGCATGGCACGACATCAAGGGAGGCAGCCGTGTTCGAATCAGAGTGGGAGACGGTTTCATCAGCTACTGAAGTGCAAGGATAAGCTTAGCTAGTAGTTAGGATGTAATTTATTTACTTTAGGAAGAAAACTAAAGTCCTTAAAGGACTCTGATAGGTTTATTTCCGTAGGATAGATAGGATCTCTGTTTTGGCAGTTTGTTTAGGTAGTATAAATTAGGATTTATTTCTTTTGTTGAGAGAGAGTTTTTTGAGGAAAAAAGTAATAGAAAAAGGGCAAAGAAATTTGTTCATCTACCGTGTTTTCTTTCTTAAAGATTAGGAAGACTTCACAAAGGTTTCTTTACGTTAGGAGAGTGAATCCTAACCGGTGAGCCTACCATAACTACCCATTCCGCCAATCTATCCTTTTTACTCTTTTTTTTTAATTTCGTTTTGGGGCTGTTTGAGTGACTTCGGGACAGCTTATTGCTGTTTGAATTTACCTTGGACAGTTTAATTATTAGTTGGAATTTTTTATAGCAAACTACCATAATTCCCATCCCGTAAGAAATCTGCATGTGTGAGTTTAATTCGTGAGTTCTTTGTGGCTGATTTGGAAGCAGGTCGGGCAGCCTACTGGTAGTTCGGGTTGTCTTTGGGCAGATTGGTTTTCTAGTTCTTTGACACCGTATCAAGGGCCCTTACTGTATCTCTAATATTCTAAGGATCATAACGTTGTATAAGAGCATTTACATCGGAGATGTTCTTAAAACCCATTTCTTACATTTCTATACTAATACACCTTCCGATTCAAATATATAAAAAAAAGAGCTTAAATGTAATTTTTATCGAAACAACCTATGATGATTTGACTGGCGTTTCATCTAATCTCATATTGGGTCAGATCTCGAGTATGAATACATTTGCAAGATATTGGTGGATCTGTTTGGGCCCAACACGTTTTCAACTATGGGGCACCTGACACAGGAAGCATGGAGGTAAGAGTGTGATCTCAAATCTCAAATTTTTTAGTCAAATTGGTGGGTATCAGATTGCCTTGCCTACCATATCTTACGCAAATGCTTTGCGTTATTGTAAAAAGGTCAATGTATGAAATTCAAATGAACCTACAATGATACTTTACTCAGTGCCTCAACCTTGATGAAACAATCAATAAAATTTAAACCACAGTTAATCTTTTAGATTGCTAAAGTGTTTGCTATTGAATGTACAAGTAATATTTATTCCTATCTACAACTATGTATGGTCCATTATAATTCTGATGGTTTACCCTTTCATTTTAGGTACTTCTGCTGTATGGGGACAAAGAACATCTTTTGCTGTAAGTTACACCTTAGTGTTTGCTCTGAACAGGTAGGAGCTCTATACATTGAAATGAAATTACATGGAGGAGCTGGCGTGTTAGTAGACCAATAAGAGGATCATGGATAGGATGGTCCACTTGCCAAATTGGAATAAGGGATAAAAACAGGGAAAAAAGGCAATAGACATCGTAATTTGGTCGAAATGTTATCGGAGAAAGCTTTTTAATTATCCCCTTAGAAAAGAGATTGTTAACTGCTAATGGTGATGATTTAGTTATTGATATTGCCCTTTGTTGACCTGACTGAATTTGATAATGAACTGCCCTTTGTTGTTGCAGCTGACTACGATTGATATCTTATTAGTGTTTGCACCCAATATAAGGCATATCTTCTGCACAGTTCTACTCTCCGAGCTTGAGTTCTTGTCATTGGGAACTTTCACATTTGCCAACTCCATCCGTAAGTTAATAATCATTTATACCATACTTCATAGTTCTTTTTTAACTTCTAACTTAATTTTGGAGAGTTTTCATACGCTTATTATTATTGAATCTTACTGGGGCGAATCTATGACTCTGAGAAAGTTACTCAAGTCGCTTTGGGATGCATGTTTAAGTGATTTTGTAGAGGTCATGTTCTTGTTTGCAACCAAGCAAGACCGGTACAGAAGAGGGGAGACCTGCCCAATAAAAAATTTGTCAAGCTTCATGTTCAAATACGACTTGTTGTTACTGGGTAAATGGTTTTGGAGGCTTCCCTAAATATATAAAATATATTCATTTTTGACATCAAAGTTGGGCCGTCAATCAGATTTTGGCTTGATGAGTAGTTTGAATAGCTGGTTGTTTGCCATGGGTTTCTGTATTTATTCCTATAGCGAGTCATAATGATGTGTTGGTCGTTTTTTTTTACATTTTTAAAAAATCAGCATCTGAAATTAGTAGTATTTTACTGAACTCTCTTTTCTACTGTGAAGGTTTTTCTAAGTTTCATGTAGCTACGATATCTATTGGTGTATATTTTTAATGGTAGTGGTGCTCCTCGCCTGATTAACTTAAGACAGCCACTTCTAAAAAAGGAAGAGTATAATATAGTTATGTCGATGGCAAGAGTAAGCAACTGTAAGGCAACTTAAAACCTCAATTGGGGATAGCACAATTAATCCAATGTTGCGAGTTAATTAGGTTGAATTGCCCCAATGTGCTTGACACGAAATGGTAAAGATTGTTTCATAGGAGGTTTCAAGTACCATTGCAAAACAATTAAATTCAACATGTTTTTGTCTGCCCAATGAAATATCAAAGTTGGGTATCCTGGACTTCCCTGGGCATTTGTTATGCATTGGTTTTGCTTTTTCTATTGATATAGAGTTTACTTGGAGATCTAATGGTAGACTTTGCACATTAGTTTATTGTAGAGGTTCAACCGTTCAAGCCTATAACTTAGTTCTAACTTCAGAAATTTTTGTTACAATACACATGTGGTAGGTATACTGTAGCTTACCCCTTATAATTGGACATAGGTCTAATTGAGTTTAACAAGTGTACAACCTCTTATTTACTTACCAAAACTGTACATGTGAATGTGGCTGTCAAGTATTTTGTTTCATATTATAATAACAAATTTAGTTTATTTGAGGACATGTTCTGTTTTGGCAGCCTGTTGTAGTACTGCCTTCATTTATATTTGCAGATGCATTTAACAAGGTGCTGCCATTCTAAACTGGCTTTGGGTTTGGTGTATGATGTGGATGGTTGTTGCTAAGGTTCTTCTTAACGCCTTCAAGGTACCACATGTCATGAGTCCTTGTTTTGAGAAAGTGTTGAATGTTGAATTATTTAAGGAGTTATTTATTGCTCTCGAGAGTACTCTTTTTTAACAAAATTCGAATTATGTTTTGAATGGATTTTTTTATAATGAACTGTAAAAGTTCTAGCTGGGACATGTATGGCTACTATGGAAATTGTTTGAACTAGTTTAGTTAAAATATATCTGTGAATTTACCGTTACTATGTTAAATATGGCATTTTGGTTTTGTTTGTGTTTTTTAATTGTAAATCCATTGTTCTTTTTTGGATTAATGTTTCATTGCCTAGAGGAGAAGGACATTGTAGTCCTATTGCGTATGACACTCTTATTTGGTTTATTTTAGATGCGATCAGCTAACCTCCAAGGGATCCTTGACCACGACCAAAATTCCCTCATGCGTTACTACCTTAAGAGCTTTTGTGATGGTAAAAACAGGTCAGTCACCTAATCCACTTGGGTGTAAACTTGTAGTAGACTTGCATTAAGTACTTGTCTCTTTTAATCATTATTTCATGCTCGCTCTCTCTCTCTCTCTCTTCCCCTCTCCCCCTTTGCGTCCTGCTCTGTTGTTTTTTTTTTCTGTCTGGTACACATGTGAGGGATGCAATTGATCTAGTTTGTCATGTCGAAACTGCTCCTTATTTCGTGAGTGTTTAGTTGTAAGATTCTGTCATCGAGACAACTACTGTTTGATGCATTTGAGATTTCTTGTAGTATACAAGTACGAAGTTGCTTTATTCATCTCATGTTGGTTTTGCAAATGCTCAAGAGATTATTGTCATTCGTAGAGTATTAGATCCCTTCTAATTTTTCGCCAGAAAATCTCTTCATGCTTTGTTTTGATTAACTGAAGTTTGCATCTAAGACTAGGTAGAAATGTGTATCTTTCTCTGTATGACACTGGTACAATATGTCCTTCCCCATTTATCTTTTCCCCCCATATGTATGAAAGATTTGAACTTTTAGCTTAATTGGAGAGGACAACTAAAGAGTTCATGGTTGCATTAATGAAGATATAATTTTCTTGTTGTACATGAGCTTATAAGACATTTTCTTATATTTCCTTGGAAAACGAAAATTATGTGATTATTTCAATTGATTGTTTTATTTCATTTATTTTTCCAGGTTGCTTTTGGGAATAGCGCAAAATGTCGTTCGATGCACATTGATCAAACGTTATCATCAAGCCTTTGTTTTTATTTTTTTATGATCTACTAGTTTGGAGCTTAAACTAGTTGAGACAATATTTTTATATTTCAAGAAGTTGTTTGTATGTTGGTTAATTAATCTTATGATCTAGTAGATTGATTCTTTTGGTAAACAATCAACTTTATTAGCAGATTGATGTAGTGATTATCTTTTATTATTAATGATATCTTCTTTTACTTAAATTTTTGTTTGTTGTATTGGTGAAAATACTAAATTTATAATTCGTTAATAAAATGCATATATCAATATAAGAAATTATTCCTTTATAATTAGGACGAATAGATCTTAACCCTAATGTTTTGTACATCTTTTGGGACGGTGGAAGTCAACTTTAATAAGTTTCCCACCAGTTTTTCCAACATTACCTACCATTATTTTCAGTAATTTCCCATCAAAAGTTTTGACGCCAAAACATTTAGGACGGTAACAATCTGTCTTTTTTGTTTTCCCGCCAATAATTTAGAACGTTTTGAAACATATTAGGATCGGCAAAAGTCTCGTCCTTAAAAACCTTTAGGGACGGCTCTTCGTGTCCCTAAAACATTTAGCACCCATGTTATTTAAGCCCCCATTTTGCCGTCCCTATGGCCGTCCTAAATACTATTAGGGACGGCAAATTGACTTTTAGGGACGAAAAATGAGCGACCCAAATACTATCTTTTCTTGTAGTGAATGAAACCCCAAAAGACTACAACTTTCTGTTCTTTTCTCTTTTGCAATCCATCAATTTTCTCAGCAACCAAACAGAAAATCACAACACAAACCAAACAGAGCAAAACCCATTACTTTAAACTATCACTTAACCCCTAAACAAATCAAAATACCAACCCATTACCAAATCCTTAGATCCAACAATTCCGGCCCATAATTTAGACACCCATTTGCTTTCCAAGAAAATGAGATAGAAAAATAAAAATCAATCAAAAGGTAAAAAAGATTGAGACTTTACCATAACCATCATCAACAAAAAAGTTAAAAGTGTGGTGATCGCAATTGTAAGTTCATTCAGCTCATTTTCCCCTGCAACCAGAATTTAAACAGAAGTCATAACCTCCATAAGTGTAACAAGCATAAACCAAGGTCCTCTATCAGTAAGTAACTGTACTCAAGGATGAAAGTTCCTCAATTACAAAACCACAGGGAGGAAAATGATTAACTTACGGTTTCTAATAGTTTTCTATGAACATTCCAGCCTCAATGACAGGGACTCCATCTGAATGTGTAAATCTCTCTACCTATAAAAGTGAAGGTTGTTTCTTACAATTTAATAGGTAGACAAAAATGACCCTATAGCTAATAAACCAACCACAATTGAATTAAGGTCAAACAAGTAAATTTATCACATTTCATTAAGGTCAAACAAGTAAATTTATCATCATAAAAAATAATGTACGGACAAAAATAACCCAAAATAATTTAAGCCACCAAACATTGAATTAAGCCACCAAACATTGAATCTGCATGCCAAGAATTGACTGAATCGAATGCCCTGTTATAAACTGAAGTGGAAGATTCTGCAGCCCTATATCTCGCCTAACTCATCCATTCGTCAGCTCTCCTCGAGGATAAATTGACATTGGATTTCCCGTTGGAGCAATGCAGAATTTTTTTGCCTACACCTAAAGAGGAACTACTTACCTAAGCACATCTTATTGCTTGATTATGCTGGTTAGTTTTTCCCTCGAGAATGGCTTGAATCGAAACCTTTTTTCTCACGAATCATGTTATTGAAGCAGTAGTTCGCATTAGTTTGAATCAAAACCTTATTGTTGTTAATGCATAATCTGTTAATGATCCATATTACAAGATTGAGGGCTTTATGGGTATAGTTGAATATTAACTTGTTTGAGTTGGACTTCGTTGTTTTGCTATTGTTTGAGGAAATATTTTTGTGTTGCTGCTGCTTATGGTTTATGAATATTGCAAATTGTAGGATGGCATATTTATATGTTGTTGATATATGGTTTATGAACATTGCAAACATTGGAATGACATATTTATATGAAAATTGTTGGAACCTCTATTCAGTCTTCAGTTCCTCCATAGCCTCAATTTTTGTTCCACACAAATTCCACCTGGAATTGGAAATAATACAAATTTAACGTACCTGAATCGGTTGGACACTGGTTTTCCCGGAGAATTGTCAAACATGATTAGGTTGGTTACTCTTAATCCATTCCAAGAGGGAAGAAATGATTTCCCTTTTGCAGTAAAACAAAGAATGATCAGTAACATTGTTTAGATATCTTACTTTGGATTTTTAGAGATCCTTATGAATGATCAGTAACATTGTTTAGTCAAAATGGTCTTTTTGAAACCTTCTACTCAGTAATTTATGGAGGAAGACAGATTGCCATCTTCACCTTGTATGCTTGATTGAATGATTAAACTTCTCCAACCCATATCAGAGGGCAAGAAAGAAGATCTTCAATAAGGTCTTTTCCAAGGTATAAGTCGAATGAGGAGTTTGTACTCTATTTGTGAATAGAATCAATTGCTAGGCTTTCAAAGAGCGAATGGGGAGGTATAAGAATAAGTAGGTAAGATGGATGCAAGTTTTTTGCTGAATAGATCCCAGAGCTTGATAAGGTGGTCGATCAATAATAGCTTCCTTAGTGTAGACGCCTAAGCTCTTTCAGCCCATCCCGAACTCGCTCACCTACTCCGCTAAATAGAGATAGACATGAGGTTTGGAAATATTCTTAATCAATTCCATTCCTCTCATTAGATAGAATGCACTCATAGTTAGAGCCCTATGGAGATTCTTTGTTCCATCTCTAGAGTCAGATTAATTGCTTGCTTGACTAAGAAGACCATTTTTGACCTGAAAAGTAAAAAGGGTGTATCTCAAAGACAGGATCCAAGGCTTTGACCGCAGGAGATGGGTGAGAAAGACTAAAGGAGAGGAGCGAATGCACTCAAATACAATAAGTGCTAATGCGGATCCATCTCTTTCTTAATAGAAATAGGCTCGGTGGTTATGAAATGGGCTTTTAACTCTCAAAAATAGTTGATCGGCGGTATGACTTCCTATGCCAATGCAGACCTATACATAGTCCCAGCCTTCTAGCTACGACAGATATTGAACCTTTGCTTATTGTGAAAAGGAAATGCCCTCAGCAACAAGAGGAATAGCCATGAAGACATAAACCATTCTCTTCTTCTCATATCGTTGCAATGAGCCTGACAACCTAACATAATGGATAATACTTGTGAGAGAGCTTTGATTAACTGCTAGAGAAGGGGAACCGATCTTTAGCTTGATTAGATGAACCGATGAACTATTGGGATATCGAACAAAGAAGACCGATGAACATGCTTGATTAGCTTGATCTTTAGCTTTCCTTTTACCTTGAGCCTTGTCGTTGGAGGAATGCTAGAACTCTTGCTTTCCTCGGGTACGCAAAGAGTTAAAGCCTTTAGCTTTAGGATATCCTTAATACAAGTAAAGAGGTCTTTCTTGAATATGGTATTCATGGGGAAGAATTAGGACTCAGCCTAAGGCCGTCTAATGCATTCATCAATGGATTTTCTCTTAAAGGCCCTATGCGAGGACGAAGATCAAGACTTATATAAGATCTGAATCGATGGAATCGTAGGCAGTTCATTCTTGGACTATGCTCAAGATAGATTAACTGGGAAAAAAGGAAGAGAACTCTTAGTTTGGCAACAATTATTGATCATGCAACCAAGCTGAGAAAGAAAGCTGATCTCCTTCAGTTGTCCGATGAATGCGTTTATTCAAGGTGAAGTCTTCCGGGCTAGAAAGAAAGCCTTTTTCATGGGCTTCCATATTAACGAGCTACCTTTTTTTATGATAGCTCCATAAGGAGACAATCATCCTTTTAAGAGCTCGGGATCAGCCTTTCAGCATGCCACTGCCCTTTCTTTTTAGGACTGGGCACTCCATTGTTCAGGAGATGCATTCCAGATGGCCTATGGACGGACTTAGGCCATTCCTATATCATGGAAATAGGTAAATAGGCTAGGGCTAGAAGAGCTCATAGACCTTCGAGCATATTTGAGATAAGAACGATAGATTCTCTTGTCAGACTGTATGACCACCTTTTACCCTCTGGTTTAGAAAAGCTTTCTCCCTAGCAAATTGTTCAGGATGCTATACCAGCTATTTAGCAGGCATTCAGGTGCCATTGGACTGATCGATCATATCTTCTGGAACTAGACTTCCCCTTCTGGTGTTGCAGACATCTTCTTTTAAGAAAGTAAGCACAACCAAAGCACACAACTGGAATAAGCTCCTACTTGCACAGAGAACAAAAAGATGGGCTTATCTGATAACCCTTTAGTGGCCTCGCCTGTTCTACTAAATAGAAGAGGCTTCGAGCAGCAATTTTTTTATGAAAAGTGCACCAATGATGCTCTAAGTATAATAGGCCTTAAGCACTGATTCTTCAATCTTTGCTTTATCTCCTTCGTTGATTCAACTGAGAACTTTCAATTTGAGCGAGAAGAGTCAGGCTATTGTGCTATGGCAGATTTCCCTAGCTTTCACTCCTTTGAGAAGATGATGATAGGCGGGAAGGGATAGATGACCGTTAATCTGATCCTAGGTAATCTGTTGTGTTCCCAAGTGCCAACCAAGAAAGAAAGAAGGGAAAGCCTTAACCAGATGAAGCAATCTTTCCTTATCTCGTTAGGAAGATCTAACGAGTACCTTTGGGCCGGGTAGCAGCCAATCTGCACTCTCATATTGAAATATATAGAGAAGACATACATTCTTTATGGCTTAGGTGGCAATTAAAGAGCTCAATTTGGTAAGTGTGCTCTTGGTACAAGACTGCCAAGATTAATGACTCTTTAGTTTTTAGTGAGAGGTTCTCGCCTTCAGAAGTTATAGAAAGAAGAAATATTAACTCTTTGAGGTGACTAAAATAAGATTTCCGGCTTATCTTCACCACCTTAATTCGGTAATAAAGGTTTCTAGGTGGCATACCCTCCCTAGCTAGCTTTCACCAATCCCTGGATAGATAATATCAGTTCTAAATGGTCAATGTAATGGATCTCGTGAAAGTTGAGATAACATACCGCTTCGAGACTATCAATTATGTTCTAGCCCTTGGTGTTTTTAGACTTCTAGGAAGGGCACTTCTGTAAAGTCAATAAAACGGAGCTGGCTTTCTTTCTCTCTAATGCTTGAGCTTTATACCTGGGTGTAGGAAGCATAGATAGAGTGTCTGGCTCTATTGCCTGAAAAGCCTTAATAAGTGATTTAGCACTCAAACTCTATGGCACTTTCTCTAACTGAAAAGCCGTGGCACTGACAGCAAGAGATTCTAAATGGAAGGGACTGAACTCCAAGAAAGCAGATTTTTCATGAGCAAGGAGGTAAAGCATGAAAGCAAAACAGTATGAGTTGAACCAATCAATCTCAGTCAGGGAGGAGGAATCCGACAGATTCACCATCAGATTGAACATCAGATTTTCCAGCACGCGAAATCTATTTCTCTCAAATTGGGAAGTCGGGTCCTGATAGTATAGAATTGCTCAAGTAATTGCACTTAATATAGTAGAGAGCGTTTTAAGCCTGATAGGAAAAGCTCTTCTTTCTCTTTGGATGAGTTCAAGCAGTAAAAGTAGATTCTTTGTCATTGCCGAGGAGGAAAAGTAGGGAACTGCCCTTTATAGATAAATGAAGAGTTTCACATGAGTATTAAATGGGAGGAGGGCTTAATGGGTATAATTGAATCATAATTTTTTGAGTTGGAGTTGAGAATCGTACTCAAAGCGAGATTGATGCTTTCAGATTTTTGTCTAAATTTGATGTAGACTTGATTGTTTTACTATTGTCTGTGGAAATATTTTTGAGTTGTGCTTGTTGCTTATGGTGTATGAATATCGCAAATCGTAGAACGACATATGTATATGTTGTTGCTGCTACTTATGGTTTATGAATATTGCAAGCTGTAGAATGGCATATTTATATGAAAATTGTTAGAGTAATGTAATAAACTCTGTTTGTTGTATGCTTTATCTTCATGATGAGACTCAAAACTTCTTCCATCTTAAGTGCTCTATTAAGTCTCCACTCTCCAGTTCCTCCGTAGCCTGAATTTGGCACAAAACAATTTTTCACCCAACTTCCACCTGGGATTGGCAATCTTACAAATTTGGCGTACCTGAATCGGTCGGACACTGGTTTTTCGGGAGAATTGTCAAATATGATTAGGTTTGTTACTCTTGAACCATTCCAGGAGAAAAGAAATGATTTTCGCTTTGGAGCAAAACAAAGAATGATCCATAACATTGTTTAGAAATATTAGTTTTGGAATTTCTAGAGATCCTTGTGAATGACCAATAACATTGTTTTACTTTGGAATTTAGTGTGGTTTGGATCCCCATTGTTTACTTTGCAAAATGGATCTGACTGGTGTATTTGATGGATCTTATTAATCATTCTTAAATGGTTGATGCGAACTTGGGATAAAAGATGTTACTATATTTCTTATATGTTTGTACTTTGAAGAATGGATCTAACTGGTGGTTTTGATCATTCTTAAATGGATGATGCCCACATGAGATACACAATGTTAGTGATCATTCTTATTCGTGTCTAAGGGGTGTTTTTGATCTCCATTGTTTACTTCTTTCCCCTCTTGCGTTTGGTTGTATCACTAGCACATTCCTTGTATCCTCCTTCACTAATAAAAATTCTTTGCAATCCGTCTATCCCAACTTGGCATCATCGATTTAGGAACCGTTGCAGTTTGTAGATATAGATTTATCAGGTATCATATATTGTGGCTAGAATCTTTATGTTTATGTTGCTTGAAATATTGGCTACCCGTCTTCTTAGAGCTTGGTTATTTAGTTTATTTTAAGGTACAAATATGATGAACCCTCTATGGTATTCTCTTTTTAGGATAACCTCTATGTCATAGTTTTCAATGGTAAGTGAAGCTTAATTCATGCATTTCCATAGCTTCTAAAATGGCATTGAAAGACTAGAATTACAAAAGGAGGGAAAAGAGTAAGGCTTGGAGGTTGGCCAAAGAAATATCCTAATTAATCTAACTATGTTTGAAAGAGAAGCTGCACGAAGTAGTTCTAGAAGTTCATGCATGGAGCTCAACTTCAATAGGTGTACTTCATTTTCCATGGAACGAATAAGTCAATAATCATTTGCTTCGAATTGTTGCAATAACTACATATTCGTTAATCAAATATCATATATTGAGGCAATGATCTTTATATTTATGTTACTTGTAACATTGGTTAGCCCTCTTCTTAGAGCTTGGTTATTTAGTTTAAGGGAAAAATGACGAACCCCAGTAGTGTTATAATTTTCATAAATCTGCCTTGGTTGTTCTTGTGATCAATGTAAGTGTCACTTTTGGCATCCAACTAGCTAGGCATCAGTGCAAATTTTAATGTTGACATCTTCCATTTAGGTATTTGTGCAATTTCTAGATATTGGTTGTTATCATATATTGTTGTTATGATCTTTATGTTTATGTAATTGGCCGAACCCCCTATGATATTATCATTTTGAGGATACCCTACCTCCATGTCATAGTTTTCATTAGTAAGTGGTGCCTTATTGTTTAGAAGCAGCACTTCGTTATAACATAGCTTTTGTCTTGATTTAATTTTAGGATGAGGTTGGAGCTTAGCTTCTGTCACGTGGGTATTTAAGTTTGAATTATTTTCAATTCACTGACCGATAAGAGTGAATGAATTTGGACCAAAATTAATATTATGACATATTAAAATTTTAGTAGAGATTACTAAGTTAAAAAAAATTGCTTATTAAATGTTAAATCAAACAAATATGGACTAACAAAGAATTTAACAATAGGCAGAAAAGCTTCGGCACCTAATTAAGGGAATGTAAAGAAAAAGAAAATTAAATCAAAACAAAAGGGAGAGAGGGAAAATACAACAAAGAAGGAAGACAACAAAGAAGTTTATGAGGTCGAGATTTCAAGTGACAATGATGACACGCTCACAATATGGAAGAAAAAACAATCAAAAAAAGAAGGAAACAACAAAAAAAGCAAACATTTCTGTAGACATCAAAATAAAAAAGTAATAGAAAAGAAAAGAACTATTATCAGTATAGACGAGTATTCGAAACTTAGATTCGTATGCATTTGATCATCGATCCGACCATGAGACTTGAGAATAGGAGTTTCTTTCTTTGGATTTGAAATACTATCATGTTTTTATTTGTTCTCATTAATCTCAACATGAAATTGTTATATTTGTTTAATGTAATGTAACTTAGCTCCCTTGCCTTTGACTTAATGAAAAAAACATTATGCAACAAAATTCAAAGATTTGTAGTTATCAAAATTATCAATAAAATTCTGAAGTTTCGGATAATTTTTCTTTGAAAAATTCCTTCTTTCTCAGCAGTAGGTGAAGGCTCAATATAATTACATCACTGAAGTTTATCCAAGACATGGAAATCAATGTTCAATTATCAAAAAACATCTACCATGAAGGGGAAAATCTACATAGGAATATCATGCAAGGCCTTTGTTGAGAAACCGTTCCAAGCTATTGTATTGCATGAAGGGGAAAATCATATATAAAGTGTCAAAAGAGAAACGTTTAAGGTTTTAGCAAAGATATAGCCTCACTTAGACCAGTACCAGCACAGGAAATGCCCAAAAACAATACGAGGGGTCTGCAGAAGACACCTTTGTCTACCTTTCTCTAAGTATTCCCCTATTCTATTGCTTAGCTTTTAAATCTATGATGTCATACAACATTCATTAATACCAAAATTCAAGTATACTCTAAAACTGATTCTTATAAAATAGATTCTATAGTAGAGCTGATAGATCCGTTTAAACCTATAATGCAGATTGATTTCCAGAATTAGAGGATCTAAAAGAAGCTCGATCGAAGGGAAGAGTAGGGTGAAGTTCATAACAATGATACTGAGAGTAGTCTCTAGTGCAATTCAACAGCCCGCTCAATAAATGAGTTCTGTGGGTCCTCTTTTCAAGGACGAAATGAGAGTTCACTCTGTACTTCAATGGTCACATCGTGTCCTGTTGGTAAACAAGATCAAAACGAAAAGTTTCACTTTTATATGTATTTCAGGACCAATGTACTATAATGGAGTGTATCATCTCTTCTATCAAACACAACCCTGTCGGTCCACCCTTCAGTGATATAATTGACAAAATCCCAAATTCACTCGAAATACTAACAATAAGCATATAAAAATGATACACACGGACAATCCATAAAGGAAATTGTGAACTGACCTCTTCTTCAGTCCATTTACCCCTCGAAGATTTTCATGTTGGGCCAGACACCCTCCTGTACATAAACTAACAGTCAGCATTACTACAATTCAAACGATAACACTATGTTATATTTCAGCAAACTTAGGAGATCCATTACTGATTGAATTAAATGAATTCATACTGTCATTACAAAATTTGTGAACGTTATATTCCAAACAGGCTTTCTAATGAATATTGTGTTCCCATTGACCAAAGAAACTTTCTTTTAGTTTCAAAGGCCAAAATTATCGGGATTGTAACCGAAATTGAGACAAACATATCCTAATTCTTGAATCTTGACACATTACAGACAATCATCATAAATTTTATTTTCCTGCACTTTCTCGGAAAGCAATCAGAAGCTAAGAAGTACGAACCCTTGTAGTACAATTGGATTCCTCTAGACCCTGCAATTACACCAACCGAACCATTCGACATCACCAGTTACTGGTCTGGTTCTGCCACAATCCTCCCAGGAAACAAGCCGGTCATCTTATACACCGGAATCAACTCTGAAAAGACTGAAGTTCAAAACTTGGAAGTACCCAAAAATTTATCGGATCCATTTCTAAGAGAATGGGTCAAATACTCTGGTAATCCAATCATAAACCTGCCCAATGGTATTAAGCCAGACCAGTTTAGAGACCCGAGTACTGCTTGGTTAGGTCCAGATGGTAAATGGAGGATTGTTGTTGGAAGCGTAAGAAGTGAACAAGGGATTGCATTTGTTTACCAAAGTGAGGATTTCTTTAACTGGACTAAAGTTGACCCCGTGTCTATCAATCGCAAAAATCGCTTGGATACATTTGTTGTAAACCCTGGTGTAAAGTATGTCATTAAGGTTGGACTTTGGACCAGATGGCATGACTACTACATTGTTGGGCCGTATGCATCAGAGAAAGAAAACTACATCCCCCAAAATGGGTTAACAGGAAGTAACATAGATTTGAGGTATGATTACGGGAAATTTTATGCTTCCAAGTCATTCTTTGACAGCGTAAAGAACATGAGGGTGTTGTGGGGTTAGGTTAATGAGTCTGATTCAACCGAAGATGCCATTTAGAAAGGATGGTCTGGACTTCAGGTAAGCTTTACTTGAAATGGAAGTTGAGTTAGATTCTTTACATGAGTAGGTCCGTCCTAAGATACTGGATTTTGTTTGACAGGCGATTCCGAGGAGTGTTTGGCTTGACAGGAATGGGAAGCAATTAGTGCAATGGCCCGTAGGGGTAAGAAGCTTGAAGGCGGATCTTTATTTGAAGTAGCGGGCATAAGCGCAGCTCAGGTAAGTAAAGGATAATTCTAAACATTTAAGGTAAGTAAATACAGGGGTTAACTGTGCCAGCTTAACCAAATTTAACTGTGCATCAGTCATCATGACTTGACACAATGCTGGAGCCGGGAGTTACCAAGTATTAGGCCAGGAAATGACATTTACACTTACGCCTTGATAGAATACATGGATGCAGTAAATAGATGCCATCCAAAAGTTTCCTTTGCCTAATAGAACTCCCAAATGTCATCACAAACTGCTAACAGTAATCACTAACATGATCCAGATCATAGAAATCTTATATCTCACCCGCTGGTCATTAAACAAACCTTCCTAATTACCTAATCAAATCATTTTATTTCCAATTTGGAATTTTCTGATTAACTCAATTAAATAACCAAAAAAATTCGTTTAACCTGCTAGTAAGCCGATGCCAATACAACCTGTTGCAATACTTCTTCATAATTTCTATTGGAATAGAATCAACTGATCTATTACTGTGTTTTTACCCCTATGAGATGAATGCACTGTTTCATTAGGATCTACTTTAATTAGACTAATATTCATGTTGATGTTGGAAACTTACATTTATAACTTCATTCTACACAGCACACGGCATTGATTTACCGGAAGATGAATTTCTAAGTTATTCTAGCTAAAGATAAGCAATGAACTAAGAGCTTTAATGGTACATGGAAGCTGGTTTCTCTACTTCTCCAAACAGTTATGTGCAGCCATTGGAACTTATGCTTGAACACATTATGCAATTCATTTCCAGCAAAACAAAATTGCATTTGTATTTGAGATCCTTCATGAGTCACTTTGGCTTGTCTGTTAGTTCTATAAATAAGAGGGTATATGTCAGGAATTTAACTTGTCACACTCACTTATGAGCTAGTACAAGAAAAATTAATAAGAAAATGTCTAAGACTAGAGAAGTAAAGTTCTTATTAATTATAGCTTGTACTGAGCAGCTCGATTCCCCTGCAGTTCTAGTACCATATGAACTCATGATTTCTTTTTTGCCATCTTATCTTTTGATGCTACGTTGCAACGTCATATTCACAGAAAATCCAAAATGGAATGAAGCTATTGTTGAGGAGATGAGAACTCAAATAAAATACTGAAGCTCTAGCACAAAGCTGGAATGTTCTGCTTAGATCAAGCCAAAGACGACTTGGTATGTTCTTTTTTTAGCACAAAGTAGCCAAGTAGAAAGACTCGAATCTTATCCGCAGAAATCTTCGTCATGATTGATGCTTAACTGCTCTCTGTCACTACTAGCTCCTAAGCAAACTCCATCAAAAGTCCCAAGAAGGAGCGCTTTTGACTAATATAATAGAGGCCGGGGGACGAGCTGTCTTAATACCCTCTTATTTATCTGAAATCCTTCATTCATTCTTTTCCAGACCACCTGCATCCCTCTCTTCTTTTTTCCAGAGATAGAAAAAAGCTATGCATTCCATGTTTACATTCAACATGGAAGTAGTACCACCTTATTTCTCTGATCTCATTGTAAAATAGATGTGACTTTAGAAAGCAATTATCCCCGTAAACAAAATTTAATGTTAATACTCTCACATAATAGTGAAATGAGAGGGGAAAAAAAACTTTAGGCAAATATAAATGGAAAAGAAACATTGAATTATGAAAAAAGGGAAAGAGATTTAGAGAATGGGAACCTTACTGATGTAATTATATAAAGGCATAAATTAGATAAGGAAAGAAAGAGATTCTTACCGGATGAACGCATGTAACAACTTCAAGGGTCCAAACAAGCCCTAATCACAGATACAAAACCCAAAATTCTTCCTACAAAATCTGCGTGAAAGGGGAAGAAAAACAGAGAAACATCAGTATTCATCTTTTTGCGATTTAGATTAAAATCTTCGGACTTACATTGTTGATGCAAAAGATTGAAGAGTGAGAGCTTGAGAGAAAGGCTAGTGTGAGAAAGATGTGGGAAAGGTCTGTGCGTTTTTGCTTACTGACAGTATTGTAGAGTGGGCGGGAAAATTATGACGATCCAAACGTTGTGCTTAAAAGGAAGAAAACGTTTTTATTATTGGGTTAAATTGTAATTAGGTCACACTACTTTCTCAATTTTTGCAATAAGGTGACTATATAATTTTTTTCTTTCAATTTAATCATTTTACTTGGCGACATATAGCACATTCATCGCTCCATCCAATTTTTTGGACGGAAAGTTCAAAACAATTGTAGAAATCTGAAAATACCATTGGGCTTAAATCACAATTTGGTCACCCTACTTTCTCACTTTTTGCAATAAGGTGACTCTACAAAAAAAATCAATTTAATCATTGTATTTGCAACATATAGCACATTCATCACTCCATCTAATATTTTGGATGGAATGCTTAAAACAATTATAGAAACCTAAAAGTATCCACACAAAAATTCTCATATCCAAAAAGTCCTAAAATCATAATTTTCATTCAAAAAAATCCAAAACTTAACATGTCTATCAAAAGAAATTCTTATGTGAAAAAAGTTCAAAAAAGAGGTAAGACTCCATGGTTAGAGCGGCAAATCCGGGCCTGCCTGGCAAGCTCAACCCCACCGGCCTCGCCAATAGGATATGCCTGGGCTTAGGCAAAATAGTGTCTCTGGCCTCATAGAACTCAAGCCCAACCCCATGCGCACTTCGGGCCTATGGGCCAAAAAAATAACTATTAAAAAAAAAACTCACAAATTAGCTAATAAAAGTTATATAACACATCAAAAGTTCAAAATACACATACTTATTAGTCTAACTTACACAATTACAAAGCAAAAGTACAACCAAAGCAAATATAAACAAAGGTAGTAACTTCAACAATTGAACGAAACAGAAACTAGAAAAACTATAATGTTACAGACCAAAAAAATACATGTGCTACTTGAAGGGTATTTTTTTCAAAAAATTTATAATTAAATTGAAGTTCATCATACTGTCCCCAATTTTTTAATATGTGTTTTCTAAGGATAGACAAAGTTTTTCGGATTCTAGTTTGTAAAACCATACTAACTAGCAAATGTTCATTTTTTGATTCGCCCGACACAATCTAGCATTTCTAAAACCATACTAACTAGCAAATGTTCATTTTTTGATTCGCGCAACACAATCTAGCATTTAAATTTTATTTTTCTATCAAGTTTATACTATTGAGACTTTTTATTAGTTAATATCAGATAGAGATACTCAATTATATAGATCAGTTTTGATAAAATTACTAACCACAAACATACTAAACTAGATTTGAACTTGAAAGATCAACTTCATTTCCTCTTTGTAAGTGTCACTTCCATCAATTTAGAATATGAGTTTCAACCAAAAGGAGAACAATGATTTAGAAATATATAATGTCATAAATTTATTTAACCAAAAGAAAAAAAAGAGAAAAGTAGTCTAAATGAATGTCTGATAGTTTTTTTTCTTTTTAGATTTATGTTTTAGTTTTTAATTTTGTAATTAAGTTTAAGTGTTTAACTTTATGATCGGAAGCGGTAGGATTTTGGCTTTAAGGTCGGTTCAAGCACGACCCCAGGTCTAGCGCGAGCCCACGAGGCCGGGTTTTTCGCTTTCTAAATTGAGGCTCGGGCCCTTGAAAAGTCGAGAATTAGATTTGGGCAGCCTGAGCCCAGGCTTCGATTACAGCTTTATCCATGGTCCTCCCTCCCCCACCAACTTGTATTATTTTCATTATATTAATAAAATTGATTAGAGTACTGCCCCTGTTTCTTTATATATAAAAAAATCGTAAGAAATTATGTGAGTTTGTATATTAATCAATATATTTGGGTTTGACTACACTAATTCCATGACTTGAAATTTGGAATTTGAGCATAAAATTCTAATTCAATTGTTTGGATGCTAAAATGAGGGATAGAATTGGAATTGAATTATAATTCTACAACCCCCAATTCCATAAAATTAATCAATTCCATAATAAAAGTAAAAATACAAAACCAATTCTAAACTATCGGGAAAAAAACTTGCTCGCTTCATTCCTCGATTCTCTCCATCTTCCGGAACCCCTTCCCCTCAAAGCGCATCCAAAGCCGAGGCGAGAATGGAAACACCATAATGGATCTCTCATTTCGATTATTCCAACCTCTCAAATGGTAAACTCATTGATCTCATATCTTTATTTCTCTATCCCTCTCTCTGTCGCTATCTCGCTTTGTATTTTTCAATTTCAATAGAATTGTTTTTCAGTTCGATCTATTTTTATTTCACTTAACTATTTATTTTGATGATTTCCTCGAATGATTTCGTCTGTTTATAAGCGTAGTTGTAAGTTTGCGATGATATTACTTTTTTTGTTGTATCAATAAAGCAGCTACACATTCTTCAAGTTATAAAGCATTATTTTTCATAGATATATCACTATGGTTGCAGCTTGTGATTGTAACGACACTTAATTATTTGTCACGCCTCAAAATCAAACCCCCAAACTTGAGTCTAAAATCAGGCATGATGGGTTTGCTATTAACACTAAACCATCTGTAAACAACTGAGAGTTCTATACAAAGACAGGTCGACAAGACCCACACACAACCTCAACACTGCTATCTCGGCACTCTGAACAGCCTCACGATCACTTCCTTTCTCGATCATGGATCTAAAGAAAACAAATAAACAAACAATGATATTTAACTCAATAAGGTTCCACTATACTTATGCACGCTATGAATGGATGCAACATATCAAGCGTGTCATGATGACAGTAAATATAGAGAGTTTATAACATGTTATTTAACATTTAATCAATAAACTGTCACATAGATATATAGATACACAATTAAGGATATAAGATTGAAATACATCTCCAATCATCCACTTCCGACCTTATAAATCATTGTTGTTGTAGTTCTCATCAATCGATCACTTTCAAGAGTATTAGGGCTTGTTTGGTAGTCGAACAAGGATAAGCAGTATTATTAATCTCAGTACTATTAGTACCCTCGCTATTAATCTCCACTTGTATATCAGGGATAGTTTTGAGATTACAAATGTTAATCCCAATTTTTTTTAGTGAGGGCGCTAATAATACCACCCTCCCCCTTGGTATTAATAGTGAGGGGATAATGACTTTATCCGGATAACTCGTGCTATTAGTCCTGACCATCTATTGCGTACCAAACATCAGACAACTCGGCTTATTAATCATATCATGTCTTAAGCCTGGCTACCAAACGACACCTTAGATTATTAACAACCCGGGTGCCAAGTCGACACGAGGCCAAGTCCCTACAATCTCAGCAGTCATGCCACTAATGAGTATTACATCCGCTATGGCCATTAGCGAAGGGTTGGTCACATAGAGCTCCACACTTGACTCACACTGCCCTTTGCCCCATGTCAAGTCTGGGGTTGCCCTACACTTCCCTAAAAGATTATTGTCACATAACAAACACCACAAAGTGTTCCAAGTATTGTTCACAAGGATTGTTCCTTTATTGACTATTCAACACTGTAACAAATATAACGAGCTATAAAGTAAACTCATCAACCATTTAACATTGAGAATTCACGTATTTCATATAAGCTTATTAATCCGGTCGCAGAAAGTCGTTACGTCGTTGAAATTCAGGCACGATATCAATGTTTCATCAACAAATACAAGCAGTTACACCCCCCGAATAGAGAGGTAGAAAGCAACAAATACAGTAGTTACGCCGCCCAAGTTCTGACACAAAAAAAAACAACAAATACAAGCAGTTACGCTGCTCAAATTTCAACAAACAACAAAAAGACTTCATTTCCCGGAAGGACAAGCGAAGCACATGTAGACCGCCTTGTGGGCTTAAGCCTAGGCATATACCGGGTTCAGACACTCACGCTCCAAGAGGTAAGCTCTGCCCCCGTAGTTATATATTTTAATCTAATAATTAAATATGGATTTTTAATTAGTTTCCTTTCTATTTATACTTTAATATAAAAATAGTTAAAATGTAGATATTTAATTAGTTTTTTATTATATATTTACTTTAATGTAGAAATAGTTCTATTTCTTCTTATTTAATAAGTTTATATATATATATATAAGTCGTTATGCTAGTATAATTTTTATTAGTTATAAAATAAGTTGTTATTATAGTTTAATTTTAATATGTTTTTATTACAACTCTGAAATGTGGATGTTACGAGATTTCCTTTATTTTTCCCATCGCATATATATATATATATATATATATATATATATATATATATATATATGTATGTATATATATATATATATGTTTATATTATACATTAAATTTATAAAAAAAACATATTTAGCTAAAAACTCATTTTGAGACCGAAGAGGCAAGTTAGGTGCCTAACCTCTTCCTAACTCGTAACTTAGTCTCTGAATCCTTACATTCTGTTATATTTAGTTTTTTTATGTTTAATCCGTAAAATAGAGGTGGCGACTATGTAAACATATTTTTGAGTCTACATCGAGGCTGAACGTATTCCACGCCCTCAAAATTTTAAAACCCACTCGCTTTTCAGTAACGATGGAAAGTTCAAAACGGGGCACTCATAGAGTGGTACTCAGAGTACCTTTATTTTATAAGTCGTATCTTTGTGAGTGTGTTGATCTTGTGTTATGTATTGTGCTTAAAGAGAAGATCTAATTCTTTACAAAGAGATGTGTGCTTGTATATGCAGATGGTACTCAAGAGAACTAGTGGTCGTAGTTGTTTCAATGAAATGAAAGTAATCAAAATTTGTTAAGACAAAAACACTTTTTACAAGTTATCCTATCATAAATGTGTATTAATCTAACCTAAATGACATCGTCAAAACCTTTATCTAACCAAAGGTTCTAATCCAATAAATTAACAATTTTATTTAATTCATAATTAATATTTAGGATCAATTGTTATTAGAAGGCAAAAGGTATTGAGAGTTTACGACAATAAGTTATCAAGATATGATTTTACTAATGGATTGAATTTTACAATTATATTTTTTTAATTAAATCCAATTGTAACTTCTTCTTTTTTTTAATTTCAATAAGCAACAATCACATGTTTTCTCATAATTCGATTGATAAAATAAATTTTTATAAGAGTAAATTTTTCATCCACCAGCAGTGTAGATTTTTCTTTTACACAAGCTCTCCTTGGATTATAACACATGTCAGTCACAATCTTTGTCATGATTTTCTTAGATGTATGCAAGGTTCTAGAAATCGTTAGGCGTCCGCTAGGCGACACACTAGCGTCTAGTGCTTAGGAGACTAGTCAGAGCGTAATTGAGACCTAGACGAGGTCTAGAATTAAGACATAATTACAACTTTTTTGATAATTTACATCAAAGATAAAAAACATTGACTACAAATTTAATTTTTTTATGTTTGTCATTTTATCAAACATTTGTTTATATTTGTAAAATGAACAAAAATATACAAACATACCACTAATCTCAATTCCCAACAACCCGAAAGCAATAAACCAGCTAACTTTAGAACAAAAAACAAAAAACAAAAAACAAAAACAATATTAATCCACCTACCTACTTCCCCTGCAACCCACAGTCTAACATATCCTCTCTAATCCCTCCCCATTTTAAATTCCGAGTCTCGTGACAGCCCCCTTCATCTTCATCTTTTTTTCTTCTTCTTTCTTCTCTCTATCTGGCAGACCGCCTTTTTCTTCCTTTTTTTCTTCTTCTCTCTCTCTTCGGCAGATCAACTCTCTTCATATTTTCATCCTCCAATATTTTTCCTCCTAAATCTAACCCTTTAATCTACCCCCTCTCTCAACCCACCGAATATCCACAAAATCAAACTTTTTTTCTCTCTACCTCCCTCTCTTCCTCACCATTACCACTTCCCCTTCCTTCTCCGGTCACCCACGCCGCAAAATCAAAGCTAAAAAAATAAATTAAGGTCGGTTGGGTTTGGCGTAGGCACCGACTTGGCCGATTAGGCGGCGACTAAGAAACTCGCGGCGGTGGAGAAATGCCTAGCGCTTAAGCGGAGCTAGGTGTGGAGTTTTAGAACACTGGATTTAGGTTGGCCACGTGTTGTGTTACAGATGTCATTGTGTTAAAAAAATTCTACACTGCCGATGGATAAAAATCCAATTATTCTTATAATAATAGTTTTTCTTAGTTTGTAATATGACTCTAATCATGAATTTTATTGATTAATTTTTAAAAATAATAGAAGAATAACAATGTTGTTCATATGGACAATAACCAAATATCATTTGATATCTTTTGAGTTAGAAAATTTATAGAAAAAGATAATTAGGAGAGTAACATTTTTGTCAACTTAGTAAGGGCAAGTGGTTATTTAGTTCGAATATGTGTTTATTTGATATAATAATTGATAATTTAGTTGATGAGCAAAAATTGTAGTAGAAATAAGTTTGTCTTTTTATAACTATATTACTATTAATAGAGCAACGATTACATTTTGCTTTACTTAATAAAATTAGTTCATTAAAAATCAAACTTCACTTTACAAACTCTTTTAATCTACTCCTCCTGGTCCTTAATTATTGTCTTGTGTTATTTGTTTGTGTCAAAATGACTATTTTTCAATTGAAAATTTGACGAATATTTAATATAAATATTATTCTATGTGAGCGGAAGTAAATAATCGGGTCACAAGCCCAATTAATAACAATTATTAACACAAAAAAGTTGTTTGAAATTTGTGTATCGTGAAGAAAATTATGCAATGTTGAGGCAGATTCCTTTATCAATCATTTGTGTAATAACAAAAGTAATTGTGGAAATGTGTTATACTTCGTGAGAACATCGAAACCATGTATTTATTTCTTCATGGATAAATAAGTTATGGATGATTAATGTGTGGTGTTGAAAGTGAGTTTGTCACACATTATGAAATTAACAAAAACTTAAGTGCTCGTTTGTTACATCTTTTTTGGAGTGACTTTTTGCATTTAGCTTAAAATAAATCATATTTAAAATGTATGTTTCAGCTTATAAGCTAAAAGCCAATAAGTTAGGTATAACACAATTTATACATTAAAAAGCCAAAGTCAAAAAGCCAAAATTTTAAGCTTTTTTATTTTCTTAAAAATACAAGGACAACTACAACCTTACCCTTTTCTCATAAATACATTTAAAAAAAGAAGAAGCTAGTACTATTAATTTCAAGATTTTTTTTTTAAAAAATAAACATTTAATACGGGATAAGGAATATTTTAAATTATTTATTCATTTTGTTTCAAGGTGAAAATTTCCAACCTCTGCATATTTTACTACTCACATTAAAAATTGGCAAGGATATAATAAAAGTTAAACGTAAAAGATTACACATACTAATGATATAAAAAATAGCTACATATTTATTTATTGTTTTAAGTAGGATTAAGTAAATAAATATTAATTAAATATTATCTCATGTTGAGCTTTTAAAGATAGATATGAGCATTTTTCCTTAATAAGGGACCAGTTAATTTCAAAATTTATGGTTTATGGTCAATTTGTAGTAAATATATAATTTCCAGCTTATTTAAAAAATATACTCATAAGTCATTTTTCATCAGCTGCAACAAATAGTCTATCATCAAATCAGTCATAAATCATTCAACCAACAGGCTAAGCTATCAGCTATAAGCCACCAGCTGCGACAAATGAGCCCTAAGTGGGTTTATATACAAACTCCTTATGTACAAGGGGGTAAACTTGTGTAGAGTAGAGACTCTCTCTCACGCGTGCGCCCGCATGGGCATTGCAACTCGTGATCCAATTTAGCCTTCAGGCTGCCAAACTTATGTGCGAGCACAAATTTCGGACCAAGCTAACGTCCGTAAAAGCTTCCAAGCATTGATGAGAAAGGAGCGAATTTGTTTTAAAGAGACTCTCTGTTGGACACGGGCCTCAAACCACCAGATTTCATTTCTACAATAGCAGCCTTCCCTAGTCTTCCCACCTGAAGCCTTGCGAGCTTTGCACATCAGCAGACTTCGCAAACACACTTTGTACACCAGCAGACTTCCAAACATTAACCAGTTTTACTCCACAACGGCAAATTTCTAAGAAATAACAATTTTATTGTTTCCTTATTATGTAATTATATAGATATTTCCATGTATATTTATCTAACAAAAAAGTCACACGACAATAATTTAAGAACTGAGGGAATGAATGAAAAAAATTAAATAAGATATGATTTTTTAAATAGATATATAGAGTATAGTACATATAAAATTTAAAAAAACATAATTTAGAAAACAATTGTGCTTGTGCTTCTAATATTTAAAAAATGACCACTTGGAAAGACCAAAAAAGAAAAAGGAAAGAGGAGTATTAGAATCATCTAATAAGTATCTAATTACGTGCATAAAATGATGACATAACACCAAATGATTTAATATTTTATTTAAAGCTCATATGCGAAACAAAATGACACGTAAGACAACACATTATTTTATACACAAAATAAGATACTCTTTTCGTCTTTAAATTATAATCTCGCTTTTTTTCATTTATTCCAAAAAACTTGTCCTGTTCGCAAACTTTCATTTAAAAAAAAAATCATATTTATCATTTAATCCTTATTTTTTACTACATCAATACAATCCTACGTGTACATAGTCTTTAAAGAAAACTCATATTATACATATATTAATAATCGAGTCAATTATTTTTTTAATCCATAAACCAAGTTAAACAAAACAATAATTTAAAAATGAATGAGGGAATAATTAATTATTTAAAAGAAAAAAGGGTGAAATTCGGATAGGTCCCCTTTCATAAGTTTCTAACCACTACAATACCCTATGTTTCAATCAGAAACAAACACTTGATGTAGCCAATAATCCACAATGTTGGGCATTTCCGTCAAACTAAACTAACGAAAATGACTCCGAGTGACCTAATTATCACCAAATACCAAGTATAGTGATTAAATTGATAAAAAAGAAATTAGTAAAGCGAGCTTAACAAATAATCCATGAAAGTAAGGTGATCAAATTACAATTTAAGCCTTTCAGTAATGCATAAAAGTGTCAATTAGTATGATATCTAATATATATCAACTAAGTTTTGAGATTATTTCATTCCACATTGTTTTTTATGCTGACAGTACATCAAACGTAAACACAATTTTTAAAAAAATTCACTAAATACATTATTTTTGTATATGTGCTACCTTACGAAAGTATCATGTATCTGCAAAATAAATATTTGTGTTTTTTAAATAAAAGTTTATAGGTTAAAACATATAAATGAGACTTTTTTTAAGACAAACAAAATAAGAAATATAATTTATTTATTTCTTTTATCGAGGGGTGGGGCATAATTTTTTTGAAATATTCTTACTTTATCTTTTATCATTACAAAGGAAAAAAAATTCAAAGAAAATGGTACAAATATTTACCATTACAAAGGAAAAAAATCAATTTTGAATTATTTTGAAAGGAAGAATTAAAGAGAAACAACTTTACACTTATTAAAGAAAAGAAAGTAAAATTACAGCTGGAATAATACAACTAGAGAATAATTACAACATTTTCATAAGCTATTTTAAGAATGAAAAATAGCTATGCTAGTAACAAACTTTATTTATATTTACATGTATAAGCAGAAAAAAAAACTTATTAAATAATAAGAAATTAACATAACTATTTATTTATTTAAAGTATGTGAAGAAAGAAACTAATTAAACTGACAGAGATTATAATTAATTTACATGAAAGTAAAGACATAAAATAAACTAATAAAAATAAAAGAAAAATATAACTATTATTACATTTAAAGAAAAGATAGAAAATAAACTAATTTAAACGGAAAGGAAATATAATAATTATTAAATTAAAGTATAAACTGAAATGAAACTTAATTAGATATTTATTTTTTAAGTTAAAGATTATAATAAATAACTACAGGGACAGAACTTACCTCCCGGAACGTGAGAGTCTAAACCCGGTATACCTGGGCTTAAGCCCACTAAGCGGTCTACATGTGCTTCTCCTGTTCTTTAAAGAAAGTGAGTCTTTTTTTTTCTTTGTTGTTCTTGGATTTCAGGTAGCATGGCTGCTCTGTTTAGTTGTTTTTCATCTCGGGATCCGGGCGACACAACTTCTTACTCGTTTGCTTGCTTTGCGTGCTTGCGGAGTCAGAAATCGGGAAGAGTTACTGCTTGCTTTTGCTTGATTTTGACGTCTAAATTTGGGCAGATCAACTGCTTGCTTTTGCTCGATATTGCGTTTTGAATCGGGCTGAGCAACTGCTTGCTTTGGCTGGATTTGACGTCTTGATTCAAGCAACTGCTTACTTTTGCTTGATATTGTGTCTTGAATTAGGCAGAGCAACTACTTGTTTCAGTTGGATTTGACGTTTGGATTCGGGCAGAGCAACTGCTCCTTTTGATATTTTTGATCCGGTGAAATAAGGCGGAAACCTAGCAGGGCAACTAGGGTTCACTTTGGCCGGAGAGTTTTAGTGTTTAGGGGAGAGATTTAGCAATTTGGCAGAACTTCGGTGCTGGAGAGGAAATAACCTCGGCGTTCTCTCGGGAGAACTTTCACAAACTGCTGCATGAAGTGTGTGAAATTCTGAAGCCAGGAGGCTTTATTTATAGCCGAGGATTGAGACTTCCTTCGCTGTTAAGTATCATCAACCGTGCCGAGGATTGGGACTTCCTTTGTTGAAAAGATTGCACCAAAGGCAAACTGCTACAGTACATTGGGGACTATTGGGCGCCGCCCATAAGGGGTCTGGGCACCGCGTCCAAAGTTGCTATGGGGAGCACCCAGGGCCATTTTTGTCCTCTTTTTTGGCACTTAGGCCCCATGCATTTCACTGTTTATGCATCATGCTTTTTCCTTTTGCATTTTCAACCCTGTAACTTGACATTCGTTAGCGTTTTAAGTTTTAACAGGTCTTGATATTTTATTTCATGTTACATACTAGGGGTACGAAATTGGGGTACAATAATGAAAAACGAATACTTCATCCGTCACAATATTTTGCACCGCGATATATAAAGTTGTCGTAGCGCGCCTCTTTCTCATTAAGGATATCACAATTTTTTTTGCATCCAAAAGTGAATTTTTCCGATTGAAAATAAAAAAAATGGTACTTTAGCGATTAGAAACTTAATAAAGTTGATCGGCCTGAATTTTACCTTAAAAAGAACAACAATTGGCAGGGCTAATATCTATTTGGAAATATCTGTTATCCTAATTTCTCCAGGCCCATTAAATAATAAACGTACAACTAAAATACAATGTTTCAATTCTCGAAGAGATTAGCCTTCAAAAACATATAGGTAACACTCACTCGGCCAACAAATTTAACAAATCAATCCAATACCAATCCACCGATTTTTCCATCAACAAAGAAAAAATCAATGACGGTTGAAGCAGACTTGGATTGCAATTGGGATAGCGAGATGGTGATTTCAAACCCTAGACTTGGAGTTGCTTCAAATAGAGATGGATCAGAGACAGAGTTTGGGCGTATGGCCGTTGCGGTGGAGAGAGAGATATATACATACAAATATATATATATATATATATATATATATATATATATATATAGAGAGAGAGAGAGAGAGAGAGAGAGAGAGGGATGGAGTGGTACTAGGGCTTAAAAGTTTCTTGGAATGGCCAAATGTGGAGGAGATGAAGATGCAGGGAAACACCACCGATATGAGCCAGAGAACTGAGGGAGAACTCGATCGGGTGTCTAAGAGCTTTAAGAAGGGAAGGGCTTCTTATAGAGTTTTTTTTTTCCTTGTTAAGATGGGTTATTATTGATTCTATCTTTAACTTTTTTTTGTTTGAAAAACACTTACTAATTACTTACATGGGTTGTTTTTAATTTTGCATCCATTTTTTGTATTTTCTTATTTGCCTTCATTTATTAATAATATATTTTTACTAGTTTTTTATTTTTTTTATTTTGAAAAAAAAATGTATAACAAGTCCAATAAGAAATTTAAAAAATAAATAAATTATAAAAACTTAGACAAATTAACTTTTAATTACTTATATTTATTTTACAATTATGTGGGCTTAGTAATTTGTTTTCTATATTTTGATAATTCAAAGTTTAATTTTATAACTTTTAGAGAAATATTATAACTATTTATTTTCATTTTTGTACTTTTTTTAACCTTAAGAACTCAATATATTTTCTTTGACATAAAGTAGGTTTTCTATTTGCCTTCATTTTATTAATAATTTTTTTACTATTTATTTATTATTTGTATTTTAAAAAAAATATAATAAGTCCAATAAGCTATTGAAATGAGCAAAAATAGATAAAAATTTAGTCAAATTAAATTTATTAATAACTTAGTATTCATTTTACAAATATGTTAGCTTAATAATTTTTTTTCTTAGTTTGATAATTTATAGTGACTTTATTGACTTTACAGACCAAAGATATATGGACATTTCTATCTTTTTGAGCATTTTCATCTAACTAAACTAACGAAAATGACTCTGGGTGACCTAATTATCACCAAATGCCAAGTATAGTGACTAAATTGGGAAAATAAATTAGTAGAGTGAGCGAGCTTAACAAATAATCCATGAAAATAAGATGACCAAATTACAATTTAAGCCTTTCAGTAATGCATAAAAGTGTCAATTAGTATGATATCTAATATATATCAACTAAGTTTTGAGATTATTTCATTAAACATTGTTTTTTATGCTGAGAGTACATCAAACGTAAACACAATTTAAAAAAAAAATTCACTAAATACATTATTTTTGTATATTTGCTACCTTTTCGAAAGTATCATGTATCTAAAAATAAATATTTGTATTTTTAAATGAAAGTTTATAGGTTAAAACTTATAAATGAGACTTTTTTTAAGACAAACAAAATAAGAAATATAATTTATTTATTTCTTTGATCGAGGGGTGGGGCATAATTTTTTTGAAATATTTTTATTTTATCTTTTATCATTACAAATTTAAAAAAATCAAAGAAAATGGTACAAATATTTACCATTACAAAGGAAAAAAAATCAATTTTGAAATAAAGAAAATAACTTTATTATTAAAGAAAAGAAAATAAAATTACAACTGGAATAATACAACTAGAGAATAATTACAACATTTTTATAAGCTATTTTAAGAATGAAAATAGCTATGCTAGTAACAAACTTTATTTATATTTACATGTGTAAGCAGAAAAAAAAACTTATTAAATAATAAGAAAAATAACTATTTCTATATATTTAAAGTATGTGAAGAAAGAAACTAATTAAGCGACAGAAATTATAATTACTTTGCATGAAAGTAAAGACATAAAATAAACTAATTAAAATAAAAGAAAAATATAACTATTATTACATTTAAAGAAAAAATAGTAAAATAAACTAATTTAAACGGAAAGGAAATATAATAATTATTAAATTAAAGTATAAACCGAATGAAACTTAATTAGATATTTATTTTTTAAGTTATAGATTATAATAAATAACTAGGGGACATAACTTACCTCGGAGCAGTGTTTGAACCCGGTGCTTGGGCTTAAGCCCACTAGGCGTCTACATGTGCTTCCCACGTCCTTTAGAGAAAAGAAGTCTTTTTTCTTTTCTTTTTTTTTCTGCATTTCAGTGACACTTCGTTTAGTTGTTTTCATCTCGGGATCAGGCGGTCCTTGTTTTCTAGTGCTTGCGGTCGAGGGAAGGAGAAGCTACTTGCTTGAGTTTTGACGTCTGTTTGGAGCATATCAATTGTTTGCTTTGCTTGATATTGCGTCTTGAATCAAGCGAACAACGCTTTCTTGCTTGATTTGGCGTCTGGATTCGAGCAAGCGCTTGCTTTGCTTGATATTGCGTCTTGAATCGAGAGCAACTACATTTGGTTGGCGTGCTGTTGAGGCTGAGCAATTACTCCTTTTGGATTTTTGATGGTGAAATAGGGCGAAACAGCAGGCAACTAGGGTTCACTTTCTGGGAGTTTTAGTGTTTAGGAGAGAGAGCAATTTAGCAGAGCTGGTTTGGAGAAGAAAAAACCTCGACGTTCACTCGGAGAACTTTCACAAGCTGATGCGTGAAGTGTGTGAAATCGAAGACGGGAGGCTTTATTTATAGCCGAGGATTGAGACTTCCTGGTTGTTAAGTATCATCAACGTCTCAGGATTGGGACTTCCTTTCTTTGAAAAGATTACACCAAAGGCAAACGATACGTTGGGGATAGGCGCGCCAGCATAGGGCATCACGCGCCCAAGTTGGCAGGCGGCTGGTCCATTTTGTCTTCATTTTTGGCACTGTTTATACATCCTGCTTTTTTCCATTTGTATTTTCAACCCTGTAACTTGACATTCGTTAGCCTTTTAACAGGTCTTGATATTTTATGTCATGTTACATATTAGTGTTGAAATTGGGGTGTCTCTAATGAATACTTCATCCGTCACAATATTTTGCACCGTGATATATAAACTTGTCGTGCCTTTCTCATTAAGGGTATCACAATCTTTTCACATCCAAAGTGACTTTTTCTGATTGAAAATAAAAAGATGGTAATTTAGCGATTAGAAACTTAATAAAGTTGACAGGCAGAATTTTACCCTAAAAGAGAACAACAATTGAGGCCTAATATCTATTCGGAAATATTTGTTATGCTAATTTCTCCGAGCCCATATAAATAATAAGCGTACAACTAAAATACAATGTTTCAATTCTCGAAGATTAGCCTTCAAAAACATATAGGTTCCATCAACATCGAAAAATCTAATGATTGAAGCAGGACTTGGATTGCAATTGGGATAGAGATGGTGATTTCAAACCCTAGACTTGGAGTTGCTTAAAATAGAGATGGATCGAGAGACAGAGAGGTTGGGCGTAGGGCCGGAGCCTAGAGGTTGCGGTGGAGAGAGAGAGAGACATACAGATAGAGAGATAGAGAGAGAGAGATAGAGAGAGAGAGAGAGAGAGAGAGAGAGAGAGAGGGATGGGTGGTACTAGGGCTTAAAAGTTTCTTGGAATGGCTAGATGTGGAAGAGAGATGAAGATGAAGGGAAACCAACGATATGAGCCGGAGGAGATGGAGAACTCGATCTATTGTCTAAGAGCTTTAAGAAGGAAGGGGCCTTATAGAGTTTTTTTTCCTTGTTAAGATGGGTTATTATTGATTCTATCTTTAACTTTTTTTGTTTGAAAAACACTTACTAATTACTTACATGGGTTGTTTTTATTTTGCATTCCATTTTTTGTATTTTCTTATTTGCCTTCATTTATTAATAATATTTTTTACTAGTTTTTTATTTTTTTATTTTGAAAAAAAACGTATAACAAGTCCAATAAGAAATTAAATAAATAAATAAATTATAAAAATTTAGACAAATTAACTTTTAATTACTTATATTTATTTTACAATTATGTGGGCTTAGTAATTTGTTTTCTATAGTTTGATAATTCATAGTTTAATTTTATAACTTTTTGAGAAATATTATAACTATTTATTTTCATTTTTTACTTTTTTAAACTTAAGAACTCAATATTTTTTTAAACATAAAGTAGGTTTTTATTTGCCTTCATTTTATTAATAATGTTTTTATATTTATTTATTT
>CM028383.1:71374798-71430352 GCA_013146195.2 Codonopsis lanceolata
CTCAATCTTTTTACCTTTTGATTGATTTTTATTTTTCTATCTCATTTTCTTGGAAAGCAAATGGGTGTCTGAATTATGGGCCGAATTGTTGGATCTAAGGATTTGGTAATGGGTTGGTATTTTGATTTGTTTAGGGGTTAAGTGATAGTTTAAAGTAATGGGTTTTGCTCTGTTTGGTTTGTGTTGTGATTTTCTGTTTGGTTGCTGAGAAAATTGATGGATTGCAAAGAAAAGAACAGAAAGTTGTAGTCTTTTGGGGTTTCATTTTTGTGGGGATGGGTTTTGATTTTGATTAGTTTAGTGGTCAAAATGATGGTTTCTGAATACTGGGTTTTTCTGTCTTTGTTCTGGTGCGTGGGTTTCTGTTTGTTTGCTGAGAATGCTGATGGTCAATGACTTGATAATGACTTGCTTGGACCAATCATATATACTATCAAGCATTGCCTTATTTCTACATTTGATCAATCTAGAGCACAGATGTAATAACATCTCCCAAATTAAATAACGTCTTGCGCATGATTTAGCTGCTCTGAAAAAGCACATGATGAAGTTGACAGAGTGTTACAGGGACAGCATCCTACTTTTGAAAGAACCTCAAGTTCCTAACTCGTTGCATAAGCGAGAGTCGATCGCATGTATCCACATGTTCTGATTTTTATTTCTGCTATGCCACTCTTCTTACTGTTTAACCTTTCTCTTGAACATCTGAATTCTATTAGGTCCTGATAAGAAGAGCTCAAGTTGCCCGCGTGCTTCCTGAAATTATAAAGTGAATCCTGGTCAAGATATAATGATTTCGATTGTACAATATCCATCATTCTTCACAGGTATAACCTTTAACAATTGATAGTAATTCAAGTTACTATGAGAACAGGATAACAGTATTGGGGAATAGTCTTTACCCGTGGCAGCAGCTCTAGGGGTTGGCATAAAAACTATTTGATCAGCGTACAAGCATAATCACCCAGCACATATAGCAAGCTGGAAAATGCATCTCTGTTATTTTGGCTGACCTTCAGATACAACGTAATTCTATAAAGTACTTGTATCTTTGGTAGTACTTTGCCTGTTATATCAACAAAAAGAATCCACTTTACACTCTAATGGCCAAACAAAATTCTTTGTTTCATCATCGCTCCAAATATTTGGGGATAAAATGATTTGTGCCAGAATAATTTAGATGTTAAAATGTTTTACATGACAAACATCATATATGAAAATAATGTCTTAACCTATGACCAGTCTTATAGAACATTGTAATAAAATGTAAATAAAGCTCGTAACTCAAGTGGGAATTAATCACCTAAAAGAAGCACCACCACTACAACAATTTCAAACTTTTTGTCTTTTGTAATTTTGCTCTCTTTTACTTGACTGCTTTTTACAACAATTTCAAACTTATTTATTTTTTCTTTATTTCCCAACTGAGATGTTTTTGCTTATACATGATTAAAACTCAAATGAAATTCTCTATGAATGGAGCACATTCTTCCAAATCCGGGTCTTCAGCTTTTCTCTTTCTTAAATGAAGTAATATGACCTTTTGCTGTAGACGAGTACTGCTCTCAACTACATTAAACTTGTATACTCAGCTACATTAAACTAGTATGCTCAGCTATTTCTAGAGGTAGAAGAAGACAACTCCAAGAGAGCATAGTTTAGCGATCACCCTCCACCAGAAATGATATGCATTGTTTGTACTTATTTCCTTTGCTCCAGTCATGTCCTTTCTACCAGGAGATGCTGATTTATGAACAACTCTGAAGAAAATCGCTATAAATCTTTCTCCCGTATGGATTCTCTTATGTTGCATAATTTCATATTGTGGTGTGATCTGATGTGTATCACAGAATTAGCTTACAGATATGTCCTGATTTTTAATATATTAGCTGTCTAATTTCTGACAAGGTGCTCCTTTCATATAGAACTCCAATCATGAGGCTCTCATCCAAAGTTTTCAGTTAGGATTTTCCTTGAGGAGGCTTTGTCTTGATAGAAAAGGTAAGTAAGTAGCATTTACATTTTAATTGCATATAGTTAGTAGCTTTTTATTAGTTTTCGTCTTATATGTGCAACTCAAATATATTTGATTAATCTTTCATGAAAGTATTTAAGACATTTATTTTATGTTTTGGTTGTGATGGTTACAATACAACAAGGGGCAGTCCTTCAGATGATCATATAGCTAATAGGTCATATGTATGCTCTTGGGCAGGGCTAAAGGGCATACGGTTGCCCATGGGCACCCGTGTTTCTGTGTATCTTTTTCTCCCATTACAAAGAGTCTGTGATTGCCAATGTCACCATCACTGTACCGTCACAGTATCACATGCTACAAAAGTGTTTTTACGAAGAACATACACCAGAGTGATGAAAGGCTGAGGTTGTTTAGATCAACAGGACATGATAGGTGTAGACAAAACTAACACCGGTATCTCTTCTGAAGACGAGAATAATACTGATACCCCTTTTGAAGACGAGGGGTACCCAAAAGAATGCACTTACAGTTTTATTATTCAACTTGGATACTTGTGGACGACTCTTAGGAACAAAGCACGTACTCCCAAGACACACGGGGAGATAATTTATAGAGGTTATGTGGGTTGTAAAATTGGGTTCCACCCACCAAAACAGAAGAAGACATATGATTAGTCAGAAACGGGACGTGGTAACAACACTCGCCTAAAACATCTTAGGACCTTCATGAATAACGAAAGAGCTTCAGTAACTTCTAATAAAGTTTTATTCTTTCTTTTAGCTGCAATTTCTTGAAGTGTGCCAACAAACAAAGATTGATTGTGTCAACTCATGTAAAAGCTTAGGTGTTAGATAGGGCCCAAGAATGTATATCAAAATCAACACGCCCCCTCACGCATGACCCATCCACACGTGGAGAGACAAAGACTTATGCCTCACCGGGGCATCAAAAACCAAACAGAGTGACAACATGGGGTAACAAGTGCAAGCGGGACGACTCAAACCCAAGACTTTGCCATTAAGTAGTTAGATAGGGGCCCAACAATGTATATCAAACTCGACAGATTGAGCAGACAATGTTCTAAGTAACATATAAGAATCGAGACTCAAAATTGGTATAGCAGGATCAAATAGAGTCTAAATTTCAACAATGCATATCAAACGTAACAGATTGAGCATACAATGTTCTAAGTAACATATTAAAATTGAGGGGATCTTAGAAGTACTCCAGTTATTACCATTCAAAATTCGTATAGCAGGATCAAATAGAGTCTAAATTTCAACACATAAATTACAAAGTATGGAAGTCATCCATGAAGGTTATAGAAAATGGGTTTAGAAGTTATATTATAAGGAACCCAACCATCACTTTGGGCTAACTCAAAAGAAAATGCAACCGCCTGTTGACTTTAAGAAAATAAGACACAAAGTAGTTTGGAGAACTTACATGCTGACAATCTAAACTAGGTAAAGAGTTGAAACTTGGATAAAACTTTTAAAGCTAGATAGAGGAGGATGTCCGAACCTACAACCAATAAGACGAGGAGAGACCGTACTAGAACAAGGCAAAGGCCTCGACATAGACGTAGGAGTACTATCAAATATCTATAGACCACATATTCACTTCCTCTACCAATAATCCTCCTTTGCATAAGATAAAATATGAGATTGAACAATTTAGAGCACCAATTTTAGTGGTGTATAACCAATTAAATGAAAATTGGGTTAGTACAAAGGAAGAGATGACACAATAAAAGTAATGCCGCAATCAAGAAGAATAAAGTTAAACTACTTGTCAAAGTCACGTGAGGCTGAATGGATGACGAACTATTAGTAGATACCATTTTGTGGGGAAAGTAACCCGAAAATATGATCGTAAGATTCAACTTAGACATATGTCCATGATGGTCAAACATAAAGTATAATGAATGTGACAACAAAGATGTGGACAGGGGGAATCCTAATTTGAAACTCACAACAGATAAGTGTGATCTATCAAAAGATGCACTGAGGTATGGATAGTTGTTGTAGCTACCTTAACCATCAAATAGTTACCCTTCATGAGTTAGCATTTCAAGCAAGTCTCATGAGTCTTGTGGCTTAGATGCGATTGCACCTATCTTACGGCCTCTTAAAGGAACCCAATGAGTGGTTTCTTATATATTGACCATGGATGGGTGTACAAGGTTGGTTAGAAGCCTCTTTTTTTTTCCTTACGTTGATTGGGCAAGGTGGGGGGGGGGCTTATTGTTTCTTGGAATAGAGAAAGAAGCAAACTTTTGTATTACAGCTTAGCGATAAGTCAGAAATAGATCTGTGTACTGTGCTACATGTGAGCTGATATGGATACAACTATTGCTCTTGGTTTTAACCTATAACACTCCATAATGGATGAACTTAGTGGTCTATATTCAACGTACCAAAACTATCTATTTTCTTTAATCTCCTATTGAGGGAACTTTTACCGTCTCAAGATGGGTTCTTTGTATTTTGAATTTTCTCCTCCCTAGTTTTCCCACATAACCTTTTTAACATTCAATTTTTGGCTACATTCTATTTGTTGAGATTTTCTATCCTTGTTGCACATTCCTCCACTTCACCAACCTGATTTTATTCCACTCGTATCTCCCCAAATAGTTCCCTTTCCAGTATAGGTAGAGGTTAGTTCTTTTGGGATGATTCAAAGAGGAGGAAAAAATTATTCCTTGGAAACAATATAATGACGGAAAATCCATGTTTGAATCCTCAGTGCCATTTTTCAGCTAGGATTAAAGTTGCATAATGTTGAGCAAAATTCATCATTACAACCCAACCATGGGTAGAACTTGCTGAACTTCATATCATTGTTATTAAACATACAGAAACTTCCTGTATCAGATTAGACATCATTACTTAACTCAATCATTCTTCCTAATTTTCACAGGGCCATTACCACCATCACGCCGCAGATCGGTCTTCACTTTGTCAACCTTTATGACAATCATCTTAGCTAAATCATCCAACATTATCCCCTTTTACCTTCTGCCAAGGCTGGATTAACAGATGAAATAGTAGGTGCAATACTATTATTAGTTGTACTTTGTGTACCATAACAGATGCACTCTAATAACATTTATTTTTTGATGAGCTACAACAGGTTGATCCTTTTCTCCGATTGGTAGATAACTGCAAGTTGCAGGCTGTAACGAGTGGACTACACCATAATGGTAAAGTTTATGGATCAAAGGAAGATGATAATGATGCTTTGAAGTCGGTTTCAGCCATAGAGAAATCTGGGGACCAGTTAGAATCCTTTGCCACGATTGTAGTGAAGGCACTGGAAAAGTCAACAAATGTAAATTTCGTATTGATCTGCACCCTTTAAAAGAATTTATAAGTTCTACGTAAATTTGATGCTAGGACTGAATCTTACAAGTCTTTTTGCAGTCTGAGTCTTCCATTTTGAAGGAACAGTTGCTTCAAAATTTCCTTTCCTGATGATGCATGTCCCTTGGGAGCTCAATTATTTTCAGAAATGCCAGCTAGCTACAATTTAAAAGACAAGGAAGCTCATGATGAGGTAATTGTCATGCACAGATGCCCATCCTTATGTTAAGTTCATTGCAATGACCTCATATAGCCAACCTACAGGTTCCGCATCCAGCATTCTCACATGGTGATTTGCAGCCTGATTCATCTGAAAGACGGACAGATTCTGACTTGCAGCTTAATGTGGATAATCCCAGCCTCTTGAGTGTCGACCATTTATTAGATTCGGTACAGAAGCTTGCATCACTATTCTTTCAGGTTTATGTTTATATACTCTCAAAGAAAAAAGGGGAGAAGAGTGCAACCATTGCATAAGTAAAATCGTAGAAGAATATGTTATTTTTATTATGGGTTGGGGCCATTGGGTAGAGTTTTATAAAGCTGCAATACCGTTTATACAATATGCTTCAAATGATAGCCAAAAGTTTCCTGGGAGTATGAACAATAGTTATTTATTTAGGTTATCGATCCAGTACCATGAATCTTCTACAGTTCGCAAGTAGTGAACTGCGAAAAGATATTCTCACAAAATTAAATATAACGAAATGATGAGAAGTGGATTTGGAAACAACAGTTTAAGGATATTTGCGATATTTGTGATATTTGCGAAATGATATTCTCACAGTGATTGATGGCTTAGAAAAGGGGGATCTTTATCTCAATGTAAGGAGAGTTTTTCTTGAGGGATCACGAATTCCTCTCTTTGGGCTAAACCTATGGGGAGCATCGAGGCTATTGCTGAATCTTAGACTTCATAAATGAAGAATATGTGAAATATCAATGCTTGATACAGAATTTCTATCTCTGATTGGGGTTGTTGGCTTGAATATGGGAGGAGACCAAAGCAGCTTCGTATTGAATAAGTTCATCCAATTGATTTTTCAGGACATGTTGTGACTGAAGGATAACCCCATGATTTTATGGAGCTTTTGAGAATGAGACTCTCTGTAATAGATTCATTCATATTCCTAAAAGAAGTTCTTTCAAAGAATTCTCTATCCTAATGAATGTGGTGGTGCTCAACATTTTGGGAGTGCACTTAGATTTTGGAAGTATTTAGTCGTGGAGTATTTGTTTTCTAGTTGTCATATGAATATCCTAGTTGGAACAGTTTTATGAAAGAGAAATGTGTGTTTAACTTAGAAAACTTAGTTTTGCTGTTAGTGCTTCTTTGAATATATTGTACATGTCCATGGTTTGCTTAGTCAGCTTTAGCCTATATATTCAGGTACATATCAGTTGGCATATTCTCTTCAATGCATGCACCGATTTCTTTTGGTTGTTCTAATAAGGTAACATTTCAGGTGGTCATGGAAAATTATTTGCTCTGTGCCATCCATTTATAAATTATAAGTTGCCACTGATTAGATATATTTGTTTGACTTCAATACATCTAAGTAAGGGGTCGGCATAAGATTACATATCAGATTACCACAAGAATATATATCAAGTAAAATTGGGCAGAATTGCAGAATTGCAGAATTGCAGAATATATATCAGATTACGACCTAGTCAATGTCTAATATATCAAGTAAAATTGCTTAATAAAATACAAAGAATGCTATTGATAAATGTTGATCTAATACAAGAATATTAACTCTAATTGTTTGTTACATATATATCAGCTAACATTAATTGTATCTATTTCTCAGAATTACCATATCAACATTAATTGTTTGTTACATTTCTCAATTAGAATTTCTCAGTTCAATGTCTGTGATGAAGTTTCGCCGATGGCATTAACAGTTGAATCAGTTGCTTCTTCTCCAGAGTTTTGTTTCCACGGGCCTGCAGGGGTTGAGAAGGTTTTTGAAATTCAATAACTTGGATGCGTCTCTTCTTCTTCTCATTGTCAATCTGGTTGTATCGCTCCCTCAACTTTCTCTTGGATCCTTCCAACTTATAACTATACGCTTCAGAAGGCAAATCTACCCTGTTAGAGAGGCCCGAGCCACCTTTGATCACAGGTTGAGTAGAAATTGCGCTTTTTACAGTGTTGTTGGCATCAGATAGCTCATTTGATTTTCTAAAAAAAATCTTTATCTTGAGGGGATATGATGGATTGGTCAGGACTTTGATAGGTTTTAAATTTGTAATCACCCCCTCATCATCTTTCTTCTTCTTCATATCAGCATCAGTACATTGAACATGCTTCTTGGCAGCAACTAACTGACGATCACATTTCTTCTTCTTCATATCGGCATCAGTATCGATTCGTGGGCGGTTGAGAATATATTCAACAATATCTGAAGAAGAAGAAGATTTAGTCTTTCTTGGAACTTTCGGCCAGACAATAGGGTCGATCTTAACACTGCCGACTTCAAAAGTGTCAAAACCATCTTCGGGATTCGAACGATTTAACAAACATACAAAACTGATGAAGTCCATCTCCTTCTCAATGGCTGTCAGTGGTCGGAAATTGTAAAGAGAAGTCATGATCGCAACTCTTCTTACTTGTTCACGGGCCTCTGGAAGAACTTGTTCAAGGACAGAGGAATGAGAGCACCGATTAATGACCTGTTTGGGCGACCTCGGAGATACTGCCGCAGAAGTATTTGGGTCTCTCTCTCTCACACGCACATACACACAATTGATGTGTGTGTGTGTCTGGCGGTGTTTGGGGGAAGGAGGGGACACTTTTGCAATTGTTGTGGCTACTAGTGAGACATATACCCAGTAGAACTGCACCGATGGCTACCAATCTTACCAAATAGATGTTGGGTATGTAATTAGCACAGGACGAGGACGAGGGAGAACCGCTGAGCAGGCATGGCAAAGGAGATATTTATAAATATGGGTTCTTGAAATATAGCGGTTGGGGCTTACCGCGCGCACTGTTTAGGAAACAGGGGGAAAGAGAGCGAGAGAGTTGACTATTTGACTGCTTTTATTATAGATTTTCTTTAAATTAATGCCGCACTGTTTAGATTTTCTCTCTCAAGTTTATTTGTGAGTGAGAGAGAGCTTTCAACTATCTTTTTTTTTTTTTTAGAAATTGTAAATTTACTTGTTTCTTAGAAATTGTATCATTTTATATCACTATTTAGCTTCAAAATTGGAGTTTTTTTTCCCTATGTAATGATAAATGATAAAGTTCTTTATATTTTTAAATATTTCAAAATCTTGAATTAGCCACAAAATTGAATTGAATGAGCCACAAAAATTCAAATGCTAAATATTTGTACCTTTTTTTTTAATATTGAATATTTAAATATTTTACAATATTCAAATGATGATTTTTTATTACGACTCAAGAGCTTGGTTCGTTACGTGTAGCATTTGAGCAGCGTAACAACGGCAGGTGGGTCATTTCTGTGGCCCGGCCAAAAAAAATCGATGGATGATGTTGGTGCCCGATGTGCTGGCTATTTTATAAATCATACACAAATCCCATATCTACCCGATGTGAGATTGAGGTATTACATTTTTACAATGGTACCATTTCTAAAAATCATCATTTGAATATTGTACCATTTGAATATTTCAATATTTTTAAAAATAAATATTTTAAAAATCACCATTTCACCATTTGAATATTCAATATTCAATATTTTTAAATATTCAATGGTACCATTTTTAAATATTCTAAAAATGGTACCATTTTTAAATATTAAATATTAAATATTCATTTTTTAAAATAAATATTCTAAAAATATTTGAATATTCAATATTTCAATTAAATTCAAATGGTGAAAATGGTACCATTTTAAAAAAATCAATATTCTAAAACTATTTCAATTCACCATTTGTAAAAATCAATATTATATTCTAAAAATCAATATTTAATATTAAATTCTAAAAATCAATATTCAAATGGTGAATTCAAAATATTTCAAAATTGATTTTTTTCCTTTGTAATGGTAAATATTTGTATCATTTTCTTTGATTTTTGTTTTCTTTTGTAATGATAAAAGATAAAACTATCCGCATCAAAAACAATGTTGAATGAAATAATCTCAAAACTTAGTTGATATATATTAGATATCATACTAATTGACACTTTTTTGCATTATTAAAAGGCTTAAATTGCAATTTGGTCACCTTACTTTTATGGATTATTCGTTAAACTCGCTCTACTAATTTTTTCTCTCTCAATTTAGTCACTACACTTGGTATTTGCTGATAATTAGGTCACTCAAAGTCATTTTCGTTAGTTAAGTTAGATGAAAATGCTCAAAAAGATAGAAATACCTATATATCTTTGGCCTGTAAAGTCAATAAAGTCACTATAAATTATCAAACTAAGAAAATAACAAATTATTAAGCTCACATATTTGTAAAATGAATACTAAGTTATTAATAAATTTAATTTGACTAAATTTTTATCTATTTTTGCTCATTTCAATTGCTTATTGGACTTATTATAAGTTTTTTTTTTTCAAAATATACAAATAATAAGTAAATAGTAAAAAAAGTTATTAATAATTTGAAGGCAAATAAAAAACCCACTTTATGTTAAAAAAATATTGAGTTCTTAAGGTTAAAAAAAGTAAAAATAAATGAAAATAAATAGTTATAGTATTTCTCTAAAAGTTATAAAATTAAACTTCGAATTATCAAACTATAGAAAACAAATTACTGAGCCCACATAATTGTAAAATAAATATAAGTAATTAAAAGTTAATTTGTCTAAATTTTTATAATTTATTTATTTATTTAATTTCTTATTTTATTTTTTATACGTTTTTTTTTCAGAATATAAAAAAATAAAAAAAACTAGTAAAAAATATTATTAATAAATGAAGGAAAATAAGAAAATACAAAAAATGGAATGCAAAATAAAAAACTAAAGGAATTTCCGTCCCATTTATATTCCAATCAACCATCAATATATACAAATCCCGTGAGACTAGCAGTCTCATTCCAGAATTTTAGGATCTAATCTCCTATATAATCTCCTAATATAACTATGATATCTACCTACCATATTGAATGAGATACATTTACATATTTACATACATATCCATATTCTATCAGTCCCCCGCAGTCAAAGCGGGAGGAGGCCGTATGCTGAGACTGTCCCGAAAATCATTAAAAAGCACGCGCGAAAGCCCCTTTGTGAAAATATCAGCTAACTGGTAACGAGACGGAACATGAAACACACGAACCTCTCCTTTCTCCACCTTTTCACGAACAAAAAGAATATCTAACTCAATATGTTTGGTTCGTTGGTGTTGTACTGGATTGCCAGATAGGTATATAGCACTAACATTATCACAATAGACTAACGTAGCTTTCGAAAGAGGTACGTGAAGCTCAAGCAATAGGTTCCGAAGCCAACATGATTCAGCAACTGCATTAGCCACTCCGCGATATTCCGCCTCGGCACTAGAACGAGACAAAGTAGGCTGTCGTTTGGCAGACCAAGACACCAAATTATCACCCAAAAATAGGCAATAACCCGAAGTAGAACGACGGGTATCGGGACATCCTCCCCAATCGGCATCAGTGTACGCCACAAGTGAGGTACAAGGAGACTTTGAAAGATGTAAACCAAGATGAAGAGTCCCTCGAATATACCGTAGAATACGCTTGAGTGCAGTCATATGTTCCTGTCGTGGGTCATGCATATGCAAACAAATTTGCTGCACCGCATAACTAATATCGGGCCGTGTAAATGTTAAATACTATAAGGCTCCAGCCAGACTACGATAAAAAGTGGGATCTTCATAGGGTGAACCCGAGTAGAACCAGAGCTTGGCATTGGTGTCGACCGGAGTCAAGGATGGCTTGCAAGAAAGCATTCCGGCCCTATTTAGAATATCTTCGGCATATGTACTTTGACACAAAAATAGTCCCCCGGAAGTATGCGTCACAGCGATGCCCAAAAAATAATTTAAGAGCCCAAGGTCCTTCATGGCAAATTCAGATGCCAATGTAGACATAATGGAGATCCGGAGCCTTTCAGAAGATGTAGTAAGAATTATGTCATCCACATATAATAATAAATATGCCATATCCTGGCCCTTGGAGTAGACGAATAATGAATGATCGGATCGACTATGACTAAATCCCATAGAGAACAAAAAATCTGCAAATCGCTTATACCAGGCCCGGGGAGCTTGTTTGAGGCCATATAGAGATTTCTTCAATAAGCAGACATAGTCGGGATGAGTCTGATCACGAAAACCCATAGGCTGGTACATATACACTGTCTCCTGTAAATCCCCATGGAGGAAGGCATTTTTAACATCCAGCTGATGTATAGACCAAGACTTAGAAAGGGCCAAACTGAGTACGGTACGTATGGTGGCTGGCTTGACTACCGGACTGAATGTCTCTGTACAATCCACACCAACTTGTTGAGACCTGCCATCACCTACAAGACGGGCCTTATGCCTCTCAAAAGATCCGTCAGAATGCTTTTTATGAGAGAAAATCCACATGCATCTAATAATATTCACATTTGAAGGACGGGGAACAAGTTCCCACGTCTTATTTTTAACTAGAGCATCAAATTCATCTACCATAGCCGCCTTCCAATTCGGGTCGGACAACGCAGAGTGAGGATTTTTTGGAATTGGAGAAGGAGAAGTGGAGGAAAATAAGTTGAACTGTTGCTTGGGTTTGACAATCCCATTCATACTCCGTGTGGTCATGGACCGGGTCTGAGAGACAGAGGTTGGAATTTGGGAGGGCCCAACAGAGTGAGAGTTAGAAGTGGGCTGACTAGAAGGAGGTGCAGGCCGGTTTGGTTGAGAAGAAGATGGGCTGTGTGGAGAAGAAGGCTCAATCGCGAGGAGGCGCAGAGAGGAGTATTTGGGTTGGGCTGAGCCTGGGCCAGTGGGGCTCCAGGGATAGGATTGGGCCGAGTAGGCGTAGATGGTGGTTGGGCTGGAGAAGGCACCCAACTATGAAATAGTGGATTTATCGGCTGGTCCAGGAAAGAGTAGTCTCGAATTTCAGTGGGAAGAGTTTGAGGTGAAGCAAATGGAAATATTGTTTCATCAAACATCACATGTCGAGAAATGATAATTTTATGAGTTGTAAGGTCATAGCACTTGTACCCCCGATGGTTTGGTGGATACCCCAAAAAAACACATGGATTGGACCGAGAGTGCAGTTTATGGATAGTGGAGGAAGGGATTAATGGAAAACACAAACACCCAAACACTCGTAAATGAGAGTAGGACGGATTACGTCGATAAAGTACTTGTGTGGGTGAGGATTGACCAAGACCTTTAATGGGGATTATGTTAAGGAGGTACGTAGCCATAGCTAAAGCATGATGCCAAAAAGAAGAGGGCATCGAGGAATGAGCAAGAAGGGTGCGAACGAGATTATTAATTGTCCTAATTTTTCGTTCAGCCTTCCCATTCTGTGAAGAAGTGTAAGGACATGAGAACCGAAAACTCATACCATGCAAACGGAAGAGCATGTGGAATTGATTATTGTCAAATTCCCGTCCGTTATCACACTGAAAACACTTTATCATCCTCTCAAATTGAGTGGAGACATATTTGCTAAAAGATAAAAATAGCTTAGGAACCTGAGATTTCTTGCCAATGGGAAAGGTCCACAGAAAATTTGTATAGTCATCCAAAAACAAGAGATAATATTTATGTCCCGAAGAGCTCAAAATGGGAGAGGACCACAAATCACTGTGCACAATATCAAATGGTAAAACAGTGGATGACATAGAAGGAAAAAATGGTAACCTGACATGTTTACCAAAAATGCAAGAATCACAAACACCATTCAAATGATAATCCTTACACGGAATTAAATTGTTCTTGCAAAGGGAGCGAAAAACAGGAGCTCCCGGATGACCTAATCTATTATGCCATAAACGAGGACAAGAAACAGTAAAAGTAGATGGGAAAGTAGTGGAAGAGCCGGAATTGTTGGTGACGGGATAAAGATCGCCGGTGCTATTACATCTCATTAACTGGACCCCCGTTCGAATATCCTTTACAGAAAAACCAAAGGGATCAAATTCAATACTCACATGATTATCAGTTGTAAAGCGACGAACAGAAATCAAATTTTTAACCAATTTAGGTGCATGAAGGACATTAGAGAGTTTAAGAGGTGGAAAGGGAGGGGAAAGAGTTTGTTGTCCATACCCAATAATTGGAATAGTATTACCATCACCGACAATAATAGATTTATTTCTAGTGCTCAAATCAAAATAAGACGTGAGATTACCTGAAGAGCCCGTCATATGTGAAGTAGCGCCGGTGTCCATGTAAAGGTTATCGTCGGGAACATGTAACGACATGGTATGCATTGCCGTCTCAATATCTGTCGGTACATATGATGAAGAGGAGGATCCAGGTCCATGAACATTGTAAGCTTGGACTGGTCTTGGGCCTAACACTCCATTTGGGCTAGGTGTAGAAGGACGAGCCCAACCAGTAGTGGGAAATGGGCATGGCGGAGAGGCCCAATGCTGCTGCTGTGGATTCCACGCTGGCTGATAAGGCCACCAAGGTAGTTGTTACTGCTGCCATTGACTTCGTTGCTGTTGGTTTGAATTGCCATTTCGACGCCCACGGCCCCTTCCAGATTATGTTTCTTTGCCGTCCGATCGCTCACCGTTAGCCTCGATTTTTTCGCCTCGATTACTCGCCTTGGACCTCCTACTTCTGCCATTATTCTGACCACTAGACCTGTTGCGATGCTGCCCACCGCCATGGCTTGCCTTGTCCTTGTTGGTAGTGTCATCAATCCCATCGGTGCCAACCACTAGAGCAGAATTAGCCACGCCCGAGGCCATAGCTGCCTGTTTCGCCTTACAAGATTCCTCCATAACAAGCTTCGATCGAACCTCTAGAAAAGTGGGTAAAGGATTGCTTTCTTTGAATAAGAGTCCGCCACACCGTAGCTTTCGCTCAATCCCGCGAGCGATGGCTGAAGCATCCAATCGTTGTTGGAAACTGGAGCGTCCACGTTAGCCAATTGGTCTGCAAGGTTCTTTAATTCCTTGCAATAGGCAGAAACTCCTGGAAAATCATCCAACAGTACTTGAGAAAATTGGTTCTCAAGTTGGACGGCACGGGAATGTTTGTTGTCTCGGAATATCCCCTCGAGACGCTCCCAAGTCTTTTGTGCAGATGATCCCGGCTCGATAATCGTCTGCACGAGATCAGTGGAAATGGTCCCATAGATCCATTGAAGGACAAGGGAATCCAATCTCTTCCATAACGCCTTGTCAGACACTTCCGGAGTCGGTGTTGGAGGAATAATATGATCTTCTACCTCGAACACTTGGCAATGAATCCGAAATAATTCCGCGCAAGTGACATATTTCCCCGTCTCTGGTTCAAGAATAATAGGGATCCAGTTCTTGATATTCCCGACCGTAAAAGCCGGATGTAACGGTGGTGGAGGAGCCATTACAGACTACTTGAAGAAGAAGAAGAGGGCTTGAGAAAAGAAGACGAACAAGAGAGGGTGGGCGGACTAGGCTCTGATACCATAAAGGAATTTCCGTCCCCTTTGTATTCCAATCAACCATCAATATATACATGGCAAAATCCCGTGAGACTAACAGTCTCATTCCAGAATTTTAGGATCTAATCTCCTATATAATCTCCTAATATAACTATGATATCTACCTACCATATTGGATGAGATACATTTACATATTTACATACATATCCATATTCTATCAAAAACAACCCATGTAAGTAATTAGTAAGTGTTTTTCAAACAAAAAAAGTTGAATATGAATCAATAATAACCCATCTTAACAAGGGAAAAAAACTCTATAAGAAGACCCTTCCCTTCTTAAAGTTCTTAGACACCAGATCGAGTTCTCCCTCTCCTCTCTAGCTCACATCGGTGTTGTTTCCCTTCATCTTCATCTCCTCCACATCTGGCCATTCCAAGAAACTTTTAAGCCCTAGTACCACTCGATCCCCCCCTCCCTCTCTCTCTGTCTCTATCTCTGTTTGTTTGTCTGTCTCTCTCCACCGCAACCTCCACACCTGGCCCTACGCCCAACCTCCGTCTCTGATCCATCTCTATTTTAAGCAACTCCAAATATAGGGTTTGAAATCACCATCTCTCTATCCCAATTGCAATCCAAGTCTGCTTCAACTGTCGTAGATTTTTTCGATGTTGATGGAAAAATCGGTGGATTGGTATTGGATTGATTTGTTGAATTTGTCGGTCTAGTGAGTGTTACCTATATGTTTTTGAAGGCTAATCTCTTCGAGAATTGAAACATTGTATTTTAGTTGTACGCTTATTATTTATATGGGCCTGGATAAATTAGCATAACAAATATTTCCGAATAGATATTAGGGCTGCCAATTGTTCTTTTTAGGGTAAAATTCGGGCCGGTCAACTTTATTAAGTTTCTAATCGCTAAAGTACCATCTTTTTATTTTCAATCGGAAAAAGTCACTTTTAGATGCGAAAAGATTGTGATACCCTTAATGAGCAAGATGTGTACTACGACAAGTTTATATATAGCGGTGCAAAATATTGTGACAGATGAAGTATTCGTTTTTCATTATTATTAGTTTGCACCGCGGTTCACAAATTCAAAAGTTAGCATAGCTTTGTACCACAATTCTTTTTTTAAAATTATTGCACCACGATATATTTGCACTTTATATACTGTAATTTATTGACAATTAATTACTTTTTTGTACTTTAACAACCTTTTCAAACTGCGATTCACAACTTCAAAAGTTAGCATAGTTTTGCTCCGCGATTCACAAAATTAAAAGTCAGCATAGTTTTGTACCGCGATTCTTCTCTAAAAATTATTGCACCGCCATATATTTGCACTTTATACAGTAATTTATTGAAAATTAATTTTTTTTTTTTTGCATTTTAACAACTTTTTCAAACCGTGATTCAGAAATCTTTGCACCGCGATTCATAAATTCAAAAGTTAGCATAGTTTTGTACCGCGATTCTATTTTTTATATATCGCGGTTCAAGAGCATTAAATTGAAAAAGTACAACGTATTTACATATTGCTTAAATATCAAGAGCCAGAATATTCTTGCACTGCGATTTCATTTTTTATATATCGCGGTTCACATGTTGGAATTGGAAATAAAGAAAGTTATTGTTTTTGCACCGCAATTCTTTTTTTAAAATTGTTGCACCACGATTTTTTTTGTACTTTATACTATAATATATTAAAAAAATAATTAATTCTTTGCACTTTAACAATCTTTTGAAACTGCGATTCAAAATTCATTAAACAAAAATAAAAATTTCATTTAAAAAGTGACTTTTGAACTGCGGTTCACGCAACTACTCATCGTTAAGCGTTCATGAAGGGTAACATAGTCATTTTCCTTCAAAAAGTGAATTTTTCCGGTTGAAAATAAATAAAGTGTACTGCAACGATTAAATTGTTTGAAACAGGACCGGCCCACAATATTTTCTTCTTTTTATTCTGAAATTGTATTGAGTAAAGATCATGACTTGATAAACAAAATTTAAGGAGTTATATGTTGTTCGCTTTCTGCATCTGGTATCTTAGGACCAAACTCATTGCCAATTGTAGGTCTATTTAGACTTTAATTTTGTTTGGGTGATCGAGCAGCTCTGGCTGGGTATGTATGTGGAATGGATTTTGGGGAAGAAGGCCTTTGGGTCTTTTTTCAAACCCTAGGGACTCTATTGAAAATTGTTATAGAAGTTAGGTTTAGAAAAATTTCATTTTAGCCCTTAAAGCACGTGTGAGGCACATGGTAACTTAACGATAATTTTTTAACGACATCCATCAAAATGAATGTAGTTGTGAAAATTTAATACTTATAGAACTCAAATTTGACATAAAATTGTTAAGGGACTATTACTGTGACGAACCTATAGTCGAGGGACCAATGCTACGATTTGCCATTTATTTTATTTTTTCTTGAGAAAATTGCCGACTGATCAACTTTGGTAAACTTTCAACCGCTAAACTTTTTTTAATCGATAAAGAGCGCTTTCATAAAATTGTTCCAATAATTCCCTCCTACCATCGACGTTTAGTTTACTTGTCTTTCTGTTAGCCTTTTAAATTATTTCATCGACTAATCTTCATCAATTACTTCTCCTCTAATCACCATCAATTACTACATGCCTAAATCTTCAACATCTTCAAAACTCGATCATCACTTGAATCTAATTTATTCGAAAATTGTAATTGTTGGGGTAACGAAACGAAGATCAACCTGGAGAATTATGTATTGATAGAGGAGGAAGAAGAAGTATTGACAGAGGACGAAGAAGAAGACATAAGAGATGTAGATGGAACCAGCTTGAATTGGTTCATTGATTTTCAATCACGATGCACATAATCATGCATCGTGAGTCAAAATAATGCATCGAAATGCTTATCACATACATGGTACGTAAACATCATGTGTCGAGCGCGTGATCACACCACGTGCGGGGCACCGAGGAAATCACATGCATGGCGCGAACATTCTAACCATGTAATCAATACTAGATCAAGTTTACAATGAGCATACCAAATTTTGTCCGATAGAAAGCATAACTATTTAAAGACATGAGATACGTGGTGAAACATAATAACTTTGTAACCACCCACTCGTCCCAAACGTGGAGAAGGTGTCAACTTGTAATTGGCTCAACTTACTTGCAGTTAAGACCAGTGACTCGACAGTCACTAAACTTAGCTATTAATGCCTCATTTCAATAAGAAACAAGGTATACACTTTTTATATTGCTGAACCTTTATCAATTTATACTCTCAAGATAGAATTGTATTGATTCATACGCCATAGTGTTCTTGCAGGCAAGTCGTGCATTAAACCAAGTGTTTGCTTTGTAATTTGGCAGGTTTCAGGTTCAATATATTTGTTCAAAGCTCATATATCTTATTGTATTGAAGCCCAACATTGTGGATTATTGGCTACATCAAGTGTTTGTTTTTGATTAAAACGTAGGGTATTGTAGTGGTTAGAAACTTATGAAAGGGGACCGATCCAAATTTCACCCTTTTTTTCTTTTAAATAATTATTCTCTCATTCATTTTTAAATTATTGTCTTGTTTAACTTGGTTTATGGATTAAGGAAAATAATTGACTCGATTATTAATACATGTATAATATGAGTTTTCTTTAAAGACTATGTACACATAGGACTGTATTGATGTAGTAAAAAATAAGGATTAAATGAAAAATATGATTTTTTAAAATGAAAGTTTCCGAACAAGACAAGTTTTTTGAAATGAACAAAAAAAAAAGCGAGCTTATAATTTAAAGACGAAGAGAGTATCTTATTTTGTGTATAAAATAATGTGTTGTCTTATGTGTCATTTTGTTTCACATCTGAGCTTTAAATAAAATATTAAATCATTTGGTGTTATGTCATCATTTTATGCACGTAATTAGATACTTATTAGATGATTCTAATACTCCTCTTTTCTTTTTCTTTTTTGGTCTTTCCAAGTGGTCATTTTTTAAATATTAGAAGCACAAACACAATTGTTTTCTAAATTATGTTTTTTTTTTAATTTTTGTATGTACTATACTCTATCTATTTCAAAAATCATATCTTATTTGATTTTTTCATTCATTCACTTAGTTCTTAAATTATTGTCTAATGACTTTTTATGTTAGATAAATATACATGGAAATATCTATATAATTACATAATAAGGAAACAATAAAATTGTTATTTCTTAGAAGTTTGCTGTTGTGGAGTAAAGCTGGTTAAGGTTTGGAAATCTGCTGGTGTACAAAGTGTGCTTGCGATGTCTGCTGATGTGCAAAGTTGCAAGGCTTATGGTGGGAAGACTAACAATGGCTGTTATTGCAGAAATAAAGTCTATTGGTATGAGGCTTGTGTTCAACAGAGAGTCTCTTTAAAACAGATTTGTTCCTTCCTCATCAATTCTTAAAGCTTTTAAGGACGCCAACTTGGTCGAAATTTGTGTTCGCACATGAGCTTGGCAGCCTGAAGGCCAAATTGGACCACGAGTTGCACTGCCCATGCGGGTGCACGCGTGAGAGAGAGCCTCTACTCTACACAAGTTTACCCCCTTGCACATAAGGAGTTTGTATATAAACCACTTAGGGTTTGTTTGTTGCGGCTGATGGCTTATAGCTGATAGCTTAAGCTATTGGTTGAATGACTTATGACTTTGATGATAGATTGTTTGTTGCGCGATGAAAAAGGAATATATTTGTGTTATTTATTTATTACTACAAATTATCATAAACCATAAATTTTCAAATAAATTAATTTATCCTCTTATATTGGTTGAATGACTTATGACTTATGATAAAGCTCAAATTATTTATTTACTACAAATTGATCATAAACCATAAATTTTCAAATTAACTGGTCCCTTATTTAGGAAAAAATCCTCATATTTATCTTAAAAAGCTCAATATGGGATAATATTTAATTAATATTTATTTACTTATAACCTTACTTAAAACAATAAATAAATATGTAGATATTTTTTATATCATTAGTATGTGTAGTCTTTTATGTTTAACTTTTATTATTTCCTTGTCAATTTTAATGTGATTAGTAAAATATGCGGAGGTTGAAATTTTTTACCTTAAAAATAAAATGAATAAATAATTTAAAATATTCCTTATCCTGCATTAAATATTTATTTTTTTAAAAAAATCTTGAAATTAATATTACTAGCTTTTTATGTATTTATGAGAAAAGGTTAAGGTTGTAATAATCAAAAGTTTATTAATGAATAGTTGTCTTTGTATTTTTAAGAAAATAAAAAACTTAAAATGTTGGCTTTTTGACTTTGACTTTTTAATGTATAAATGATGTTATACCTAACTTATTGGCTTTTAGTTTATAAGCTGAAACATATATTTTAAATATGATTTATTTTAAGTTATAGACAAAAAGTCATTCTAAAAAATTTGTAACAAACGGACACTTAAGTTTTTGTTAATTTTATAATGTGTGACAAACTCACTTCCAACACCACACATTAATCATCCATAACTTATTCATCCATGAACAAATAAATATATGATTTTGATATTCTTACGAAATAGAACACATTTCCACAATTAGTGTTGTTATTACACAAATGACTGATAAAAGAATCTGTGCCTCAACATTGCACAATTTTCTTCATAATACACAAATTTCAAACAATTTTTTTGTGTTAATATTAATTGAAGAAAAATACAAAATATTAGTCAAATTTTCAATTGAAAAACAGTCAGTTTGACACAAACAAATTATTAACACAAGAAAATAATTAAGGACCAGGAGGAATAGATTAAAAGAGTTTGTAAAGTGAAGTTTGATTTTTAATGAACTAATTTTATTAAGTAAAGAAAAATATTATTAAGTAAAGCAAAATGTAATAGTTGTTCTATTAATAGTAATGTAGTTATAAAAAAACAAACTTATTTCTACTACAATTTTTGCTCATCAACTAAATTATAAATTATTTTATCAAATAAACACATATTCGAACTAATAACCCCCTTGATTACTTACCCTTACTAAGTTGACAAAAAATGTTACTTTCCTAATTATCTTTTTCTATACATTTTCTAACTCAAAAGATATCAAACGATATTTAGTTACTGTCCATATGAACAACATAATTATTATTCTATTTTTTAAAATAATCAATAAAATTCATGGTCAGAGTCATATTACAAACTAAGAAAAACTATTATTATAAGAATAATTAGATTTTCATCCATCGGCAGTGTAGAATATTTTTAACACAATGACATCTGTAACACAACATGTGGCCAACCAAAATCCAGTGTTCTAAAACTCCTCGCCTAGCTTCGCCTAGGCGCTAGGCCCCTCTCCACTGCTGCGAGTTTCTTAGTCGCAGCCTAATCGGCCAAGTCGGTGCCTACGCCAAACCCCGCCAACCTTAATTTATTTTTGTAGCTTTGATTTTGCGGCATGTGGTGACCGGAGAAGGAAGGGAGACGAACTGGAGAAGGAAGGGGAAGTGGTAATGGTGAGGAAGAGAGGGAGGTTGAAAGAAAAAATGTTTGATTTTGTGGATATTCGGTAGGCTGAGAGAGGGGATAGATTAAAGATTTAGATTTATGAGGAAAAATATTGGATGATGAAAAAATGAGGAGAGTCGGTTTGCTGAAAAGAGAGAGAAGAAAATAAAGAAAGGAAGAAAAATGGGTTGTTGGTCTGCCTGATAGAGAGAAGAAAGAAGAAGAAAAAAAGATGAAGAAGAAGAGAGTTGTATCATGACTCAAAATTTAGAATGAGGTGGGACTAGAGAGGATATGTAAGACTGTGGGTTGTAGGGGCAGTAGGTAGGTGGAGTAATTTTTTTATTTTTTTTTTTGTTCTAAAGTTGGTTAGTTTATTGTTTTTGGGTTGTTGGGAATTGAGATTAGTGGTATGTTTGTATATTTTTGTTCATTTTACAAATATAGACAAATGTTTGATAAACTGACAAACATAAAAAAAAATTAAATTTGTAGTCAATGTTTTTTATATTTAATGTAAATTATCAAAAAAAATTGTAATTTTATCTTCTTTTTTTTCCCTAAGGGGTGGCCCAGTGGTAGACATGAAGCTTCACAAAGTGTGAGGTCTCATGTTCGATCTTAATTCTAGGCCCCGTCTAGGCTCTGATTTCGTCCTGACTAGTCCCTAGGCGTTAGGCGCTAATGTGCCGCCTAGTGGCTGCCTATCGATTTTTAGAACCTTGCATAAATCTAAGAAAATCATGACAAAGATTGTGATTGATATGTGTTATAATCCGAGGAGAGTTTGTGTAAAAAAAATCTACACTGTTGGTGGATGAAAATTTTACTGTCATAAGAATTTATTTTGTCAATCGAATTGTGAGAAATCATGTGGTTGTTGCTTATTGAAATTTAAAACAGTTACAATTAGATTTAATTAAAAAAATATAATGGTAAAAATTCAATCCAATAGTAAAATCATATCTTTATAACTTGTCGTAAACTCTCAAAACCTTTTGCCATCTAATAACAATTGATTTTAATATTAATTATGAATTAAATAAAATTGTTAATTTATTCGATTAGAACCTTTGGTTAGATAAATGTTTTAATTTCGTTGAAACAATAATATCTAAATAGAAAGTGCGATTTAAAAAAAAATGATACAGTTGAAGGGGTATATTACTTCAAGTGGTAGTTGAGGGGTGCTATTCGAATTTGACCCATAGTTGATGAGGGTTATTTGTAAGAAGTTATATGTAACTGATCCATGACCGCTTGATTTTACGGCTCAAATAAATTCCTACCGCCAGATAGCCTCAGTTGATTGACTGAGCTCTATTGTGAGATTACTAGTACTCTTGCCCGTGCCGATGGCAAGACGCGAGTTTGGAAATTTATCAATATACTACAAGAAATATGAGTATTTGGGACGGCAAAAAACCGTCCCAAATACTGTCAAAACCGTCACAAAAGGTATTTGGGACGGCATTGGGACAGTTTTGGCTCCCTCTCAAATACATGAGTGCCAAATACATTTGTCACGGGCCAAAACCGTCCCAAAAAGCATTTGGCACGGAAAAAACGACGGTTTTGCATGGCTGTGCCGATTGATGCGTATTGACGACGCTTTTCAAAATGTCATCCCAAAAATGTATTTGGGACGGTTTTTCCTCCCTCCCAATTACATTTGGGACGGTTTTTCCTTCCCTACCAATTACATTTGACACGATTGTATTTGCCCTCCCGATTACATTAGTGATGGTTTGATGTACCCTCCCAATTACATTTGGCACAATTTTATGTGCCCAACCAAAATACTTTTGGCACGGTTTGTTTGATTCCTACTTACATTTCAAATCCAAGCAAACACTATAAGAAAAATACTAAGCTAGCCCACCATTTGGTGTGTTGTAATAATCAATCCATCATACATTATTAAAAAGAGAACAATTGCATTTCTTGAAAATACATATACAAAGTTATACCAGTTAATTAAGTAACACAAACCCATAAACATATATGAACGTATCTAAATCAAAAGCATTAGAACATATTCAAAAGAAAAAACTGTGAATTTGTATTAACATCTGTTCAAAAACAAAAGTGTCATCCCTAGAATTTGCTAGCTCAGTTATCCATCGGAGAATTGGGAAGGTTGATCCAAGCCTACAATAAAAATAATATAATAAGTAAAAATTCCACAAAAAATTAACTCAGTGAAAGGGTGAATATGATAAAGGTATACTTGCCCTACCCTAGACAGAGCCGCCGCCATTTGTGCCTATAAGAGCAGCTTCCCTGGCAGCATCTCTAACTTTGGGCTTCTCAATTCTTTTTAGCCGGTTGTGGAAGTACCTTTTGCATTTCGAATTGGCAAAAAGGAACACCTAAAGTAATCAAAATTCAATAGTTACAATACAAGAAAGAACCCAAAAATGAACTTCAACTCAACTGAAGTTGGGAAACTACCTGGGAATCTGAGCAGATAAATCTGATCCCCCACCCAGGATATATTTCTTGCCCACTGAAACAACAAAGCTGGCAGAACACGGCCGTATAACTTGCAAAATTCAATAACAATGAAGATTCATGGACTCAAGGTTGGACATATATCAACATTATCTAGTGATTTTGTTTACATAGAAGCTTTCTTTGAGAGAGAGAGAGAGAGAGAGAGGAGGCGTACCGTGAGACTGAGAGCCTCTGCGAAGATGGCTGAAAAGATTCCCAATCCTTAGAGGGGCCTTCGCTTCAACCATACCAGAATAGATAAAGTGTAAGATTTACTAAAAGAAAAAAGAACAAAACTTTTAAATCACAACCAAGCTTATATTGTTCCTGTTGACATGGATACTTGAGGTAAAATGGAAGTAATGATCTCAAATCAAGCTTATATCAGCCAAGGATTTGCAGAACATGCGGAATAATATTCTCAAAGCCTGCAACCTGATCTGTAATTCAGACTTGGTATTTATGACGTTCAACTCAAATCAATGAAATTCTTATATTCAGTAAGTAAAGATTTAAATAGCAATGCACTCCTCAGGGATAATAAGATTAAAAAAAAGCCATCAACATGACAATATAATTGATTAGTTAAGAAGTTTACATATTAGTAATGGCAACTCCCACAATAACCATTAGATATACTAAAATGTGTCTAATATTGGGTCAAACTTGATTGCCTTAACAGTATTCTCTTTTTGAGCTCCATCTTTCACAATGGCATATGTTAATCATTTGCTATCTTACAGGAGACCTTCTAGATCATGGAGATTGATTCATCATATTAGAGAAAACATGAAGAAACACTGTAAAGCATGCATATTAAACCTGTCTATCAAAAAGAATTTCTTAGACGCACCCTTTTTCTATTTTAAAACTTTGATATTAACGAGTTCTAGTATAAAATCCAGGGTCATATGTCTAGTAAGTTTGCGATTCTTTTCCCAAATCTAATCCCGTATTGTTCTGGTTCATTGTATTAGGTAGTTCATTGTAAGTGCCACTACTAATCCTCTTATAAAAAATATAAAAAATGTAGTGGTTACAACTAAGTCAATGTGGGGGCCTTGTTTAATAAGTAAATCATGTAGGATATGAAGGCTTTCTCTAAAGTAGGTACATCTAAGTCAGTGTGGCCCACAAGATACGGCTCGGACAGAGCATCTATGCTGCAATTAAAGAAATATCAAGTCGTCTCCTACTTTCTCACTTTAGTTTGGATATGAGACCTTCAATGTCGATATGATACCACCGGAAAGAAGTGATCTTAAAGTAGATGCAAGATAGATGTCACAGGATATAAGGCCAACTTCGGGGGTTCTCCCACAAATTTTTGGTTAGATGTTTGGTCTTGTGATCTTTTTTGCAAATGCTTGATCTCTAATACGTTTTTAGGGGTTGCCCCCCTCAATCTTGTATGTCTTCTTTACACAATGCAGTATCTTACTGCTGGAAAAGAAGCATGTCTCTAAGAAGTCATCCCGCATCCACCCTAACTGCCTATCGAATGGCGAGCAATATTGATTGATGGCCTTGTGGTTTAATGTTTAGTCTATTATATTCTGAAGGATGCATATCAATGCAAACTACTTAAACAAAGAATAAGACATAAAATGCATTGAGGTACATTAAGCATGAAGTTTTATGGAAGCATATCTATTCACTGCATATATGCTCATTCGAGGCAGAGGTAACCAACTCTCAACCTATGCATTAATAACAATATGTCCATGATTCTGGCGTGTAGATAAGGCAGAGCAATGTAAGTATGGTAGACGTTTCCCCAAAAGTTAATGTCCTAAAAGTTGAGAAAACCAAACCCACGAGTAGAGTTCAACATAACTTTATAGCCTTGTTGTTGTACCAATGGCAGTCCATATCCATACCATCAAAATGGGGAACACAGATGCATCAGTAACTTCATCAAAGAAGAAAGTATGCCCCAAACTTGCTGTACTAACCAGAAGGTCAACTACAGAAAAGGAAAACAAACATGAAACTAGAACCAGCATCAATGTTACCGGTCCATGTTTGTTTAATGCAAGAGGCATCATCGGAAGCCAAAAGGAACACAATAAAGAGCTTGGTATGAGATAAAACCCCCATACTTCAAGAGGTAGGTCTATTCGTAACATATATATATATATATATATGTTATATTTACATTAAATTTATTATAAAAAAACATATTTAGCTAAAAACTCATTTTGAGACCGAAGAAGTGAGTTGGGTGCCTAACCTCTTCCTAACTTATAAATTATCCTCCGAACCCTTACATTTTGTTATATATATATATATAATGCTTTATTTCAACAGTTAAATAAATATAAAAGAGCATATTTAGCCAAAAACTTATTTTGAGACTGAAAGGACGAGTTGGATGCCTAACCCTTTCCCACCTCGTAACTTAGCCTCCGAACCCTTTTATAAATCTTGTTATTTTTTGTTTTTCTTTGTTTTTCTTAAAATAAAGATGGCGACTCTGTTAATCATATTTTGAGTCCACAATTGAGGTCGGGTGTATTACCACGCTCTTTTAAAAGATTTTTAAAACCACCCGCTTCTCGGTAGCCGGGAGAAGAGGTTGAAAATCAGGGCACTCACAGCTTGCTTTGGCTGGATTTGACGTCGGAAATCGGGCAGAGAAACTGCTCTTTTTGTTTTCTTTTAAACCAGTGAAATAGAGCGAAAACCTAGCAGGGTAACTCTGGTTCACTTTGGCCGGAGAGTTTGAGTGTTTAGGGAAGAGATTTGGTAGTTTGGCAGAGCTTCGGGGCTGGAAAGGAAAATAACCTTGGCATTCTCGCTGGAGAACGATTACAGACTGTGTGAACTCCCTTCTTTTCACTGTGTGAACTCCTTCTTTTCTGAAGTCGGGAGCCTCTATTTATAGCTGAGGACCAGGGATTACTTCGCAGCTAAGTATCATCAACTGTGCTTCAACGGCTTGTACTGTGCGCTGAAAAGGTTGCACCAAAAGCCAAGTCCACCAGTGATCTTGAAGCTGTGGGCGCTGCCCATAGTGCTTGTGGGCGCCGCGCCCTGGATGGGTGTGGTCGCTGCCCACAACCTTTTCCTTTCTGATTTTTGGCACTTTGGCCCTTGCAGTTGATTGTTTGTGCATTCTTCTTTTTCTTTTGCATTTTTAACCCTGTAACTTGACATTCGTTAGTCCTTTTAACAGGCTTTGATCTTTTATGGCATGTCATATAATAGGGGTATGAAATTGGGGAGTCTACAGGTATGTATGAGCTTTTGAAATCTAAAGGTTGCAAATGAAGAAAAAGAAAATCGTTGTAAGATATTTTTTTTCTCTTTCCCTCTTTTAGTTAAACTAGTGAAGGGCACGTGCGCTGCACGTGTTGTCCTATGATTATAATTTTGACAACTACAAATCTTTGAATTTTGTTGCATAATGTTTTTTTCATTAAGTCAAAGGCAAGAGAGCTAAGTTACATTACATTAAACAAATATAACAATTTCATGTTGAGATTAGTGAGAACAAATAAAAACATAATAGTATTTCAAATCCAAAGAAAGAAACTCCTATTCTCAAGTCTCATGGTCGGATCGATGATCAAATGCATACGAATCTAAGTTTCGAATACTCGTCTATACTGATAATAGTTCTTTTCTTTTCTATTTCTTTTTTATTTTGATGTCTAAAGAAATGTTTGCTTTTTTTGTTGTTTCCTTCTGTTTTTGATTGTTTTTTCTTCCATATTGTGAGCGTGTCATCATTGTCACTTGAAATCTCGACCTCATAAACTTCTTTGTTGTCTTCCTTCTTTGTTGTATTTTCCCTCTCTCCCTTTTGTTTTGATTTAATTTTCTTTTTCTTTACATTCCCTTAATTAGGTGCCAAATCTTTTCTGCCTATTGTTAAATTCTTTGTTAGTCCATATTTGTTTGATTTAACATTTAATAAGCAATTTTTTTTAACTTAGTAATCTCTACTAAAATTTTAATATGTCATAATACTAATTTAGGTCCAAATTCATTCACTCTTATCGGTCCGTGAATTGAAAATAATTCAAACTTAAATACCCACGTGACAGAAGCTAAGCTCCAACCTCATCCTAAAATTAAATCAAGACAAAAGCTATGTTATAACGAATTGCTGCTTCTAAACAATAAGACACCACTTATTAATGAAAACTATGACATGGAGGTAGGGTATCCTCAAAATGATAATATCATAGGGGGTTCGGCCTATTACATAAACATAAAGATCATAACAACAATATATGATAACAACCAATATCTAGAAATTGCACAAATACCTAAATGGAAGATGCCAACATTAGAATTTGCACTGATGCCTAGCTAGTTGGATGCCAAAAGTGACACTTACATTGATCACAAGAACAACCAAGGCAGATTTATGAAAATTTCGACCGTCGATCTATATCACTTTCCATATGCCATTGTTGGGAAGGGTGCAAAATGCGCACCTATTGTGGCTCTAAGAAAACTGACTTTGTGAATACTTATATATTACTCTGTACTTATCAACAACTAATTGACCATATGTGAAGGGAAGAGACCATGCGCTATATCCCAAATAGACAAATATGTCTCAATCACAATAGATACGTACCCATGAGAGAGAAGCTAATCTCTAACCTGATCCTAGAAAATTAAATCAAGGTTAAAGCTCTCTTACGAGAAAGTACCACTAAAATGACAACACTTACTATTGAGAACTATGATTGGCATGTTATCCTCAAAATTATAACACTACTAGGGTTCGTCATTTTTCCATTAAACTAAATAACCAAGCTCTAAGAAGAGGGCTAACCAATGTTACAAGTAACATAAATATAAAGATCATTGCCTCAATATATGATATTTGATTAACGAATATGTAGATATTGCAACAATTTCTCGAAGCAAATGATTATTGACTTATTCGTTCCATGGAAAATGAAGTACACCTATTGAAGTTGAGCTCCATGCATGAACTTCTAGAACTACTCCGTGCAGCTTATCTTTGAAATATAGTTAGATTAATTAGGATATTTCTTTGGCCAACCTCCAAGCCTTACTCTTTTCCCTCTTTTTGTAATTCTAGTCTTTCAATGCCATTTTAGAAGCTTTTGAAATGCATGAATTAAGCTTCACTTACCATTGAAAACTATGACATGGAGGTTATCCTAAAATGAGAATACCATAGAGGGTTCATCCTATTTGTACCTTAAAATAAACTAAATAACCAAGCTCTAAGAAGACGGGTAGCCAATATTTCAAGCAACATAAACATAAAGATTCTAGCCACAATATATGATGCCTGATAAATCTATATCTACAAACTGCAACGGTTCCTAAATCGATGATGCCAAGTTGGGATAGACGGATTGCAAAGAATTTTTATTAGTGAAGGAGGATACAAAGTATGTGCAAGTGATATAACCAAACGCAAGAGGGGAAAGAAGTAAACAATGGAGATCAAAAACACCCCTTAGACACGAATAAGAATGATCACTAACAAGGTGCAACTTTTTTCTCAGCCGTCTTTCTACCTTTGAACCGATGGAGGCTGTGCCTCCAACGCCGCCAGATCCTCCGCCTATTAAGCCATATGCTCCTTCCTTTGCTGCTGTTCTCAGTGCGCCTCCAACCTCGGCTTCTCCATCTTTTGTTATCCCTCCATCTTCATACAAGGATGAACCAGCTTTAAAACTTTCTCCAGCTATCATCGAATCCCTTGAAAAACCTTTTAGCCATGCCTTGATAGGGAAGTTCTCCCACGGTCGTCCTTCCATGGAAGCAACGCGCAAATATTTTCATACTATAGGCCTAAAAGCAGCCTTCACTATCGGCCATCTCGACGCCAAACATGTCTTGATCCAAGTTCACCATGACGAAGACTATCAACGTCTATGGATCAAGGATCAGTGGTACTTGGGAAAATACCCGATACGAGTTTTTAAATGGTCTCCGAATTTCCGGCCTGATGTTGAAAGTTCGACTGTCCCAGTTTGGTTCTCTCTACCGGGTCTCCCGATTCATCTATTTGCTAAACCTACTCTTTTTTCGATTGCTTCATTGTTTGGTAGGCCATTAATGTTAGATCAGCCTACTCTCAATCTCACCCACCCTAGTGTTGCTAGGATCTGTGTCGAAGTTGACTTGCTCAAGCCGTGTCCTTCTAGGATTTGGGTAGACTGTGGAAGAGTTTATCCAAGTTTCTGGCAGCCTTTAGAGGCTGAGAATATGCCACTATAGTGTAATCATTGTCTTCGACAGGGACATCAAGAACTCACTTGCAAAGCGAAGAACCCAGTTCCTCAATCTGAGAATATCCCCAAGCCCGTTCCTCCAATTCGCCAAAGATGGACTCCAAAAAAAGACTTACCTGTTTCGGAGAAGAATAATCTACCTAATCTAGTTGACCCTATTGATATTCCTTCTGCTTTGCCTGATAAAGGTATTGACCCAAATACTGTTGATATTAATACTTTTGATTCTGAATGTATCTCCCCGCATGGATCCAAGCAGGACCCTCTTAATTCCACATCATCTCAACATGAGAAAATAGATGGTTCTCCTCCTATTGATGTTGATCCTAGCCCGACTAATCAAGCTGAAAAAGTATCTTCTTCTGATCTCCACAATTCCTCCAGTACTACTCCGCCATCTAAAGCAGACCATATGGCATCTCACTTGCACCAGGCGGCCAATACTCATCCAATCCAGATTATCACAGGTCATGATCAATCGGCCAAAGCAACAACGCCCATCCAAACTGCTCAAGCTCCCCCTCAAGACTCGACCATCCCAGTTCCTAATCCCCAAGTTAAGGTGCCGGCAATGGATGCTCCCTCTAGCAGCACCTTTCGCAGCTCAGACCCGGTGTGCCCATCCCAAACAGCTTGTAGCCCATCACAAGTGCAACCTTCTTCATCGAATGCTGTTCCATTTGACCTCACAGAAGGTAACCGGTCCCCAATTCAAACATCTCCATCTCATAGTCATAAAAATCTTTCTTCCAACCTGAGCCCTAACTCCCTCCCTTTCAGTCCTTGTATAAATACCCAAGCCACTATACAGCACAATTCTCCTCCTCAGCCCTGTCATCCTATGAACATTGTCTCCCCTAATAAATTTGTCGTTCTGCAAACTATCGACGAGGAAGATTCTGATAACGATCACGCCCAATTTGAAGCTCTTGATCTTGACACCCCAAGTCTCAGAAGGTCGAAGCGTCGTACGAAGAGTCGTTATCGTAATTATTAGATTTCTTTCTTTGTTTTATCTAGCTTTAATTTATGTTTCTTTCTCCAAGGTAAGGCTCCTTTGTCCCCCCTTTTAAGGGTAAGGTTGGTTGTCCCCCTTTAAGCTTGTTTTCCTTATTTTTCCATTTATAAAAATCTAGCTTTAAAGAAAAAAAAAAGAATGATCACTAACATTGTGTATCTCATGTGGGCATCATCCATTTAAGAATGATCAAAACCACCAGTTAGATCTATTCTTCAAAGTACAAACATATAAGAAATATAGTAACATTTTTTATCCCAAGTTCGCATCAACCATTTAAGAATGATTAATAAGATCCATCAAATACACCAGTCAGATCCATTTTGCAAAGTAAACAATGGGGATCCAAACCACACTAAATTCCAAAGTAAGATCTCTAAACAATGTTACTGATCATTCACAATGATCTCTAGAAATTCCAAAACTAATATTTCTAAACAATGTTATGGATCAGTCTTTGTTTTGCTCCAAAGCGAAAATCATTTCTTTTCTCCTGGAATGGTTCAAGAGTAACCAACCTAATCATATTTGACAATTCTCCCGACTCCGCCCGAAAAACAAGTTGTCCACCGATTCAGTACGCCAAATTTGTAAGATTGCCAATCCTGTGGAAGTTGGGTGAAAAATTGTTTTGTGCCAAATTCAAAGGCTACGAGGAACCGGAGAGTGGAGACTTAATAGAGCACTTAAGATGGAAGAAGTTTTGAGTCTCATCATGAAGATAAAGCATACAACAAACGTAGTTTATTACATTACTCTAACAATTTTCATATAAATATGCCATTCTACGCCTTTGCAATATTCATAAACCATAAGTAGCAAAGAACAACATATACATATGCCGTTTCTACGATTTGCAATATTCATACACCATAAGCAAAAAGCACAAATCAAAAATATTTCCACGCATAATAGTAAAACAATCAAGTCTACATCAAATTTAGACAAAAATCTGAAAGCATCAATCTCGCTTGAGTACGATTCTCAACTCCAACTCAAAAATTATGATTCAATTATACCCATTAAGCCCTCCTCCCATTTAATACTCATGTGAAACTCTTCATTTATCTATAAAGGGCGCTTCCCTACTTTTCCTCCTCGGCGATGACAAAGAATCTACTTTTACCGCTTGAACTCATCCAAAGAGAAAGAAGAGCTTTTCCTATCGCTTAAAACGCCTCTACTATATTAACCGCAATTACTTGAGCAATTCTATACTATCGTGACCCGACTTCCCAATTTGAGAGAAATAGATTTTGCGTCTTTGGAAAATCGATAGTGAATCTGTCTGGATTCCTCCTCCCCGACTAAGATTGATTGGTTCAACTCATACTTGTTTTGCTTTCATGCTTTACCTCCTTGCTCATGAAAAATCGCTTTCTTGGAGTTCGGTCCCTTCCATTTAAAATCTCTTCTTTGTCGGTGCCACGGCTTTTCGCTTAGAGAAAGTGCCATAGAGTTTGAGTGCTAAATCACTTATTAAGGCTTTTCAGCAATAGAGTCGACACTTTATCTATGCTTCCTACACCTGGTATAAAGCTAAAGCATTAGAGAGAAAGAAAGCCGACTCCGTTTTATTGACTTTCTGAAGTGCCCTTCCTAGAAGTCTAAAAACACCAAGGGCTAGAACATAATAGATAGTCTCGAAGCGGTATGTCATCTCAACTTTCATGAGATCCATTACATTGACCATTCAGAACTGATATTATCTATCCAGGGATTGGTGAAAGCTAGCTAGGGAGGGTATGCCACCTAGAAACCTTTATTACCGAATTAAGGTGGTGAAGATAAGCCGGAAATCTTATTTTAGTCACCTCAAAGAGTTAATATTTCTTCTTTCTATAATTTCTGAAGGTGAGAACCTCTCACTAAAAACTAAAGAGTCATTAATCTTGGCAGTCTTGTACCAAGAGCACACTTACCAAATTGAGCTCTTTAATTGCCACCTAAGCCATAAAGAATGTATGTCTTCTCTATATATTTCAATATGAGAGTGCATTGGTCGCTACAGGCCCAAAGGTACTCGTTAGATCTTCCTAACGAGATAAGGAAAGATTGCTTCATCGGTTAAGGCTTTCCTTCTTTCTTTCTTGGTTGGCACTTGGGAACACACCAGATTACCTAGGATCAGATTAACGGTCATCTATCCTTTCCCGCCTATCATAATCTTCTCAAAGGAGTGAAAGCTAGGGAAATCTGCCATAGCACAATAGCCTGACTCTTCTCGCTCAAATTGAAAGTTCTCAGTTGAATCAACGAAGGAGATAAAGCAAAGATTGAAGAATCAGTGCTTAAGGCCTATTATACTTAGAGCATCGTTGGTGCACTTTTCATAAAAAAAATTGCTGCTTGAAGCCTCTTCTATTTAGTAGAACAGGCGAGGCCACTAAAGGGTTATCAAATAAGCCCTTCTTTTTGTTCTCTGTGCAAGTAGGAGCTTATTCCAGTTGTGTGCTTTGGTTGTGCTTACTTTCTTAAAAGAAGATGTGCAACACCGAGAAGGGAAGTCTAGTTCGAGAAGATATGATCGATCGGTCAATGGCACTGAATGCACTGCTAAATAGGCGGTATAGCATCTGAACAATTTGCTAGGGAGAAAGCTTTTCTAAACCAGAGGGTAAAAGGTGGTCATACTGATCGACAAGAGAATCTATCGTTCTTATCTCAAATATGCTCGAAGGTCTATGAGCTCTTCTAGCCCTAGCCTATTTACCTATTTCCATGATATAGGAATGGCCTAAGTCCGTCCATAGGCCATCGGAATGCATCTCTGAACAATGGAGTGCCGTCCTAAAAAGAAAGAGCGTGGCATCTTTGAAAGGCTGATCTCGAGCTCTTAAAAGGATGATCATCTCCTTATGGAGCTATCATAAAATAAGGTAGCTCGTTAATATGGAATCCCATGAAAAAGGCTTTCTTTCTAGCCCGGAAGACTTCACCTTGAATAAACGCATTCATCGGACAACTGAAGGAGATCAACTTTCTTTCTCAGCTTGGTTGCATGATCAATAATTGTTGCCAAACTAAGAGTTCTCTTCCTTCTTTCCCAGTTAATATGTCTTGAGCATAGTCCAAGAATGAACTGCCTACGATTCCATCGAATCAGATCTTAGATAAGTCTTGATCTTCGTCCTCGCATAGGGCCTTTAAGAGAAAATCCATTGATGAATGCATTAGACGGCCTTAGGCTGAGTCCTAATTCTTCCCCATGAATACCATATTCAAGAATGACCTCTTTACTTGTATTAAGGATATCCTAAAGCTAAAGGCTTTAACTCTTTGCGTACCTGAGGAAAGCAAGAGTTCTAGCATTCCTCCAACGACAAGGCTCAAGGTAAAAGGAAAACTAAAGATCAAGCTAATCAAGCATGTTCATCGGTCTTCTTTGTTCGATATCCCAATAGTTCATCGGTTCATCTAATCAAGCTAAAGATCGGTTCCCTTTCTTTAGCAGTTAATCAAAGCTCTCTCACAAGTATTATCCATTATGTTAGGTTGTCAGGCTCATCGCATCGATATGAGAAGAAGAGAATGGTTTATGTCTTCATGGCTATTCCTCTTGTTGCTGAGGGCATTTCCTTTTCACAATAAGCAAAGGTTCAATATCTGCCGTAGCGAGAAGGCTCGGACTATCTATAGGTCGTCATTGGCAAAGGAAGTCATACCACCGATCAACTATTTTTGAGAGTTAAAAGCCCATTTCATAACCACCGAGCCTATTTCTATTAAGAAAGACATGGATCCGCATTAGCACTTATTGTATTTGAGTGCATTCGCTCCTCTCCTTTAGTCTTTCTCACCCATCTCTTGCGGTCAAAGCCTTGGATCCTGTCTTTGAGATACACCCTTTTTACTTTTCAGGTCAAAAACGGTCTTCTTAGTCAAGCAAGCAATTAATCTGACTTCAAAGATGGAGCAAAGAATCTCCATAGGGCTCTAACTATGAGTGCATTCTATCTAATGAAAGGAATGGAATTGATTAAGAATATTTCCAAACCTCATGTCTATCTCTATTTAGCGGAGTAGGTGAGCGAGTTCAGGATGGGCTGAAAGAGCTTAGGCGTCTACACTAAGGAAGCTATTATTGATCGACCACCTTATCAAGCTCTGGGATCTATTCAGCAAAAAACTTGCATCCATCTTACCTACTTATTCTTATACCTCCCCATTCGCTCTTTGAAAGCCTAGCAATTGATTCTATTCACAAATAGAGTACAAACTCCACATTTGACTTATACCTTGGAAAAGACCTTATTGAAGATCTTCTTTCTTGCTCTCTGATATGGGTTGGAGAAGTTTAATCATTCAATCAAGCATACAAGGTGAAGATGGCAATCTGTCTTCCTCCGTAAATTACTGAGTAGAAGGTTTCAAAAACACCATTTTGACTAAACAATGTTACTGATCATTCATAAGGATCTCTAAAAATCCAAAGTAAGATATCTAAACAATGTTACTGATCATTCTTTGTTTTACTGCAAAAGGGAAATCATTTCTTCCCTCTTGGAATGGATTAAGAGTAACCAACCTAATCATGTTTGACAATTCTCCGGAAAACCAAAGTTGTCCAACCGATTCAGTACGTTAAATTTGTATTATTTCCAATTCCAGGTGGAATTTGTGTGGAACAAAAATTGAGGCTATGGAGGAACTGAAGACTGAATAGAGGTTCCAACAATTTTCATATAAATATGTCATTCCAATGTTTGCAATGTTCATAAACCATATATCAACAACATATAAATATGCCATCCTACAATTTGCAATATTCATAGACCATAAGCAGCAACAACAACACAAAAATATTTCCTCAAACAATAGCAAAACAATGAAGTCCAACTCAAACAAGTTAATATTCAACTATACCCATAAATCCCTCAATCTTGTAATATGGATCATTAACATATTATGCATTAACAACAATAAGGTTTTGATTCAAACTAATGCGAACTACTGCTTCAATAACATGATTCGTGAGAAAAAAAGGTTTCGATTCAAGCCATTCTCGAGGGAAAAACTAACCAGCATAATCAAGCAATAAGATGTGCTTAGGTAAGTAGTTCCTCTTTAGGTGTAGGCAAAAAAGTTATGCATTGCTCCAACGGGAAATCCAATGTCAATTTATCCTCGAGGAGAGCTGACGAATGGATGAGTTAGGCGAGATATAGGGCTGCACAATCTTCCACTTCAGTTTATAACAGGGCATTCGATTCAATCAATTCTTGGCATGCAGATTCTTCGTCTTCCGCTTCAGTTTGTAACTGGGATTTGAACGCTAGTAACGTAGACTGGGAAAATTACATTTTGGTCTTAATTCAATGTTTGGTGGCTTAAATTAGTTAGGGTTATTTTTGTCCGTACATTATTTTTTATGATGATAAATTTACTTGTTTGACCTTAATGAAATGTGATAAATTTACTTGTTTGACCTTAATTCAATTGTGGTTGGTTTATTAGCTATAGGGTCATTTTTGTCTACCTATTAAATTGTAAAAAAACAACCTTCACTTTTATAGGTAGAGAGATTTTTGTCTACCTATTAAATTGTAAGAAACAACCTTCACTTTTATAGGTAGAGAGATAAATTTAATTCACATAATTTTGATGTTCTTATATGTTAAAATTGGAGGCCTAATTGGTGGCAGCCTTTTAACTTTTTCCGAGAGCCCAAAACAGTTTGGTTGGCCGGCCCATTCCTCTTTGCGATCTCTTGTTCCTTCGGTCAATCCTTTCCTTGTTAGCCCCTTTAATCAAGGATGATTGATTGACTAGTGTATTATATATACTCCCTTCCTCTTGGCAGCAGGTCAGCAAGTCTAAAAGGAGAGCAAAATAGTAGCCGCCAAAAACCTTGGTGAGAAAGTCAAAAGGAGAGAACCTGTGTGTGAGAAATCAAACAGTAGCCGCCTCATTCCTTCTTTTCTTATTTCTCTGTGATTGAAGGCTCACTCTTCAATCTGTGATTCAGAATTCTTGTGGAATAGTTTGCTATTCTGTTTCTCCCGTTTTTTGTCCGACCTCCCTCCTTTTTTGTGGCTCTAACCTTAGTGGATAGTTGCTGGGTTTACTGTGGACTCTTTGGTGGACTTTGGTCGGTGAAAGGAATCTGAGCCGAAGAGTTTATAGCCTAGACCTTCGTGGTCAATTAAGGCGAGTCGTGCTTGGGTCACGGCGTTCTAATAAAACTCTTCGTATCCTTTCTTTATCTTTTGTCCAATTAATCTTATTGCTCTAGACTAATATTTGTTTTGCAGGAACATAGTTTATTAGTTTATAAGTTTAATTGGTGGTACTAATCAATTAGCTATTTGTATTAATAGGCTAGTTGTTAGTGGTTGTATTTTTGTTTCAATACAAAAAGTCTCGTTTCTGTACGTGTTCGTTCCGGGTAGTGTGATTGTAAAATCACAACAGTGGTATCAGAGCCCGTGTTCCGTACCGTGAAACGGTAGAGCCTCCTTCGATCCAAAAATCGGTAACTCTAAAAAGGGTTTATTTGGTGAGCTTCTTTCATCTCGAAATAATTACGGTTTTTTTTGTTTTAAAATTCTTGTAATTTATTTGATTGATTGTGCTCTATTTAAATCTCTACTGTTTGGTTGGAATTTGATTGCTTGAATTTATTTTATTTTTTGGGTGATAATAAAAAATAAAAATATTCTTATTTTTTCTGATTTGGTTTGATTTGTTGGTTTTGTGTTATTTCTCTGAATGAGTTCTTCATCTAATTATAGTTTGGAACCTTTTAATGGGAAAAGTGATTTTTCTATGTGGCAAAAGAAGATGAAAAGTATTTTAATTAAAGAAAAGGTTTTCAAAGCCATAACTTTAAAGTATGCTAAAGACACTTTTGAAGATGCCATAATTGAAATGGATGAATCTGCCTACTCCTCGATTATCTTAAACCTATCTGAATCGGTTATTCGGAAATGTGGTGAACATGCTCATGCTAAGAGTCTTTGGGAAAAATTGGAACAAATTTATTTTGGAAAAACATTGCCAAGTAAAATTTATCTCCTAGAAAATTTTTTCAGTTTTAAATTAGATCTTAGCAAAGACATGGAAGATAATATTGATGTTTTTACCAAATTGGTTGAAGACATAAAACAAACCGGTGATGAACACATAGATGAGTACTCTTCGATTGTGCTTTTAAATGCTATACCTGATTCTTATGCTGACGTGAAATCTGCTATTAAGTATGGTAGGGATAAGATCACACTTGATACGGTGATATCTAGTTTAAAAGGCAAAGAATTAGATTTGAAAGCTAATAAGGGAAAATCTAACACCGGTGAGGTTCACATGGTGAGAGGTAGGACGCTTGAGAGAAATAATGGTCATCAACATAATAATCAAAACCAAGAGAATAATCAGAATTCTGGAAATAAGAGTAGGTCAAAATCTAGAACCAAGGGTAGGAAGTGTTACAATTGTGGTGAAAGTGGACATTTTAGGAAAGATTGCACAAATCCTAAAAAGAAAAATTTGAATCCGCAAAGTGATTGCAATATGGCTTCTGCTAGTGAGGACTGTGGTGATGTTTTTATGGTAACTGATTTATGTGAAAGTGTTGTTAATTCTATTCATACCATGCCTGCTTGTGAAAATGAATGGTTAATTGACTCTGGATGTACTTATCACATGTCACCATTTAAAACTTCTTTTGTTCCTACAAAAGCCCGGAAAATGGTTTTGTTTCTTTAGCCAATGAGAAAAAAGTGTGTTATAGCCGAATTGGTGATATTTGTTTAAAATTTAATTCTGGAAATACTTTTACCTTGAAAAATGTTCGACATGTGCCTGCTTTGTGTAATAATTTGATGTCTTGTGCCGCATTAGAAGATGATGGGTTAGAGGGTAGATGGGGTAAGGGTATGATGAAAATTACTAAGGGCAATTTGGTAATTTTGAAAGCTGAAAAACTAAAGAGTTTGTATGTTTGCAATGCGGTCCCTGTGTCTTTTATTGGAAATCAAACAAATGCTTTTAAGAATGAAAATTCTAATTTGTTGCATAAAAGACTTGGAAATTTGAGTAGTAAAGGCTTAGGAATTATTAACAAAAATGAATGTTTTGTTGATGATGAGATTTCTTGTGTGCCTTTGTGTGATACTTCTGTGACTTGCAAACATCATAGGGTTAGTTTTTCGCCTCCCCCTCTGGAAAAATTCTCTTTTAAAAATCATCTTGAGTTGGTCTATGCGGATGTGTGGGGTCCTATATGTGCGCCCTCGCATGGTGGGAATAGATATTGGTTATCTATTGTCGATGACTTTTCAAGGAAAGTCTGGGTTTTTCCTATGCAAGATAAAAGTGATGTTTATGATAAATTTAAAACATGGAAACTTTTGGTCGAAAATCAAACCGGTAAGAAAATCAAGAAACTTAGGACGAATAAGGGGTTAGAGTTCTGTAACGGTGAGTTCGGGAGATTCTGCGTGGATAGTGGGATTGATCATGAAATATCTTTCCCTTGCAATTTGGCTGAGCGTATGAATAGAACTTTGTTAGAACGAGTGAGGGTTATGCTTGCTTCGGGTCTTCCCATAGGCTTTGGGAGAGCGGTTGTGTCCGCCGCTTATGTGCACAATAGGTCCCCTTCTATCCCGCTTGGTAATCGATGTCCTGAAGTTGTGTTTTTCGGTTGTGAAATTGATTTTTCGAACTTGCATGTTTTCGGTTGTGCTGCATACATTCATCGAGAAAATAACAAACTTGAACCTCGGTCGGTTCGTTGTGTTTTCTTAGTGTAAGACCCCGAACCTTCGTGTATTTGACCTTACTGCTTTGCGTGTCGTTCAACCGTAACCTCGCTTACTCGACTTGAGGTAAGAACCTTGATTAATACAAGGAGGCTGTATAGGAGCCAATATATTAGTTCCACATATTCCATAGGCCTTAACTAGTTAAAGTTACAAGTCGCATGCCGACGCTGTTCGTTACTTGACTCGGTTTAGCGTTTCCTCGCGTAGTTCTTTCGTGAGACCTCGATTTTACTCCTAATCATTCCTCCACTTGTCTTGAGTGTTATTGAGTCTCATAAGACCTTGGTATACAAGTTTTATACTTGTTTGTTGAATCGCCAGTTCGACCGTGTTGATTTTGGCCTTAGCGTTTCCCCTCGTTGCTCGTATTGCCTCTCCTTTGGGATTCTTACTTCCCTAAGTTGTTATTCAACTTCCTAGAAGTATTTAAGCTTCTTCACTAGCCCTTAGACTTGCCTTAAAAGTCTCCTTTCATTGCTCGTTTGATTTCGAGTTCGTTCGTCGTCCCGGTTGCACGTTGTTGCACCCTTCCCTTTCGCTCCGAGTTGTTTCGGGAGTTGTTCGGGTGTGTTTTAGACTTGTTTTGAGTTGGGTTAGACCTTGGGATGGTTGCCCATAAGTTTGGGATCATTTAGATCAAGTTTGGACCAAGTTTTGGAGGTTCAGGAGCCGAGGCGGCCGCATGGGTTGGAGTGAGGCGCCCGCCTCAATTACTGAGAACAACCTGGTGCAGAGCAGAGATGAGGCGGCCGCATGGAGCATGGTGAGGCGCCCGCCTCACCTGCAGATCAGCTACGGGATTTCTTTCCCTGTTTTGATTTTTGGCGTGAAAAGTCTATTCTACCCCCATTTTAAACCCTCCCCTTTGCCTTGTCCATAGCTTGGAAGGGTAGGATGGTCTTTCCTACCCCTTTATAAACCAATCTCTCCCTCTTCCTCTCTCATTTTCTTCCATCAATTGTGAAATTTAGAGAGAGAGGGAGGAGGAGCTTCCAAGGGAGAATTGCCGATTCCCGGAGTTCCGGCCATCGGATGATCGAGCCGTGACCGCCATCGCGAAGCCCTCGCCGAGTAGAGTCTTTCCCCTCGGTCTGTCTTCCACATCCTAGAAGTTTGTGGCTCGATTGAGGTACGTTACTTAAAGCCCTAGTTTCTCTCTCTACAAGTATCTTGATGATAGATTGTTAGAAACTTGTTCCCTGTGAATTATTGTTGTTTTACATGTCAACATGATAGGTTTTCATGGCTATCAATAGATTTTGGTTGGTATTTGAACCCAAATGGGTTATTGATTATATTGGAATTGTTATGTTTAAGTTTGATTTTTGTGGGGTTAGAAACCCGGATAAATCGTAAACCCCGAATTTATGCCTCGAACTAGAGATTCGGGACTTTGTAGATTGACCCTAATGAAGTCAATTCATTTATAAAATTGTTATTCGAACCTTAGGAAAAATTCCTATTACTTCTTGTGTTCATTGAATCTCAATTTCGAAAATTTGAGAATTGCTCGGGTGAAACCAAATTGATAGTAAGATTGACCTTTGGCTTAGAACTCTAATTGAGTCTCTTGATTGATGTTAAGTGCGAAATTATCGCTAGTCTTTGGATGGTTTATGTGTGAGTCGAGAATACGTAACTTGAATGAAAGACGTTTTGAATTGGTTCAATAATGAACTAGAACCGATAATACTAGTTGGACTTTTAACGAAGTCCCAAGATACGTAGGAATGCGATATATGACTTTACTTGGGAATCTTGTTAACATCCTTGGAAAATCCGGGATTGCTTCGTGGCAATCCTTCCTTAGGAAGGATATTTGAACCGTGTATGCCTTAGTACCCTCTATTATGAGTATCTTGAGTTGTCATTAGCTGACCGAATGGTCATCCAAGTCATGTGCGTGGTGATGGACTTATGAAGTACCATCACATAATTAATTGATGAATCTTGGGTTGTCTTAAGCCTTCTGCCCTTCAAATGTGCATGCTTGATCTCTAGTTTCTTGGGAACCTCGAGAGGATCTATAATATTATCCATCTTATGATTCTATGGGAATGAGCTTGATAAGGTTTGTTTGTGATTAATGCATGAACCCCTATGTTACTTGAGATCATGATCTTTAAGTATATTGTATCTCTTATCTTTATAATTTTCATCTTATTGAGTATCGACGTGATTTGATTTATAATTCTATTAACAAATGGAATTGCAACTTGAAAATTGATCTAAGCTTAGTTGAACAATAATCAACTTAGGTTTCCGACTTTTTATACCGACTTAGTAAAATTGAACTAAGGTTCCAAAAAGGAACGAGAACTTAACCATGCCTTAAACAAGAACCTAGACAGGAGTCTTGGAATACATATAGTGTTCAAACTCTATTTGACTAGTATTATAGAAATAACTCGACGAAGTCGATGTTAGTGGATCGTTTAACAATACCGACTCCACGATAAACCCCTACAACGCTTGAAATCCGTTTAACTAGAATACTAGTTTCGAGATTCTTAATTTAATTCATGCTCACGCCTAATTACTGGCTGTAAAAGAATAACATGCCCACCTGACTTGAATGAGACCGCTATTACTGTGCTCGTCCTTGCTTGATTTCTTAAATAAGTAAATATTACTTGTTTCCCTGATAAGTCCAGCTGGCATACGTGTCCTGCATTGTCTTGCCTTGGCCGCCTTGCTTGTCTTACTGTCTTGCCTGTCTGCCCTCTTGTCCCGACTTGTCTGCATTGTCTTGCCTTACCGCCTTACTTGCCTTGCTTGTCTTGCTGTCCTTACCTGTCCTTGCTTGCCTTACTGCCTTGTCTTGTCCTTGACTTCCCTCCTTGTTGACATTTACCTTACGACGGTTAAGAGATTCGTGATAGTGATGAGTTGCCGAACCGAAAGCGGGCAAATCCTCCATTCTTGATCACTTTGGAGAAGAGTACCTTGTGTAACCATTATGGGCGCTTGGAATAATACTATCACGGGTCAATGTACCATCTCGCACATGCAACAGCATGTTCCTGTTAACAGTTTATCTTGTAGGATCTACATGGCGGTACCAGATTATATCCTATTCCCTTATATGTGGATTTCTTCTAGCATTTGTGAAAACAAAGTGCTATCCCGAATATGTAAACTAAATGCTTATATATATACTTGCTCTTGACCGCTTGACTTTCGTGATAGGCCTATGAATTGTATGATACGTGTATACATAGACATACATACTGCTACCCGATTTCCTCCTGATTGCATGCATACGTACATCATAGTAGATATGCGTATCCTTACATGATAAACTTCCATGAATGAATTGCTTAGTATATAAATGAATTCACATACCCCACTTGATAAACCTATGAGGGACTTGGTATATGTATATTTATAAATATGCATACTTCTATTTAATTATTATATGAGAGGCTTGGGATGTCCTACGATTAGAGATACGTCCATAATCATGATTATTCTTGTGCCTTGCTTCCTGACCTGTTTGATTGTTTGTGAACAGGGAATTCACCCTGATTCATCTTGGTAGTCTGGTAAAGGACCGGTTTTCATTCAGTACAACCCGACTTACGGGGTCTTCGTCGTAAAACGATATCATTTCCTCTTATGGCAATATTTAATTTACGTCTTATTGTTTAGTAGTAGCGTACTGGGTCATTATGACTCACCCCGTACTTTGTTTTCTAGTTGCAGTTCGGAAGTCGGTTTGAGGACGCATAATGCGTGGTAGCGACCTCGATTGATCGATAGCTCGAGCTTAGTACGCGTGTTCGTGATTGTAACGGTCTATTTCCGAGTAATAGCTTGAGGACTCCTATCTCTTTAGCATCTTTGACTTGTATTTCATAATATTATATTCTTGTGAGTTCGTTGTATTGTAAGGTTATTTAGACTTTACAGTCGGGTAGAACATCTGGGTTTTGTTTTGGTTCTCCTTTGGGCCGACGTGTTGTGTCGTTACTCATAGCCTTGGTGTTTATATTCTGTTGTATCCCAGGCACGCAGTAGCCTTGGGCTTTTCTCTATCCTAGTTGTCATTGTTGGTTAACCCCGGTATGCTTTAGCCGTGGGTATGTGTTATATCAGGTTGGTCCCTTGTAGCATGCGCCGTGGGTAGTGCCGATGGTTTGTCCAGCGTCTGCAATGTTGCGGCACGCGAGTTTCGTTTTCTCCCCATCGTGAGATTTATGTCTCTCTTGGTATCTTTGGCCTTGGTTTCGAGCTTCATAGCTCGGGACTACTTTTCATTGTAATTTCCGCATCTTCGAAAAATGTTTATACGTATTTTAGTACGTATTCTTGTTCTTGTTTAGAGCTTGTTAGCTCGACTGTCCGACTCGCACTATTATTTTGTGAGTGCTTGTCCTCCTCTTGCTTTGTCCTTGCGACGTGACGTTGGGATTCCGTTCCGGAATCCGGGTCGGGTCGCCACAGTTGGTATCAGAGCTTTTGTTAGCTATAAGCCAGGATAGGATCCATGGCCTAGATTGGGTTTGGTGTGTCGTCGAGTATTTTCCGATGAGCGTTCTGATTTGTGCCTTATCGGCATGTTCTCTTGTACAATTATAGGACTTGGATTACTAAGTTCTGTCGGTCTAGATTGCCGTAAATGCAAGTTTGTGTTTATGAGCCTCATATTTCTCCTGTATTGCCTTTAAGTTGCAGTCATATCACGAGTATGATGTTACCTTGTAGAATTATCATTTCTTGTCCGTATGGGTTATCCGATAAACTCAAGTTGTCGATTCCAAGAGTGATCACCGCAGTTCCTAATACCTTTGACCGTTGTTATACGTTTCATGAGCGAAGTGAAACAAGCCTCCCGTAATGCGTGTTGTGTCCCAAATCGCCACATAAGTATATATAGATATGACGGTACCTGACCACGAGTCCCTGCATTGTTTAGTATTGCAGAATTGAATATTCTTTCCCGATAACTACATTTCCTGGTATAGAGAGGACTGCTCCGATAGAGAATATTGTCACGAATGAGACTTGATGAGTAACCGGCGAGAGACCCCGCGATTTCTAATTTTCTAATTGAATTGGTTGTCAACCCGTACACTGCTTGACCCATAGTGATTGAAGTCTACTAGTTAGTAACCAATTGCTACCTAGGGATGCGTAAGTTATTGTGTTTACTTGTTGCTAAGCCTAATACGTTAATAAGAGTATTAACGTGGTGTAACATGCTTTATCTATCGTAAATAGATTGTTAAGGATATGAATATTCCATACTTGGTATACCTGCATAATAGATTAATATGCTATGTACATGATATTGATTGCCATGCCTGTATGTGATTATATTATACGTGCATGAGACCATGATGAAGGATGCTCGTATGTGTTTTGCAACCCCTTTGCATCCTAAACGACGAAAGCTTTTGAAGTCACTTCAGAGGGCCCCTGACTTGATTATCAAGAGGTCTTCGTCGGAGAACTAGAACGGTATTATATGATATAGGAATTGACCGGACCCGTTGCCAAATGAAATAAATTGAAAATGGTATCTTGTTTTGCTTGTACAAATATGTGCAACATGTATATTGAAATCATGCCATGAATGAAATGAACTTGTGACTTGATCAAATGAATTACCGTTCTACTTGATTTTAGTGTAAGGGCGTTAGACCCTAGAGACTCGTGTCGTGACCGGAATAATTTAATTAGCCCGGAAAACTCTTTATTGGGATATTTGTTAATTCCGCGCAACTATTGCACCTGCTTAAGAAGTACTTGATTAGATGATAAAGAGGAATTTTCACCTCAATGTCTACGTTTGCTGGAACTTTGTAAGCCTTGATAATGTTCTTGAACCCCGCCAAGAGTCAAGATGACTCGACTTTGGAATTGATTGGGGAGAATATTTCAGTATTTCTTTCCCCCGTGTCTTGAGGCACACTAAGGTGGTCGTAGGATTGTGAATTCGTGGACGAATTCTTTTAAGGAGGTGAGGATGTAAGACCCCGAACCTTCGTGTATTTGACCTTACTGCTTTGCGTGTCGTTCAACCGTAACCTCGCTTACTCGACTTGAGGTAAGAACCTTGATTAATACAGGGAGGCTGTATAGGAGCCAATATATTAGTTCCACATATTCCATAGGCCTTAACTAGTTAAAGTTACAAGTCGCATGCCGACGCTGTTCGTTACTTGACTCGGTTTAGCGTTTCCTCGCGTAGTTCTTTCGTGAGACCTCGATTTTACTCCTAATCATTCCTCCACTTGTCTTGAGAGTTATTGAGTCTCATAAGACCTTGGTATACAAGTTTTATACTTGTTTGTTGAATCGCCAGTTCGACCGTGTTGATTTTGGCCTTAGCGTTTCCCCTCGTTGCTCGTATTGCCTCTCCTTTGGGATTCTTACTTCCCTAAGTTGTTATTCAACTTCCTAGAAGTATTTAAGCTTCTTCACTAGCCCTTAGACTTGCCTTAAAAGTCTCCTTTCATTGCTCGTTTGATTTCGAGTTCGTTCGTCGTCCCGGTTGCACGTTGTTGCACCCCTTCCCGGTTTCGCTCCGAGTTGTTTCGGGAGTTGTTCGGGTGTGTTTTAGACTTGTTTTGAGTTGGGTTAGACCTTGGGATGGTTGCCCATAAGTTTGGGATCATTTAGATCAAGTTTGGACCAAGTTTTGGAGGTTCAGGAGCCGAGGCGGCATGGGGATGGAGTGAGGCGCCGCCTCAGTGCGAGAACAACACAGTGCGGAGCGAGAGATGAGGCGGCCGCATGGGCATGGTGAGGCGCCCGCCTCACTGCGAGATCGGCTACGGGATTTCTTTCCTGTTTTGATTTTTGGCGTGAAAAGTCTATTCTACCCCCATTTTAAACCCTCCCTTTGCCTTGTCCATAGCTTGGAAGGGTAGCATGGTCTTTCCTAACCCTTTATAAACCAATCTCTCCCTCTTCCTCTCTCATTTTCTTCCATCAATTGTGAAATTTAGAGAGAGGAGGAGGAGCTTCAAGGGAGAATTGCCGATTCGGAGTTAGGCCATCGGATGATCGAGCCGTGACCGCCATCGCGAAGCCCTCGCCGAGTAGAGTCTTTCCCCTCGGTCTGTCTTCCACATCCTAGAAGTTTGTGGCTCGATTGAGGTACGTTACTTAAAGCCCTAGTTTCTCTCTCTACAAGTATCTTGATGATAGATTGTTAGAAACTTGTTCCTTGTGAATTATTGTTGTTTTACATGTCAACATGATAGGTTTTCATGGCTATCAATAGATTTTGGTTGGTATTTGAACCCAAATGGGTTATTGATTATATTGGAATTGTTATGTTTAAGTTTGATTTTTGTGGGGTTAGAAACCCGGATAAATCGTAAACCCCGAATTTATGCCTCGAACTAGAGATTCGGGACTTTGTAGATTGACCCTAATGAAGTCAATTCATTTATAAAATTGTTATTCGAACCTTAGGAAAAATTCCTATTACTTCTTGTGTTCATTGAATCTCAATTTCGAAAATTTGAGAATTGCTCGGGTGAAACCAAATTGATAGTAAGATTGACCTTTGGCTTAGAACTCTAATTGAGTCTCTTGATTGATGTTAAGTGCGAAATTATCGCTAGTCTTTGGATGGTTTATGTGTGAGTCGAGAATACGTAACTCGAATGAAAGACGTTTTGAATTGGTTCAATTATGAACTAGAACCGATAATACTAGTTGGACTTTTAACGAAGTCCCAAGATACGTAGGAATGCGATATGTGACTTTACTTGGGAATCTTGTTAACATCCTTGGAAAATCCGGGATTGCTTCGTGGCAATCCTTCCTTAGGAAGGATATTTGAACCGTGTATGCCTTAGTACCCTCTATTATGAGTATCTTGAGTTGTCATTAGCTGACCGAATGGTCATCCAAGTCATGTGCGTGGTGATGGACTTATGAAGTACCATCACATAATTAATTGATGAATCTTGGGTTGTCTTAAGCCTTCTGCCCTTCAAATGTGCATGCTTGATCTCTAGTTTCTTGGGAACCTCGAGAGGATCTATAATATTATCCATCTTATGATTCTATGGGAATGAGCTTGATAAGGTTTGTTTGTGATTAATGCATGAACCCCTATGTTACTTGAGATCATGATCTTTAAGTATATTGTATCTCTTATCTTTATAATTTTCATCTTATTGAGTATCGACGTGATTTGATTTATAATTCTATTAACAAATGGAATTGCAACTTGAAAATTGATCTAAGCTTAGTTGAACAATAATCAACTTAGGTTTCCGACTTTTATACCTGACTTAGTAAAATTGAACTAAGGTTCCAAAAAGGAACGAGAACTTAACCATGCCTTAAACAAGAACCTAGACAGGAGTCTTGGAATACATATAGTGTTCAAACTCTATTTGACTGGTATTATAGAAATGACTCGACGAAGTCGATGTTAGTGGATCGTTTAACAATACCGACCCCACGATAAACCCCTACAACGCTTGGAATCCGTTTAACTAGAATACTAGTTTCGAGGTTCTTAATTTAATTTATGCTCACGCCTAATTCTTGTAAAAGAATAACATGCCCACGACTTGAATGAGACCGCTATTCGTGCTCGTCCTTGCTTGATTTCTTAAATAAGTAAATATTACTTGTTTCCACGATAAGTAAGTCCAGGTGGCATACGTGTCTGCATTGTCTTGCCTTGGCGCCTTGCTTGTCTTACTGTCTTGCACTGTCTTGCCTCTTGTCGACTTGTCTGCATTGTCTTGCCTTCTTGCCTTGCTTGCCTTGCTTGTCTTACTGTCTTGCTTGTCTTGCTTGCTTACATGTCTTGTCTTGACTTGCCTTCCACGGTTGACAATTCATTTACCTTACAATTAAGAGATTCGTGATAGTGATGAGTTGCCGAACCGAAAGCGAGCAAATCCCTCCATTCTTGATCACTTTGGAGAAAGTACCTTGTGTAACCATTATGGGCGCTTGGAATAATACTATCACGGGTCAATGTACCATCTCGCACATGCAACGGCATGTTCTGTTGATTTATCTTGTAGGATCTACATGGCGGTACATTATATCCTATTCCCTTATATGTGGATTTCTTCTAGCATTTGTGAAAACAAAGTGCTATCAGAATATGTAAACTAAATGCTTATATATATACTTGCTCTTGACCGCTTGACTTTCGTGATAGGCCTATGAATTGTATGATACGTGTATACATAGACATACATCTTGCTACCCGATTTCCTCGATTGCATGCATACGTACATCATAGTAGATATGCGTATCCTTACATGATAAACTTCCATGAATGAATTGCTTAGTATATAAATGAATTCACATACCCCACTTGATAAACCTATGAGGGACTTGGTATATGTATATTTATAAATATGCATACTTCTATTTAATTATTATATGAGAGGCTTGGGATGTCCTACGATTAGAGATCGTCCATAATCATGATTATTCTTGTGCCTTGCTTCACGACTGTTTGATTGTTTGTGAGCAGGAATTCACCGATTCATCTTGGTAGTGCGTAAGGACCGGTTTTCATTCGATACAACCCGACTTACGGGGTCTTCGTAAGTAAAAGCGATATCATTTCCTCTTATGGCAATATTTAATTTACGTCTTATTGTTTAGTAGTAGCGTCTTGGGTCATTATGACTCACCGTACTTTGTTTTCTAGTTGCGGTTCGGAAGTCGGTTTGAGGGCGCATAATGCGTGGCTTATGCTTGAACCTCAGTTGATCGATAGCTCGTGCTTAGTACGCGTGTTCGTGATTGTAACAGTCTATTTCCGAGTAATAGCTTGAGGACTCCTATCTCTTTAGCATCTTTGACTTGTATTTCATAATATTATATTCTTGTGAGTTCGTTGTATTGTAAGGTTATTTAGACTTTACAGTCGGGTAGAACATCTGGGTTTTGTTTTGGTTCTCCTTTGGGCCGACGTGTTGTGTCGTTACTCATAGCCTTGGTGTTTATATTCTGTTGTATCCCAGGCACGCAGTAGCCTTGGGCTTTTCTTCTCTATCCTAGTTGTCATTGTTGGTTAACCCGGTATGCTTTAGCCGTGGGTATGTGTTATATCGAGGTTGGTCACTTGCTTGTAGCCGGTAGTGCCGATGGTTTGTCCAGCGTCTGCAATGTTGCGGCACGCGAGTTTCGTTTTCTCCCCATCGTGAGATTTATGTCTCTCTTGGTATCTTTGGCCTTGGTTTCGAGCTTCATAGCTCGGGACTACTTTCATTGTAATTTCGCATCTTGAAAAATGTTTATACGTATTTTAGTACGTATTCTTGTTCTTGTTTAGAGCTTGTTAGCTCGGCGTCCGACTTCGCACTATTATTTTGTGAGCGCTTGTCCTCCTCTTGCTTTGTCCTTGCGACGTGACGTTGGGATTCCGTTCCGGAATCCGGGTCGGGTCGCCACATGAATAATTACAAAAAGAACACTAAATTTAATAAATCACTCACCATTGAATAAGATCAAATAGTTAAATGGTATCTCTATCTATTTATCTTCTTTACTATAAAAGCGTGAGTTGTCGCTTAGAAATTAATGTATGTACAAAATTAACCTTTAATCTAATAAATCATCCAACATTTATTTAAGGACAAACAAGTAAATTTATCTTCTTTTCTATAAAAATGTGAATTGTCTCTTAAAAATTAATGTATGGTCAAAATTAACCTTTCATCTACTAAACCATCCACCATTTATTTAAAGACAAACAAGTAAATTTATCATGATAAAAAATAATATTTTTTTCAAAATTAATGTTTAATAAATCACTCCCCATTGAATAAGGTCAAATAAATAATTTATCATTTGCTAATCAATTCGATGAATAATAATAAAAAAAATATCATAATAAAGGATAATGTCAAATTAGTAAATTCTATCTCTATCTATCTATCTATTTCTACCATAAAATTGTCAGTTGTCTCTTAGAAATTAATGTATGGACAAAATTAACCTTTCATCTAATAAATCATCCACCATTTATTTAAGGACAAACAAGTAAATTTATCATAATAAATGATAACGTTTGTAAAAAAATAACCCTAATTTTAATAAATCACTCACCATTGAATAAGGTCAAATAAGTAAATTTGTTATGAATTAATCAATTACATGAATAATTACAAAAAGAACCCTAAATTTAATAAATCACTCACTATTGAATAAAGTCAAATAGGTAAATGACATATCTATCTATCTATCTTCTTTACTATAAAAATGTGAGTTGTCTTTTAAAAATTAATGTATGGATAAAATTAACATGTCATCTAATATACCATCCACCATTTGCTTAAGGACAAACAAGTAAATTTATCTTCTTTACAATAAAAATGTGAGTTGTCTCTTATAAATTAATGTATGGACAAAATTAACCTTTCATCTAATAAATCATCTACCATTTATTTAAGGACAAACAAGTAAATTTATCATGATAAAAAATAATATTTGTACAAAATTAATGTTTAATAAATCACTCCCCATTGAATAATGTCAAATAAATACTTTATTATTTGCTAATAAATTCCATAAATAATTACCAAAATAACTATAAATTTAATAAATCACTCACCATTGAATAAGGTCAAAAAATAAATAAGTTAATTTCGGATTTAACATTAATTAATTCTAAACCAAATTTAGGTTTTCCCTCTATTTTTTCTACCAATCAATTTTGAATTATTTTGGTGTACATCTCTTTTAAACCTTGAAAGTGTTTCTTATCTTTTCAATGTGGGACAAAAGCTATCACTAATTATGCATCTCTTTTTAACCTTTAAAAAGAGGTTAGTTTACTTGTTGGTCACATATTCTTCTTCCAATATTGGATTGCAATTCTTTGCAATTTTCATATGACCCCCCTGGTTTCTATGATGTTACAAACAACTCATATTTTTATGACTTTATGACACTTCAACTAACGGATTTAGGGTTAGAGACTATCGGTGTCCAAACTTTGCATTCTTTGGTGTGTGACGTGCATTTGCGTTATACAGTCCCTAATGGACTTTCTTAAAGTTTAGGGACTAATGTTCTAATTTTCCCTTCAATAAAATTTTGTTTTTATTTTTGGGATATTTTCTTAACCTTAAAGTTAATTATGAGAATTTTTTAATTATTTTTCTGATTATTGAAACAATTATTCATTAATTTTTATTACAAACATATCTTAAATATCAAATGGTTAATTAAATGATAGAATTATAACTAAATCCAACTTCGCACCCAAGAAAAAGGACCAAAATAATCCTCATGTCATATAGAATGTGTCATTTTCCATTAATATTATTAACTCTCATGGACGTGAGGGGGCAAAGTGGGATGAATAGCAAAGCGTATATGAAAGTGAGACACGTAATTTACAGGTTAGGGTGCAACGTGAGATTTAAGTAAATACTTCCGAGAGCGAATCGTATTTTGGCCCCATAAAAATTAGGCCAAATTAAAAGGCAAATATCCCATCAAAGCTTCTATCAAATCTCACTTTGGTGTTTTTATAATTAATTTAATTCATAGGAGAAATATATACACACATATATGTATGTATGTATGTATGTATGTATGTATGTATGTATGTATTTACATGTATATAAATATATAAATATTTATTATTTCAGTGAAAAATATACGTTAAAATTTTATAAAGGACAATTTTCAAGAAATATATATAGTTTTTCGTATATAAAAATAATAATTATTAAGTTGAAATCATTAAGAACACGTGCTTGAGAGCACGTGGGCTAACTAGTGATCTACTAAAAGTGTCGTTTTTCTTAAAAATTGATTCTCAAATTGGAACTTTGTCGGGAATAGAGGGAGTATAACATAGACAATTGTATTGTATTAATGTATGTACCGAATCAAACAAGACAATTTTTAGGAATGTTGAGAATATTACAGGTTAATTACGAGATTAGTAAAAGTTCAATCTAGTTAACCAAATAAAGTTAAAGTTGGACTATTACTTTTTGGCCAGGTGTTCTAAAAATCGAGCTAGACACTAGGTGGAACTCAACATTGCGATTTCCTTCAAATAGGTCAAAAAAAAAATCATTTGGGGGAAAAATTGTGAATTAGTAGCCCTAAGCCCGGACTAGTCGCGGACCCAGAAATGTGAAGATGCTCATGCGATGGCGGAGGAAGATGAAAGGAGAAAGAAAAAAATGAAAATAAAAAGAGAATGAATCATATCTAATTTACCTCGACCAAAATTGTCTTCCTCGGCCCATCAATTTGAACTCGAGATCGATTAGGTCGTTAGAGAAAGAAACGTAGGCAAAAATTAGTAGGGGCGACAAGCTGGGCTGAGGCGGTTGGAAAAAAAAAAGGGGGGGAAGCGAGGATCTTGGTCTTGTGCCTCTTGGCAAAAGCGAGGAGATGCACTACTAAGCAGGTGCCTGACGGAATTTTTTAGCGGCTGACGGAATTTTTAGCGGCGGAATTTTCAAGTTAAGCTAGTGCAACGGAATTTTACCTTTAGCGGCGGAGTTTTTGCATCGGCGGAATTGAATTGACCATCAGCGGCGAATTTATCGGCGGCCAGATTTTCGTCGCTGAAGGCCCTACTCCTTTAGCGGCGGAATCGGCCAGGCGGGAATTAATCATTAGCGGCGGAATTGAACATCGGCGGCGGAATTTATCAGTGGCGAATTTTCCGTATTAAGCTAAAGGTGACAACTTTAGCGGCGGAGATTTTCCGTCGTGAATATTCAGTGAATTAATTTCGATTTTATTTTCAGCGGCGGGAAAATTCCGTATAAGCTAAAAAGGTATTTACTTTAGCGACGAAATATTTCCGTCGCTAAGGCTACAAAATAATTAAAATTGAATTTCAATGACGGCGGAAATTTCCGTCGCTAAAGGCACTTTAAAAATTAATTAAAATTGAATTTCAGCGACGGAAAATTCCGTCGCTAAAAACATTTAAAATTTAATTAAAATTGAATTTCAACGCGGAAAATTCCGTCGCTAAAAAAGGCTTTAAAAATTAATTAAAATTGAATTTCAGCGACGGAAAATTCCGTCACTAAAAGGCGTTTAAAATTTAATTAAAATTGAATTCAGCGACGGAAAATTCCGTCGCTAAAAACGTTAAAATTGAATTTCCGTCGCGATAATGAAAAATTAAATTGAATTCTAATTAATATAAAATATCAAAAATATGAAATTAAATTGAAATTAAATTAAAATAATATTTGAAATGTTAATTTAATAATATAATATCAATAATTAAAATGATTAGCATCAATATAATTACAAAAATAAAACATTCAAATTACAACTTAACTGTTAACTTAAATTGAAATTAAATTAAAATAATATTTGAAATGTTAATTTAATAATATAATATCAATAATTAAAATGATTAACATCAATATAATTACAAAAAATAAAACATTCACATTACAACTTAAACTTAACGTAATAGCGTAGCGTAAACTTAAATTGAAATTAAATTAAAATAATATTTGAAATGTTAATTTAATAATATAATATCAATAATTAAAATGATTAGCATCAATATAATTACAAAAATAAAACATTCACATTACAACAACTTAACGTAACTTAGTAACGTAAACTTAAATTGAAATTAAATTAAAATTTGAAATGTTAATTTAATAATATAATATCAATAATTAAAATGATTAGCATCAATATAATTACAAAAATAAAACATTCACATTACAACTTACAACTTAACTTAACTTAACGTAACTTAGCGTAACGTAAACTTAAATTGAAATTAAATTAAAATAATATTTGAAATGTTAATTTAATAATATAATATCAATAATTAAAATGATTAGCATCATATAATTACAAAAATTAAAACATTCACATTACAACAACTTAACTTAGCAACTTAGCACGTAACTTAGCGTAAGCTTAAGTGAAATTAAGTAAATTAATATTTGAAATGTTAATTTAATAATATAATATCAATAATTAAAATGATTAATAAATATAACTTACAAAAATTAAAACATTCAAATTACAACTTAACTTAGCGTAAATGCGTGAAGCTTAAGTGAAATTAAAATTAAAATAATATTTGAAATGTTGAATTTAATATAATAAGCAACTAGCAAAATGGCGTGGCAACAACTTAAGCGTGATGTAGCAACAACAAGCAACTTGGCGTGGCGTAGCTTAGCGGTTTAGCGTAGCGTCAACCAACAAGCGTAGCGTGGCTTAGCTTAACTTAACTGGCTTAACATAACGATGAACCATTATAACATGAAACCGCGATAAATACATTAAGCGAAATGGTATAATAGATGCGATGAACCATTATAATAACATGAAAACAAACTTCGCTAATTGGTGAAATGTTATAATGGATCGAGCCATCATATAACATGAAAACCACGCTACTATTGGCGAAATGGTATGAATGGGTCAACGCTAAAACATGCACTCGCCTATTGATATTTATTGGAGTACAATGAACCATTACTAACATGAAAACAACGCTATGCCTATTGGCAAAATGTTACAACTTAGCAATAATAGCGTAACTTAATAGAAGTGCGGCAACAACAGCAACCAACGTGGCGTAACTTAACTTGACTTAAGGCGTGGCAGTAAAGATAACGCGTAGCGATAACTTAACTTAACTTAGGTGGCGTAACATAGCAAGTAACGTAACATAA
>CM028383.1:71430452-71467718 GCA_013146195.2 Codonopsis lanceolata
GGGTAAAAGATGTTGGGCTCCCCTGCCCGCTGCACGGCTGGAGAGTTTACTGCTCTGGAGAGTGAGTATATGTGCTTCCCAAGTTGTGTGTTGGATGGAAGCTCTTCCTGGATCATGTTGACCACTCCTCGAATTTGAGGGGCCTGGCCGCCTCTTCCTCTTGGAGGTCTATCTTGTTTGTCATTATCCGCATTGTTCCCGTCGCCCTGGTTTTTCTTAAAGCGGTTTAATTTGCCCGCATTGATCAACTTCTGTATTTCGCGTTTCAATACTACGCATTCCTCTGTAGTGTGCCCGGTACCATGATGGTAGTCGCAGTACTTGTTCGGGTCCCTTGTGTGGGCGAGCTCGGGGTCAAGAGGATAGGGAACTGGCAGAGCGTCTCCGACTTGGAGCATGATGTCCTCCCGCGTTGTGTTTAGCGGGGTAAACTGAGCCTCTCTGAACAACCTTTGCCCGGGAGTAGATGATTTCCTCCTGTCTCTGCGCGAACGGTTGCTGCCCTCCTGGTCCTGGTCAGCTGGCGTGGCCGAGCTGTCCTGGGCCTTGTCCTTGTTTTTATTTTTGTCCGTTCGAGCAGTCTCGGTCGAGCAGAATAGGTGGGAACTTGCTAGCAGCTCAGCCTTGGAGGCTCCCGGGTTCATGGCTAGCATTGTTTTCAGTGGCCCTGCTCTCATGTTGTTTAGATAACAGAAGGTAATTTCGGGGTCACTGGTCGCGGTCACTTGGTCGAGCATCTCCTCGAACCTCTTCAAGTAGCTTCCATAAGACTCATGCTCGCCTTGCTTGACTTTAGCGAGATCGAATCGGTTTTTAGGCGTTGGCCCAGCAGTGCCGAATTCTTCTAGGAATTTCTCCCTTAACACTTCCCAACTGCCGATGGATCCACGGGGAACCCTCCCTAGCCATGCTTGTGCTTTCCCCTGAAGGGCCCCCTCGAATGCTCGCATTTTTAGGGCTTCAATATCTGTCACCATTCGAATCTGTGCCTCGAATGATCCGAGGCCGCATGCTCCGCTCTCCCAAAGTATTTCTCAAACTCGGGGAATATGATGCTCTTGGCGGGTGGTGCATTCTCGATTTCAATGTGAAGGGCTTCCTTCCTGGCTTGATGGCACCATGCCGGGCTTGGCCACGGCCAAAGTTAGCCATCCGTTTTGCCATGTCACGCTTCATAGCCTCCATGCGCCGGACGGCGCCAGATCTAGCGTAATGCCCGATGAACGGGCACGATCCGATCCGATGTCCGTGTGAGGCCGGTCAAGGTATGGCAAGCAAGAAGCTTCCATCTCCTTGTCTACTTCTCGGCCTACGCCGAGCCCAGGTGCCTCTTTCTCGTGTTCCCCGAGCTCAAGGTGGATCGTGACTTTCATCAAGGGCGTAGTAATTTTTCCCGCGATTTCGCTTGTGTGAAAAATTTGGACGGCTATATCTGCTTTCCGCTTGGTCATCCTCTCGTTTAACTTCTTCAGCCCTTTCTGATGGTATGTGGATAATGCAGATTGAGTAGCTTGCTCGAAGGGCAGATGTTGAGGCATGGCCATCACCAACCCGCTGGGACACTAAGAGTTGGCAATTCTAAATCACCATCTGAACTCGGCATGGCCCAAGGCAAGTAGCCGCCGTTGAGTTTGTACATTTTGCCATAATAGTCTGCTTGGACTTGGAGAGCAGCGGCTTGTTGTCCAGGGGCTTGGCTGGGCGGATTCACGTGACTGCCATGGACATTCTCCTTTTGGCGATTCAATTGTGTCCTAAGATCCTTTCGCGCGCACTAAGCGTTCATTGACGATTTCCCTAGCATCACGCTATGGTCCTGCCTGCTAGCATGTTGAGATTTGCTGCTCTTCCACATAGGGCACGTCCTTCCCGTGCGCTGCTTGCCATGCAGCAATCTTCTTGCTTCTAGTCTGAACCCCTTGGGGTGCTTTCGGGGGCGGTCACGGCTCCCACCGTTGCTGTCAGTAGCGCGGTGTTTGTCTTTGTTTTACCAGCCATTGCAATCGGTGGTTATTGAGAAATTTGCATCAGAAACTTGAAAAAGTGGGAGGTTGATTTTCCCCAGAACGGAACCAAACCGCGATGTGGCAAAATCCTCGGCTTGGGCCGTCTATTCAAGAGGTAGGATATCTCGGGCTTGAATCGCTTCAACCTTTGGCCGAGCACAGTAAAACCCGAGTGGAAGTGCAGTGGCCTCGCGAAACCCTCCTGGCGTGAGTAAGTATCAAGTGTGAGAGTATCACCGTAACTCAAGGAAGAGGCGGAATATATGTGTGCATGTACCTTGTTATGGCCGGGTGGAGGAGTATTTATTGGCCCTTTTGTAGTTGAATCCGGGTAGGATTCCATTTCTTTAGTTATCTTGTTCAACAAGGATTGGAACCCCGGATTTTAGGCATGATACACTGGCCGCGAGATATCGTGGGCGATAAGGCAGTGTCCTCGCTCACATATGACAATCTTCGACGCGGTATCTTGGCGGGCAAGCTACTGATGTCTTCTACCCGATTGGGATTGTGCGGGCATGGCTCTGCCCGCCTATATGATGGTCGATGTATTGGACCGAATATATTACCTCGGGAAGGCCTCGGCCTGGACAAAGTGGGCACGTCCGACCGAGTTGGATCGAGAATATCATGCTTGCGCTAGATGCTTTGCTTCTACTCATGCGCAGGCCTCGTGGGCCTCATAATGTTTGTGCTCGTGACCAGGCACGTGAGGATAGCACATCCGCCCCGACTGCTCTTGGGCATATCACTAATGTAGCAATACCTGACATGTAAAAGACTAATATTGGTGTGGTGAACACGACTAATCGGTCCAGTCCTAACGGTTTCGGTCCAGTATAGATTCGGTTTAGTCGGTTATCGCTGTTGTTCGGTCAAAAACCTAACGGTTTCGATCTGGCCCTGGTGGTTTCAGTTTAAACCTATGGTTTTCAGCCAATGATTAAACTTGTACGTTTTCTCCAAATTTCGAGGCTTGTACTCATATTTCAGCGTATTATACGCATCTCGTATATTAAACTAACTATATTAAAGTTGTTAATCGGTCCAACCCTAACGGTTTTCGGTATTATACTCGTCTTGTATATTACTAACTATACTAAACCGTATGAAAGTCGGCTTTCAGTTCAACCCTAACGGTTTTCGGTCCAGTACTAACGATTTCGGTTCCTAAACGGTCCGGCTTAAACGATCCATCTAAAATTTCAACCTTAACGGTTTCGGTCTAACCGATCAAAAACCCAACGGTTTCGATTCGAACCTACGGTTTTTCGATCCTATTAACATCTCTAATATAGATTGCCAACAACCTCTCCAACCTTGGGTAGATCTACAACAGGGACAATCTTTCAACAAGACTTGTTTTAGACATAATAAGCCAACAATCTAAAAATGCCAAGAAAGTTATTAAAACATAATAAGCTTGCCAAAATGAAACCCGCAAATGCATTATTACAAACATGATCAAGTTTTTGTAATCAGTGAAAAGAAATGTTCTCTTGAGGAAATCCATGAGATTACAATTCAAACAATGAAACTAATAGTGCAAATTTTTCTTCTTTTAATTATGCCCATGCAAGCCAAGAGGTCAAGTTCTGGAAGAAGATGGAATCCATGTACACAACTTGGTTCTTCCAGGGATCATATCCAGTACAACAATCCACTTTTCCAGGCCAAGAGAGGTGTGTTTATTATGCATTTGCAATTTAACAAATTGTTGATTTTTCCCTTGAGATAAGATAACATCATTTTTAAGAGTATTGGTCAGGTTTACTCCCTCAAACATGATATCACAGACGTGTAGAATCCTGATGCCTAGCATTGACATCAATATTTTTAATTTTTTTTTTTGCTTGAATAAACTTTCAAAATAGCCCTGGTGTCAAGCCTTGACATCAATATTTTTTGGCTTGAATAAACTGTGAAAACAGTCCTGATGTCAAGCCTTGACATCAACTTTTCTGAATTTTTTTTGGCTTGGATAAACTCTCAAAATAGTCCTGATGCCAAGCCTTGACATTAGCATTTTTTGAATTTTTTTGGCTTGAATAAACTATCAAAACAACCTTGATGCCAAGTCTTAGCATCAGTTTTTTTTTTGAATTTTTTTAGCTTGAATAAACTCTCAAAACAACCCTGATGCCAAGCCTTGACATCACCGTTTTTTGATTTTTTTTTTGCTTGAATAAACTCTCAAAACAACCCTGATATCAATTCTTGACATCAGCATTTTTTGAATTTTTTTTAACTTGAATAAACTCTCAAAACAGCCCTGATGCCAAGCCTTGACATCAGTTTTTTTGAATTTTTTTGGCTTGAATAAACTCTCAAAACAGCCCTAATGCCAAGCCTTGACATCAGTTTTTTTTTTTTGATTTTTTTTGTTATGAAAATCTGTAAAAACAATCCTGATAGCAAGACTTGACATCATCGTTTTTTGAATTTTGTTGGTTATGAAAATCTGTAAAAACAATCCTGATGCCAAGACATGACATCAACATTTTTGAGTTTTTTTTAGGCCGGATGAATTTTGTCTTAATTAATGACATTTTTGTCATTTGGCAACAAATTTGTAGTTATATGAAATGTCTAAAAAATTGATGGTCCTAGATGAAAACATGTTTCTAAAATTATACCCACTTAAAATTTACCCAAGATGATACTTTAGCGATTATAAACTTAAGAGCAAGGCCAACGGAAGATCTAAACTCAATCTCATTGTAATCTTTGCTTCCAATGGAGCATCTTAAAAAATCAAGTATAAATCATCTATTGATTTGTGAGAAAAAAAATCAGGAGATGAACCCAAATGGCTCCAACTCCTAGGTATTGCCTCCTTCCCCCTTTCTCACCCTTTCCATGTGTCAATAATTTATTGATCATCATTTTATTTTTCTTCCTTGTTTTTTTGACAAATTTTCAGCTCAAAAAAATATTTTTTTTCTGAATTAAACTACACATTTTTACTTATAAATAGAGACTTGGTTTGTTTCATTTTATTGATTCAAATTATTAAAATTATAATAAATAAATATTATTTTAATAATAACTATTTATATAATTTCGAAACTATTTATTTATGCAAAATAAAATTTATTTGTTAGTATAAATTGAAAGAATATATTAAATTAATAGAGATAAAGATGATGTGGTAGATAAAGTTGTTGGAGATAAAGATGGTGGGGTATTTAAATATGTTGGATTTTGTGCCACCATTGGGAGGGTTTTCTTGTTTTAAATCAAATGAGTATCTAATGAATTAGTTTATTGGTTTTTAATGGGTTGAGTTTGATTTTGGGTTTGATTTTTGGCTAACCATTGTAACTGCTCTAATAAAGTTGATCGGTCCGAATTTTACCCTAAAAAGAACAACAATTGGCAGCCCAAATATCTCTTCGGAAATATTTGTTATGCTAATTTCTCCAGGCCCATATAAATTATAAACGTACAACTTACCGTTATTCTAGTAGAATTTTTGGCACCCATTAATGGAACCAAAATAAAAAGATAAATCATCAAATATTATAATACTTTAACGTAACACTAAAATTTCTAAACGTAATACTCCAATTAAGGAGTAAAATTACTTCACTACCCTCTTCACATTTAAAGTATACTACCCCTCCCTCCCTCCCTCCCTCCCCCTTCATGTAATTTTGGTTACGTGTCATTGTTGATTCAGTTTCCATTGTTAAGACATGATATCGCATGTAAATTGGATTGGTTTTGAATCGGTTTATTTTTTCTTTTCAATTACGAACAAAAAACATTGATTTGCGTTTTTTTTCGATTTCAGACAAAACATCTGTAAGTGTGTACCGCAAGTGAGTATCTATTAAATGTTAAAAGGGTTACTTAGGTCATTTTATGCATTAAATAATGTTTCATTTAGGAATTTGAGTGTTACGTTTAGGGTCTCTCTATTCTTAAGAAGGGGAAAAACGATTAGGGTTCGTTTTTCGACGTATAAAAATAAATGTAACTAATATTTTTTTTAAGAAAAAGATAGCAATCAATTTAAATTAAGGAGGTGGTGAAAGGTTACGAGATTACCATAACAACAATGGAGAGAACTCCCGCGTATACAATAACAACAATATTTTTCTTCTGATTTTGCATATGAATTCAAACAGAAATTAGGTTTTAATTAACAACAACAATCGATAACACTCTTACCAGCCAAGTGTCTCACACGTGCGTATTGTAGGTCTATTTAGACTTAAATTTTGTTGTATGGGTGATAGAGCAGCTTTGGCGGGGTGTGTAAGCGGAATGGATTTTGAGGAAGAAGGCTTTTGAGTCTTTCTTCAAATCCTATGGATTATATTGAAAATTGTGATATAAGTTAGATTTGAAAAAAAATTATTTTAGTTCTTATTTAAAGAACGTGTAATGTATATGGCAACTTAATGATATCTATCAGAAAGACTGTAATTATTATAATCTAATACTCATATAACCCAAATTTGATAAAAATATATTAAGGAATTATTACTGTAACCTGAATATAGTCGAAGAACAAATGCAACGATTTGCCATAAAATAAAATAGGATGGCATCATGTGGGAGTAGAGCGGTCAAAATGGGTTGGTGGGTTGGGTCAACCCACGGGTCAAGAAAACCCACCATAAAACTGTGTGGGGCGGGTCGACCCATCTAGATGACGGGTCAATAAAACACCAACCCAACATGGGTTGCGGGTCAGGTGGGTCAACCCACCATTTTTTCTTACTTAAAGACTACTTCTTTTATTTTCAATTTTTCATTGTTTTTTCACTTCCCTATACTATACAACCACTCAAAATCAAGTAATCAACTCAACCGTTGTTGGCTAACGTAAAATAAATAAACTAAAACAATTGAATCTTCATTTCAAACTTCTGCCAAACATTTTATGGGCATTCCTCACACATGACTAAAAACACTTGGATGTTAAGACATGACTTCATGTAGGATGACAATATGATATAGATCAGTATAATCCAAACTGACTGCTACATAATAATTTAATAAACCTTAGATTTGTTATACATAAAAAAGTAAAACAAAAAACAAAAAACAAATAATAATAATAATAAAAGAAAATGAAAGTTTACATGAAGACTATTCTGCAAAAATGAAAGCACACTAGACAAGTATTCTCTAAAAAAAAAATATATATATTCTCTAAACGGGTCAGCCCGTTAAAAACCCGACCCAACCCACTTCAACCCGTGACCCATACGGGTCCAACCCATATGACCCATATTTGTATGGGTTGTCAATTTTCCAACCCAACCCACTATTTTAAGCAACGGTTTGGGTTAACCCAACGGGTCCCAACCCATTTTAACGGCTCTATGTGGGAGCTAGCCAAAAGGGTTAATTAGAGACGGTTGGGCAATAAATGTAATCCCAACAACAACTACCGGTGCCCAGTAAATGAGAAGAAATGAATGCTCCATTTATCCATTCTCTTCACACATTAGTACCATCCTCCGATGCGTCATAAATTTGAGAGTTACCTTAAATGTAACACAAAAATTTTTAAACGTAACATTATTTAATATATAAAATAATTTAAAATATTTAATAAATATTCACTTAAGGTATATATTTGGGAATGTTTTATCTGAAATTGAAAAAAAATATAAAACAATTTTTTATTTGTAATTGAAAAGAAAAAATAAACCGAATAAAAATCAATCCAATTAACATTTGATATCATGTCTTACTAATAGAAACCGAATCAACAATGATACGTAATCAAAATTACGTGAAGAGGGGAGAGAGGGAGGTGGTAGTATAGTTTAAATGTGGAGAGGGGTAGTGAAGTAATTTTATCTTTTAAATGATGTTACGTTTATGGATTTTTGTGTTACGTTAAGGTATTTTGTAAATTTAATAGTAGTTCCCCGTCCCTAAATTATCGTTTTGGAAGATTTGATACACGGTTTAAGAAAACACATTTGACTAGATTATTATTATTATTATTATTTTGATGTGTAATTTATTTTAAAGCTCATAATTAGAGTATGATGAAAAGATAAATATAAAATGATAAAAATATTGTAATAAAAAGAAAAATTCCAAACAAGACAATTATTTTGAGACAGACGAAAAAAGAAAACAAGATAATAATTTGAGACAAATTCAAACTCACTCAAACTCAAGCTCAAACTCAAGCTCAAACTCAAACTCACTTGTTAGTAGTGATGCACCGACTCTTACTAAATCGAGAAAGTGAGTTGATGTTCACGCAAACTGACCCAAACTACTGTCACTGTTTCATATACATATATATACAAACACATATAAAAAAGATACTTTAGAAGTTCATTTTGTAATCTTTTATTTTTAAAATTTACCATTTTACCCTTGCTTGCTACTCCCTCTTCCATCTTACACTGATTTTTTTTAATCAATTTGACCAAGTTTTGAATAAATATTTAACTTACTTTCATTTAGTTAGAGAAAGTAAAATTATAAACTTTGTAGGGGGTGCTTGGCTTTTCGTTTTTTATTTTATTTTTATTTTGATGTTTTTTCAAGTAATTATTGAAGATACAATAAGGAAGATATAAAGAGAAAGATGGTGGAACATAGAGAGTGAAAAATCCAAATTCACAAAACCAAAGTTATTGAATTGATACGAAGAACAAACCCTTAGAAATTAGGGGTGAGCTTGATCCAGTTTAGTTCATTTTTTTGAAGAAAAAAAAAAGAGAACCAGACCAAAAAATTTAGAATCGGAACCAACTCAATATGTATGAGAACCAAAACATTGGTCCGGTCTAGAACCAATCAAAGATGTATGAGAATCAGGATCAGACCAATACTATGATTTTTTACTTTATAACTGTTTAATATAAATACATAATAAGAATTATAAGACTGAAACTTCATAAAAAAAATTAAAAAACCTTCGATAAAAGTACATTCAAGAATTAAAAATGTTGAACTCATAAACTCATACCATAACAAACCGATAGAAACAAAATAATAAAAAAGTACCAATTAAAAATTAGAATAAAGAAAGTATTATGAATTAATATATATACTTATATAATAATATAATAATAATAATAATAATAATAATAATAATAATAATAATAATAATAAAATAAATAAACAACATATTGGATCGGTTCAGTCCGATTCCGTGTTTTTTTAGTTTGAGAACCAGGACCAAACCAAATGTCCAATTTTATGAAAATTCAGATTCAGGGCCAAATCAAAGTATTAGTCTGATTCAATTTTAATTGATTCGGTCCGATTCTATTGATTCAATCCGATTTCGAAAAAATCATGCACATCCCTATTAGAAACTACACTAAAATTACTATTACCTTCTTCCCAAAAAGTAATCGCCTCTTTCCTTTTCGGCTTGTGTAAAACTAGTACCATGTTTTGTTCTATTTGATTGGGCATACAAATTTAAAATCTAATTGATTTTATTCTAAATATTGATATAATATATACTCTCCCCGTCCCTAAATTATCGTCATCTTTTCTTTTTCGTCGGTTTTAAAATAATTGTTCAGTTTAAAACTTATCTTTTTAGAACATCACTTTTACCACTTTATATTTATTTTTTCACCATATTTTAATTAGGAGCTACATACACATGAGCTTTAAAGGAAACTACACATTAAACAAATATAAATAATCAAGTAAATTGTTTTATCTTAATCCGTGCGCCGAATCAACTAAGACAGTAATTTAGGGACGGAGGGAGTAATTTTTTTAAAGCACATGCCATGTGAGACCATTGTTAAAGTAGAAGAAAAAATAAAGGTAAACCAATTGATGTATTTTTTAAAAAAACTAGTACTCTTGTCCATGCCGATGACATGACGTTAGTTTGAGAATTTATCAATAAATCAAGCAGATAATGTGGAAATGAATTAATATTTACTTATAATTTGTAGGGGTTGGATATATGTACACTACACAACGAAAAGGGGAGAAAACTCAAATACGTAACAAAATAAAACATTTTACTTCGATATTTATTTCATAAGAAAACCAAGAAATAAATATTTTAATTGTAATTGCTGTAAAAATACACAGAAAATTTTATTGAACGAAAACTCAGTCTTTTTCTTCCAAGGGTTCTTACATAACAACAATGAAAACCAAATTAATAACTTTGTCAAATTTTTCATTAGATGCAAAAACTTTGTCCATTATTAATAAATCTAAATCAAACATAAATTAAACTCGGATTCACTTGATTACGATAACAATCACTTAAGAAACTACAATTAAATATTTGTAAAACCGTAAAAGACAGTTTATTATTAACGAACTATTAAAAGTAACCGAAACGGATGGATTAATTAATAATTTGTATACGAAATTGTGGGCTGAACAAACAAAACGGGGGGACAAAAATTAAATTGATTAAGTTAATTACGATAACAGTTAAAAAGAAAAAAAATTCAAATTACAAAACTTACGATTCTTTTAAATTTATTTATTTATTTACGAAATTGCGGGCCGAAAAAAAAACGTCGGACAAAAATTAAATTGATTAAGTTAATTACGATAACTGTTAAAAAAATATCAAATTAAATCATGACCAGTGATTGTGTTTGGTAAAAACAAATCCTGGCAGGTAAATATCTTTTTTAACCGCCTGATCTGTTTTATATAATATATAATTTAGAATTATGATAATTTTTTTGATACTATTGAAAATGACTAGTAGGGGTGGCAATAATTGACACGACACGATAGCACGAACCAACACAATACCATTATAAAACATGATTATAGAGACAACACGATAAGACCAACACGATACGATACGACACAAAACACACCACGTAACACACAAAATTATTAACATATTTAAAATAATAGTTATTGTTATATTTATTATCAAATTATATATATAATATGAAAATACAATAATGAGGAATGAACACAACACAATAAGGCTCCGTTTGTTTCACGGAAAATCATTTTCAGAAAATGATTTCTGGAAAATGATTTCCAGAAAATCAAAAGATTCCATTTTCAGATGTTTGGTAAATCTTTTGAAAATATGTTTAAAACATTTTCTGTGTTTGCAAACGCGAAAATGTTACGGAAAACAATATATGAATAAATACAAAAATAAAAATAGAAAATAAACAATGTTTAGGATGTCCCAATAAAATCAATAAGGATCATCTTTTTTTAATAAGGTCCATCGTTTTTTAATCTCACAATTACAAATAATTTTTTTGATAATTGATATGAAAAAAACATTTTAAAATAGAAAATAGACAATGTTTAGGATGTTCCTAGAAAATGTTACGGAAAAGTATATATGAATAAATACAAAAAATATATATATTCTAATATTAATGCACATATTGAATATAAAATAGTGTTGAACTTTAAATAATTTTTCTTTAGTAACCCTCAATTTCTCATTAGTGGTGTCAAATCATTGTCTATCATTTTTCAATCTCACAATTACAAATAATTTTTTTGATAATTGATATGAAAAAAATGTTTTAAAATAGAAAATTGACTTAGAATGTCCCTAAATAATATAGGTGACATTAATTTTAGAACGTTGTAAGCATTTATTAAAATTATAATTTATAAATAGTATGCACAAACTTTATTTATATTTATAAACAATTTATTTGTTGAGTGAAATATTGTGTGTGTAAGTAAATACGTGCAATTATGAAAGGGGGCGGAGGGTACCCGAACATTTGGAAAATGACTTACGGAAAATGAATCCGTAAGTCATTTTCCGGAAAAGAAGCCTTCATTTTCCGTTGACTCGGAAAACCTTTTACGTTGACTGCATTTTCCTAAGGTTACCAAACACCGAAAAATGAGGAAAACGTTTTCCAAAAATCATTTTCCGTGAAACAAACGGAGCCTAACATGAATTATCATCCCTAATAACTAGTAAGACTATTATTTAGAGACCGAGAGAGTGACATTTGGTATTGTTTGAAGACCGTAATCATATCTAAAGCTACAACCTTAAAATATTTATCTAGTCAAGTAAACTATTGTTTAGGGTGGGGAGAGTATAACTTACGTGTTTAACAATCTTTGGAGAAAGAATTAAATTATTTTCAAATATCGATTCGAAAATTGGTAAAACTAACCCAAAAAAAAGTCAAAGTCTATTTGGATAAATTAGGTAAAGGTGTCGTTATTCGGCCTCCGATTCCTTCAAGTTGATCCTTAAAAATTTCTAAACATCATTCTTCCTATTTTACCTTCTTTATAGTTTATCGTTCCCTATCCTCAATTATTCGGTTAGAGCATGCCGAACAACACTAAATTTTATTTATTTTTTAAATATTTTCAAAATGTTCAAACATCTTTGGCCGAACATCACTGTGTTGTTCGACTAAAGCATGCCGAACAATATTAAGTTAAATTTTTTCAAAAATATTTCTAAAATGTTCGAACCATCTTGGCCGAACAACACGGTGTTGTTCGGTATGCTCTATCCGAACAAAACAGTGTTGTTCGACCAATATGGTCCGAACATTTTAGAAATTTTTGGGAGTTAATTGAAAGGGCAAAATAGAGAGTTTATACTTTTAGGAATTTTTGGACGATCAACTTAGAGGAATCGGAGGTCGGAATAGCGCGACCATTAGATAAAGGCTAAATTACAAATTTCCCCTCGAAGTATACACCCAATCATAAATTACCATCCAACAAAATTTTATCCTAATTTAGTACCCGATGTTGCCATTTGTGCCAAATAGCCATCTATGACCAACTTTTATTAGTGAAAAAACGTTAAATCAGACACACTTGAGTTAGACCTTAGGTAGCTATTTGACACAAATGACAATATCAGGTATCAAATTAAGATAAAATTATGTTGGGTAATGATCTGAAATTAGATATATACTTCGGTGGAAAAATTTGTAATTTGGCCTTGGATAAATTACTTTAACGGACAGGTCTCACTCTACTACATAATCAGTATTGAAAATTACGCGATACTAATATTTTGTAATAGAGTAAATTAATTTACCAAAGAACTCTAGTTCAACATCTTGCTCAAAAGATCGGGTGTTCAGCCTCATCAAAGGCACACACCGATTGTTCTAACTAAAGGATAATACCATTGTTCAAGTCTCAGAACCGTTTGTTCTTACCCGAATGATACCCAAATGACAATATCGTTGTTAAAGTCTCACCAGAAATATGGTTCGGTAAATATATAGTTCAAAGTTTAACTTTTTTTTTAAAGGATTAATATATTATTTGGTCCCTAAACTATCCATAAAATATGTATTTGGTCCCTTTATTTTTTTTATTTATGTGTTTGGCCCTTGAACTAGGTTTTCGCTATGAGATTTCCCCCTTACGGAGTTACCGTGAGCTTTGCCGTCAAAATTTATTTTAAACTAGTTATTTAGCCCGTGCTATGCACAGGTATAATGTGTGATATATATATATATATTTGTAATAATATAACTTTTAGACATTATAATTATATTGTTAATCTCTTCTATTGTTATAATTTTTTTATTGTTACTAATATTAAACGATTTTTTTACCTAAATATTTTTAAAATTAATATAAGTTTCTAGCTAACGTGAGATACATATTTTGTATTAATAATAATAGTAATTTTTTTATCTAAAAACTTTTAAAATTAGCATTTAACTTGATAATAATATTAGAAGTCATTTTGTTAAAAACTTTTAAAATCATAATTCATTTTTAAACAATGTGAGATACATATTTTATATGTTTATTGGTAACGAAAGTTTAAGTCTTTTATCTAAAGACTTTAAAACCAACACCACATTCTAATCATGTGGAATACATATTTTCTATTAGTAATAATAGTAGTGGTTAAAAGACTTTTTAAACAATATTCATTTATAAACAATGTGGATACATATTTTTTATTGGTAATAACAAAAAATGTCTTTATCTAATGACTTTTATAACCAATACTCATTTCTAAATAATATGAGATACATTTCTTTGTAACCAATATTGTGAGATACATCATCTAAAAACTTTTTAAACCAATATCACTTTATAACCAATGTGAAATATTTCTCTTCTATTGCTAATAATTGTAGACTTTTAAAATCAACATCACTCTCTAACCAATGTGTAATACATATCCTCATTTGGTAATAATAGAAGAAGTCTTTTATTTTAAAAATTTTATAACCAACATCTCTTCCTAAATAATGTGGGATACATCTCTTTTATTACATTGATGATAAAAGTAAAAGTCTTTTATCTAAAGACTTTTAAAACTAACATAATTTTTTAGCAAATGTAAGATATCTTTCTATTAGTAATAATAGTAAAAGTTTTTTTTTTATCTAAAATTAAAATCAACATCACTTTCTAACCAATGTGAGATATACATATTCTATTGATAATAATGGTAGAAGTCTTCTATTTAAAGACTTTAAAAACAAACATTACCCTCTACCAAATGTATGATACATCTATTCTATTGGTAATAATAGTATTTTTAAAACAAACATTAATTTATAGCCAATGTGTGATACATCTTTTCTATTGATAATAATAATAGAATACTTTGTAACCAATGTGAAATACTTGCATCTATGTGGAAGCTTTAAAAACTTTTTGGTTTTCAAGTGACTTTGAAAATCAACATCACTTTCCAACCAATGTATGATGTATTTCTTCTATTGATACTTAATAATAGAATTTTTAAAACCAACATCAATTTCTAACCAATGTGGGATACATATCTTCTATTGTTGAAAAAATAGTGTTTTTAGTGAAAGAAATTGTGCAACTTGAGGCACGAAATTCTTTACGTGTCATTTGTTTGTTGACGAAGGTAATTGCGCAAATGTATTCTACTCGGTGAGAGCATCGAAATCATATATTTATTTGTCCAAATCGAGTTTTGGATGAATAAGATATCAAGAGTTAAAGTATAATACTTATTAAAAAATTAGTGTTTTTAGTGAAAGAAATTATGCAACTTGAGGCACAAATTTCTTTACGTGTCATTTGTTTGTTGACAAAAGTAATTGTGCAAATGTGTTCTACTCGTCAAGAACATCGAAATGATATATTTATTTGTCCAAATCAAGTTTTGGATGAATAAAATATCAAAGCTTAAAGTATGATGTTAAAAGTGAGTCATTAGAAGGAATATCTAACCTTGAAGAGTTTTATCCCACATTGGTTAGAAGTAATGTTAGTTGTAAATTTTTTAAATATAAGTCTTCTACTATTGACAATAGAAGAAGTTATATATACTAATACTAATACTCATTATCATTATGATTATTATTATGTATTATTATTAGAAAACCAAAAGTATATATATATATATCTTATATTGCTAATAATAATAAGTTTTTTATATAATCTAAAATAATTAAAAATCAACATCATTTTTTAACCAATGTGAGATATACATTTTCTATTGGTAATAATGGTAGAAGTTTTTTAACAAAAAACTTTAAAAATCAACATCACTTTATAACAAATGTATGATACATCTTTTCAATTAGTAATTAATAATAATATTTTTAATACAAACATCAATTTCTAACCAATGTGTGATACATCTCTTCTATTGGTAATAATAGTAGAATATTTTGTAACCATGTGAGATACATCTCTTGTAAAAGTGAAAGTCTTTAGTCTTTTAAAGACTTTAAAATCTAACATTTTCTTTTTAAACAATGTGTTATAATATAAAATAATTTAAACTCAACATCATTTTCTAGCCAATGTGAGATATACATCTTCTATTGGTAATAATTGTAAAAATATTTTATCATATATATATATATATATATATATATATATATATAATTGGTGAGGAGCACTATGGTTGTGCCACCTCACCACCTTTGGATAAATCTTCATTCTAAAGCATCCATGTGGAAGCTTTAAAAACTTTTGGTTTTCTAGTGACTTTGAAAATCAACATCACTTTCCAACCAATGTATGATGCATGATGCATTTCTTTATTGGTACTTAATAATATAATTTTTAAAATCAACATCAATTTCTAACCAATGTGGGATACATCTCTTCTATTGTTGAAAAATTAGTGTTTTTTGTGAAAGAAATTGTGTAACTTGAGGCACGAATTTCTTTACGTATCGTTTGTTTGTTAACGAAGGTAATTGCGCAAATGTATTCTACTCGGTGAGAGCATCAAAATGATATATTTATTTGTCCAAATTGAGTTTTTGATAATAAGATATCAAGACTTAAAGTATAATACTTGTTAAACAAAATTAGTGTTTTTAGTGAGAGAAATTGTGCAACTTGAGGCACAAATTTCTTTACGTGTCATTTGTTTGTTGGTAAATGTAATTGTGCAAATGTGTTCTACTTGGCGAGAGCATCGAAATCATATATTTATTTGTCAAAATTGAGTTTTGGATGAATAAGATATCTAGAGTTAAAGTATAATACTTATTAAAAAATTAGTGTTTTTAGTAAAAGAAATTGTGCAACTTGAGACACAAATTTCTTTACGTGTCATTTGTTTGTTGACAAAAGTAATTGTGTAAATGTGTTCTACTCGGCAAGAACATCGAAATGATATATTTATTTGTCCAAATCAAGTTTTGGATGAATAAGATATCAAAGCTTAAAGTATGATGTTAAAAGTGAGTCATTAGAAGTAATATCTAACCTTGAAGAGTTTTATCCCACATTGGTTAGAAGTAATGTTAGTTGTAAAAGTTTTTGAATATAAGTCTTCTACTATTGACAATAGAAGAAGTTATATATACTTAATATTAATACCCCTTATCATATTGATTGTTATTAGGTATTATTATTACTATTGACAATAGAAGAAGTTATATATACTTAATACTAATACCCCTTATCATATTGATTGTTATTAGGTATTATTATTAAATTTAACGGCTAAAACCAAAGCGTTTAAAACCCCTGCTGATGATTTAATGAAGTTTTATTTAAAGAGCGGTGGAGCCAAGACAACCATAATAGTTATATATATATATATATATATATATATATATATATATATATATTTGAGATTTTAAATAAATTTTCACTGCAAAATCACGATAACCCCGTGAGAAGAATCTCACAAGAAATCAGGTGCCAGTGATCAAACGATACATAAATAAATAAAGAGGGATCAAACGCATATTTTTCTCAGAGGCCGTAAGATCAAATAATATAAATGCTTTTAAAATCTGTGTTCTCAGAATCAAACATGATTATTATTATTAAGTGGAAAAAATAATACTCCATAAATAAACTGACACGATAATTCCATTACCAGTCCCATACTTCATTGATGAGTTTGAATTAGACTTGTAGGCTTCGGGGGTGGTGACCATTGTTCATACTGATGGTGGGTGGCAGTTAAGAATTTATCATTATTCATGAACGAGTAAATTAGGCTAAATACAAAAACAAAAATTGTACGAATGATCAAAATTTTCATATAAAATCGCAACTTTAGTTTGAAATGACACCGAATCATCACGCAAAAAACAAGTTTATTAAATTCGTTTTGTATGAGAATTCGTTCCTTCTTCAATCAGTTGGAGTCAAAGTCAAGAGTAGTAATCGTTCACGCTGAACCCATTTCTCCAAGTTCAGTTCTTCACATCTTTCCTTCCTAATTTTGTAAAATTTTCCCTTACCATGACTATTAATTGATGGGTTCTTGTGTTTTTGAGTCTATAATCTTCGCTATGACAAGTTGGGGGGCGGAGCTGGGGAATGAAGTGATGATGGAGATAGAAGCGGGGAAGCCGCCGGTGCCGGGAAATGGGATTGTGATTGGAGGGTTGAGTCCGTTGAGCGAGACGTTGTGGAAAGAGAAAATTGATACAGAATTCGTCGGAGATGTATCGGCGAGGTTGGCTTGGAAGGATTTAACGGTGATGGTTACTTTGAGCAATGGGGATACACAAAATGTGTTGGAAGGGCTTACTGGGTATGCCGAGCCGGGGAGTTTCACGGCGTTGATGGGTCCGTCGGGTTCCGGCAAATCGACTCTGCTTGATGCTCTGTCTAGCCGTTTAGCTACCAATGCTTTTCTCACCGGTGATATTTTTCTCAACGGCCGGAAAACTAAGCTCTCTTTTGGTACTGCTGTAAGTTCATCCACCCTAATCTCTTACATTTTTTTTTGTAATTTATGATTTTTTTTTTTATTGATTATTGCTTTAATTCTCGTTGGTGCCTAGGACTGATTTAGATAACAATTCCATCTCTGTTATTATTTTCAATTTTTTTTATTTTTGGAGGATTCATGAATGATATTAATTGTGGATATGTCAAATTTTCTCTATTCAGTTATTCACAGAGTGCCGGGCAAATAGTCCCGGTTTAAAAGTTAATTTTTTTAATAAAATGACATTTTGATTGGTCATTGGTAATAAAAAGATACATATATACCATAATTTTTGAAAGCCGACTATTTAAGTAAAACATAAAAAAATGGAATAGAGGACTTTTCCCCCAAAACGGAGGGAGTACTATTTTTTTTTCTCGCTCCGTCTAAAAAAGTGTCGATTTAGCTTTTGCGGTTTTTTTCAAATAAATATTTACTTTCCGATCTTTTTTTTTTGGGAAGCTACTTTTATCCTTTTACATTAATTTGATTCTAATTTTAATTAATGAGACTCACTTTTGTATTTTAGTGTCGGGTTAAACAGGACACTCTTTTAAAAATCAGTGCTGCGTACTTTTTTTTAAAAAATTGGCCTAGTGTTGTTGTCAACAATAATTATCGGCGGTGTTCACTTATGATACAGTAAAGTTAAGGATTGGTTTCACACTAGAAGGCACGCCAATGGAGGGAGAAGAGTGGGGTACTTGGTGGTCATTATGGGCTGATTTGTGCGGATTGTGGTTGCTTAAAACGCAAGGGAATAGGGGAATAGTTGGGTTGCATGGAAGGGACATGGGTTGGGAGTGCACAACAAGGAAGGTAAGTAGGTCATGGGCTGAAGTGGGTAGCAGTTGGGCACGGCTAGGATGGGCAAGACAAGGCAGATTGGAGGGGGAGTAGTTGGGTTGCATGGAAGGGACACGGGTTGGGAGTGCACAACAAGGAAGGTCAGTAGGTCATGGGCTGAAGTGGGGTAGCAGTTGGGCACGGCTAGGATGGGCAAGACAAGGCAGATTGGAGCTTGGGCGGTACGGCAGAAAGATGGGTTCTAAAATCAAGTCTGACCCTAAAGGGACTGTCACTCATTGGATCGTGGAAGGAAGGTGCAACGCAAGGCGTGACATGGAGGTGGGGGCCGAATTAGGGTTTCAAAGGGGCGGTACCATTCCCTTAAAAATAGGGTTTACTGATTTACTTTAAGTAGTTTCTTTTTTTAATTAAAGTTGTATATCTCTTAAGGATTAGGATTTCTTTTCAAGAGTTCTTTAAGATTTAGGATTAGCTTGGTAGTATAAATATGATTACTTTATTTGTTATTTGGTGTGTTGAATTTTGAGAAAAGGTAATAGAAAAGAACAAAGAAATTTGTTCAAGTATCGTGTGTTATTTTTTTAGCGGCTAGAAAATAATTCACAAGAGATCTTTATGTTAGGTGAGTGAAACCTAACCGCCAACCAGTGAACCCTCCATCGCTACCCATTCTGCGACTATCTTAATTTTATTGTTATTTTCGTTCTTTGTTTGGGCTGTTTATAAGCAAAATTCGGACAGCCTGTTTTGGTTGGAGGGAATTTCGGCCAACTTGTGTTGTTGGTTAGGTTTTCACGTATCAACTTACATGTTTCGTTGTATGATTCGTGAATCGTGGTTACCGCTTTCTCAAAATTAAAATCCATCCCGGTTAACAAGGAGGGCTAAGATTCAATGGGATGTGTGACAAGGAGTGAGGGAGTGATAGAAGATTTGAATCCAAGTTCTTTTAATTATTTTTTGTTTTTTGGTGATATATGGGTAGGATAATTGAGTGTGATTATGTCAAATTTTCTTTATGTACTATTTTTGGTAATATTCTAATTGATTTTTCTTTCTTTTTTCCTAATTCTTTGTACTAGTGTTGTTACTAAAGATTAAATGTAGTTTGACCCTCGTCGTACCTATAAGTCTGAAAATCATTCATGCTTCTTTTTCTTGTTTTTGCTTTCTCAGTTCTCACTGTTACTTTTTTTTTTTTTGGATAAATCAAGCCAAACTTAATATTAAAACCTAAATCGTTGGGTATACAAAATTTTCTTCTTTTTTTTGAAGTAGTTAAATTCAAGTTCAGGGACTACAGCAACACAGCAACTGCTCCTGTTGATGGGCACCTTCTATGGGGATGCATGAGCCATAACGAAATCCCCTCTTTGTTGTGCACAATAGTAAACATTCAGTGTTCCCAAACGACGGTGAACAAACCTCGTAGCAAAAGGGGTCCACTGCTACATCTTTACCTGGCTCTGCAGTAACCGAAGAGGATGCAAAGAACACTATGATGGCAAGATAGATGAAAAGAACTTTGGTCACTCCCATTGCTTTTTCCTCTCTGATTTGAGTTTCGTAGAATTAGATCCCCCCACCTTATAATTTAAAAACAGTTCTCACTGTTACTTGAGATAACAATTCCATGTACATTCTTTGACTTTTTATTTATTTATTTCTTTTTTGAGATTTGGGAATGATATTTAGTGTGTAATGTCAACGTTTCTCTATTTTATTACAGGCATATGTAACACAAGATGATAATCTGATTGGTACTCTTACGGTTCGTGAAACAATTTCCTATTCAGCACGGCTACGTCTTCCTGATAGGATGCCATGGCCGGAGAAGCGTGCACTGGTGCAGAGTACCATCATAGAGATGGGCCTTCAAGATTGTGCGGACACTGTGATTGGTAATTGGCATTTGCGGGGTATAAGTGGAGGAGAAAAGAGGAGGGTCAGTATAGCTCTCGAGATCTTGATGAGACCAAGACTGCTTTTCCTTGATGAACCAACTAGTGGACTTGATAGGTAGTTGTCAAGTCTGTGCTTATGATTCCTCGTGTGTGTGAGTGTATGTATGTCCTCTTGACTGATTTGAATTCATTGCAGTGCTTCTGCATTCTTTGTGACTCAGACGCTTGTAGGTTTGTCTAGAGATGGGAGGACTGTGATAGCGCCTATCCATCAGCCCAGCAGTGAAGTTTTTGAACTGTTTGATCGGTTGTACTTGCTTTCTGGAGGAAAGACAGTTTACTTTGGCAAGGCTTCAGAAGCTTACGAGGCAAGAATTTCTCAGTTTATGTATACATGGTATGAACACATTTACATGAATAGGCATGATGGTATATTACGCTGATCACCCTGTATGCAGTTCTTTGCACAAGCTGGTTTTCCGTGCCCTGCTCTTAGGAATCCATCAGATCATTTTCTTAGGTGCATTAATTCTGATTTTGACAAAGTTAAGGCCACTCTGAAAGGATCCATGAAACTGCGGGTACCAAATCTTCTCATCTCTTATTCACTACACCTCCTTGTCCTTGCTTAGGGCTATTTATGTGTTATGTGTTGTTGTTCCATTCTTGCTACATGTATATCTAAAAGAAAGCAAATGGTTAATTGCTGTTGGTCGATATTTTCATTGTGTGATTACCAGATGATGCTATCACGGTAGTGGTTGTTATTTTGCTGAATGGTCTATTGATAATACTGCTAGGTTGGCATTGGTTTTGACTTATGACAAGGAGGTCCTCGACCATCTTTATGCATATTCATGGGGGTTCATTTGATATACTTTGCAAATAAGTTGTAAAAAAGTACTCGGTTCAAACGTTAAGAAATTTTCTCAAAGTGGGGAAAATTTCATTGTAAATAGAGTAGAGGAAAATACAATTAAGGTCCTGGCTAGGGTTTTATATGCTCTCGAGATGTATGTTTACTGGTGTTGGGGTGAAAATGAAGGTTAGGCCAGCTCCAATAATCTTCCTTCTTTTATTTATGAGAATGGTCTGCATTACTTCGTACTGAAGACAAAAACATGGGGTAGTTTTGATTCAATTAGTTTAAACTTTAAACAGTTACTAATTAACTATTTATCCACACTTTTGGTCTTCTGATCAGTTTATGGCAAGTGATGATCCTCTAGAACAAGTAACAACTGCTGAAGCTATCCGAGCTCTTACTGATTATTATCGTACATCTCAGTACTGTTACACAGCAAAAGAAAAAGTTGAGGAGATTTCTAAAGTCGTAAGTCCAGTATCTTAGTTTTGTGATTTGAAATGGCATCTTTTTAATTAGGTCATCCATTCGCACCGATACATTTAACAGTTGAGACCATCACCCTAAAATTGTTGCAGAAAGGAACGGTGCTAGATTCAGGAGGCAGTCGAGCTAGTTTCTTAATGCAGTCATTCACCTTGACCAAGCGTTCGTTTATCAACATGTCAAGGGACTTTGGATACTACTGGTTGAGGCTTGTAATCTACATTGTGGTCACTGTCTGCATCGGAACCATCTATTTGAATGTTGGGACCGGTTTCAATTCCATTCTGGTATGTATTCCTTTGGTCTACAGTCTTGTATAATTTGATCTGGACTTGTGTTAATCACTCTTTGTTACTAAACTACATGGAACAGGCAAGAGGTGCTTGTGCCTCTTTTGTCTTTGGTTTCGTCACATTCATGTCAATTGGCGGTTTTCCTTCCTTTGTGGAAGATATGAAGGTAAGCTTCACAATCATTATGCGATTCTTCTGCAAGAAAATGATGAGATGAAAGAAAAATTTTGAGTTTATCTTCTCGTCTGCATAAATATACATGACAGGTTTTTCAGAGGGAAAGGCTGAACGGTCATTACGGTGTGACTGCATTTGTGATCAGCAACACAATATCTGCAATGCCATTTCTGCTGCTAATCACATTTATCTCTGGAACTCTCTGCTACTTTATGGTCCGTCTCCACCCGGGATTCATACATTATCTATTCTTCGTACTGTGCCTCTACGCAAGTGTAACTGTTGTTGAAAGCCTCATGATGGCCATCGCCAGTATCGTCCCTAACTTCCTCATGGGTATCATCATCGGGGCTGGAATTCAGGTGTGTAAATACTGTGATACATCCACCATTCAAAAATGGCCTTTAATTATCTTAATTGTAGTAAATTAATGGTTTCGTGTAATTTTTCACAGGGGATTTTCATGTTAGTATCGGGCTACTTCAGGCTTCCCAACGACATCCCAAAACCAGTCTGGCGTTATCCAATGTCTTACATCAGTTTCCACTTCTGGGCCCTCCAGGTAAACATATCAACGTAACGATTTCTCAGTAGTAATCATTTTCATGAAGTCATGGAAATTTTGTTGATGAAATTATATATGCTGGTCTTTGTCATGCAGGGGCAATACCAAAACGATCTGAAAGGTTTGTTATTCGACAACCAGTCACCTGATCTCCCAAAAATTCCGGGAGAATACGCATTGCAGTATGTGTTCCAAATTGACGTGAACAGATCAAAATGGGTGGATCTCAGCGTTATCTTCAGCATGATTATTGTCTACCGTATCATCTTCTTCATCATGATCAAGATCAACGAGGACTTAACCCCGTGGATCAGAGGCTACATGGCAAGGAGGAGAATGCTACAGAAAAGTGGAAGCCAAAATACCACTGTCACCCCTTACGGACTATCGCAATCCCCTTCCCTGAGAAATTATGTGGCCAATAATGCCACCGGAAGTAGCAGGACATAGATCAGATGAACTCCCGAGTGACAAAGTAGGTGCAGTTTATCAAACAAATTAACAATGTAGCATGTTATTAACAATCGAGCTTATATATTAGATTGGCTTAAATCACAAATTGGTCACCCTACTTTCCAGCTTTTTGCATTATGATAACTCTACAATTTTTTTTTTCTATTTCATCATTGTACTAGACCAAGTAATACACGTTAATCACTCCATCCAAAAAATTGGATGGAAAGCTTTAAAATTTTACATTAACCGAAAATACCCTTTAAGTACCCGATCATCATCTGCAATTTTTCCACTCACTCGTGAACTCGGCCATAAGTCCGACGGACCATTGAGTGGCTCCTCCGCTAGGTGAACCTTCCATCATCGCCGCTACGGCACCAGGCACCACTCCCGCTAGCTTCTCCACCGTATCGTCAGCGCGTAACTCATCCACTAACTCTTCAATCTCCGCCGTCCTTGATCGAGGAAGCCGTCGTCGCACGACACTTAATTACGCCCACTCCTTTTATTCTCGGCAAGAGGCTCGGTCCGACGATGATAGCCTTGCGGAGGTAAAGAAGATAGCATGGCTTGACTCTTGTAGTGAGTGCCGCTGTGGTGGATTCAGGCTCTACCGACTAGGTTTGGACGGGTTTGGAGCTTCGCCCCGGCGCCACCGGATATGGTTGGTCCTTCTCAGGCCTCGCTTGGGGAGGTTCTTACACCAACATCAATCAATGGGAGAGGCGTCGGCTAGGGTTGAAATTACCTACCGATAGCTCGAGCCACTTGAATTTGCTCGCGTCTTTATCCGCTCCGCTCCACCGTCGGGCGGCGAGACAACGATCCCCGAACTTCCGGAGCTGCATCGGTATATAAATATGTATGCCGTTAATTTCTTGAATATGTGTGTGGAGACGATGAATTTTTAGTATCTTCTAGGGTTAGGGTTTTAGCTTATTTCGGAGTGAAATTAGGGTCTTTTCAATTTGATGAATTAAGTACTCCATTACATTAGGGTTTTTAGCCCCCCCCCCTTCTTTTGTTCATTTTGCATTCTGTCACTAAGGTTTTAGACTATCAGTTAATTCAGGTTCCGGATCTTTATTGGAGTTGATAAAGAAAAATAGAGTCAAGAATTGGGATAGCATGGGTGAAGATTCACGATATGATTGTCAAGGGATTCCACAATTTGAGGGTAAATATGGTTGACTAACTTTACTTGGTTTCAATATGTACATGCAAACAAAATAAAGGGCATTCATGTCTTTTTCATAATTTCCATCCAAGATAACTAACGGAAAGGAGGCAGAGTGACCAATTTGTTATTTGTGGTGAAGTACAATGATGAAATAGCAAAAAAAAATTGTAGAGTGATCATATTGCAAAAAGCTGAAAAGTAGAGTGACCAATTTGTGATTTAAGCCTATTAGATTTATCGTTTTACCCTTGATTTGATTCTAAAATTAATTTATGGCCTCACTTTCACACGAGTATCCTTTGAAAATACACATTATCATAATATTTATAATAGTATCAATTACTTTCTTTAAATCTGTATGTCGGGTCTTACAGTACATTCTTTTGGAACAAAGAGGGAGTAAATATTATCGACGTTGCATAGAAGGTGGTTTGATAATAACTATTCCTGATCTCGAGCTTGTTTCCTCAGCTTTATCTCCGGCAATGCAACTTATTTATGTAATATCCCTAAATTTTGAATAATATAATATTTTATATTTTAAAAAAATTGAACACTGTACTTGGTCTTGTATTAGTTTAATTATCTTGGATCGGTATTTATAGTTTGGTTTAATTTGAATGAAATTATAATTGGGCCTAATAATGAATAAATAGTGAACTCATTTCGTTTTGGTACCCAAGTGGTGTTGATTATTTTAGTTTGGGCTTGAGCCCAAATCAGTTTGCCATGGCGGCACACCGAACCTCCGGCAGAGGAGGTCGAGAGTCCTCGCTTTAAGGTACGTGATTCTTTCTCTTTGAATCGTAGATTAATGGGTTCTTTTGTTGAATTGCAAATCTGAGAGTTGGGTTGATATGATTGAACTCTTGGTGCGGTGACGTGCATTCATAACGGAGGTGTATAACTTTCTTCGTTACCATGGGGTTGATAAAAAAAAAAGGAAACCAGAGAAGCAGTGGCGCCAAAAAGGAAGGGAGAAAACTCAGGAAAAAAAATGAGGAAGAAAGAAAAGAGGGAGTGTGTGTGATGTGTGTAGTAAGAAGAGAGTAGAAAAAAAAAGGAATATGGAAAGAAGTAGGGGTGAGCAGCCCAGCCCATGAGCCCGTACAGCTTGCTGAGCCCATCTGTGCCCGTCCCAAAGTGCTCGTGCCCATGGGCTGATACATAGTGCTGGGCTTTAGAGATGTTAGATGCCCGCGGGCTCGGGCACACCTGGGCCTTCAAGTTTTAATGCCCATCTAAGCCCGGCCCGGCCCATCATCACATTAAAATTTTAAATTTTAAATATATTATAATTATATCATTACTCTATTAGTGTCTATTAGTATTATATATATCATATATAAAATTATATATAAACAAAATCACAAATTATATTATTATATACTACTATAATATATTATACACTATCCAGATTAGTCAATATAGTGAATTAGTGATATACCAATGGGTCAAATACAAAAGACCAAAACTCAAAAGGCAAAGTGAAAGTGTGAAACCCTAAATCAAACTGACTGATAGTCTGTTACCTTCGATTCTTTAGTATCTTAACGGAATCGTGACCCTTCGGCAGAATCGTGACTTCCCGTTCCCAGTTCCCACATCATCGCTAGGCTCGCTACCCACCCGATACTTATTTTTCTCTTTGCGAGACATTGCAGATCTTGTTATCGTGTTCATGTAAGTTTGTTCTGATTTGGGTTTGTTTTCTTGCTTCTTTATTGAAAATAGCATCTGAGTTTCAAATGTTAGGTGTTCATGATGTTTGATTAGGGGTTAATTGTCATTTGTGAGTTAGTTTGCAAGTCAAATGAATGATTTCAAGGTTTTTGATCATATGTAGTTTTGGTTAGGAGCTAATGAAATAATGAAAATATTTTATATTAGTTGAATTTTGGTTCTTCATAGTTCTTTTACATTGTAGACAATCAGAGAGCCCATTTAAGCCCGTGCCCGTCCAATGCCCGCTCCATGCCCGTTCACTGATGCCCGTGGGCTTGTCTACGGTACTGGGCTTTTTAAAATGATGCCCGCTGCCATATGGGCCTATATTGGGCATTACCAATGCCCGTGGGCTTAGGGCCCGTGCACACCCCTTAGTTTGGGCTTGAGCCCAAATCAGTTTGTCATGGCGGCACACCGAACCTCCGGCAGAGGAGGTCGAGAGTCCTCGCTTTAAGGTACGTGATTCTTTCTCTTTGAATCGTAGATTAATGGGTTCTTTTGTTGAATTGCAAATCTGAGAGTTGGGTTGATAGGATTGAACTCTTGGTGCGGTGACGTGCATTCATAACGGAGGTGTATAACTTTCTTCGTTACCATGGGGTTGATAAAAAAAAAAGGAAACCAGAGAAGCAGTGGCGCAAAAAAGGAAGGGAGAAAACTCAGGAAAAAAAATGAGGAAGAAAGAAAAGAGGGAGTGTGTGTGCTGTGTGTAGTAAGAAGAGAGTAGAAAAAAAAAAAGGAATATGGAAAGAAGAAAAGAAAGGTAGTCAGTGTTAGCTTGAAAGAAAAAAAAAACATATATATGGAAGCAATTGATTTGATGGTGGCAGGAGGAAGGGGTAGACTAGGTGGGGTGTGGGAAATTTTTGGGTATCGTGCAATTCATTTTCTAGCCATTGGTAGGTTTAAATTAGTTAATGTTTTTGTTATAAAAAATGTTTAATAATTAAATAATAAAACAAATTAATAGGCTAATGTAAATAGTAACTTTTAACTTAAGTACGGGGAACCTATGTAATTAAACTATTTGCTTTGTATCTTAGATTTAAGTAAGCACGGTTAGCTGAAATTTTTGGGTACGACGTGATTGTACTGCATCAAGAGGTAAGGGATTATACTTTTTAAGTATTTTGATCATCTTATTTTATTCGGTAAGTTTTCATTATAAATTTTAGGTTTAAATCTCAATTTGATCATCCTACTTTTGGCCAAAATTCATTAAACTCACTCTACTTTTTTTTCCCTCGATTTAATCATCCTACTTGGACATAAATATCAAGTTCATCACTCCGTCCAATTTTTGTTGTTGAAAACTTTTAAAAAAAATTGAAAATCCAAAACTACCCTTACTAATATTTTTAATATAATTTTCAAACCCATCTCTTCTCTTTCTCTCTTCTCAGCGTCGCATCCTTATCTCTCTTCTCCGGCGAACCTCCATCGCCGACCCAACACCAGAGTTGTGACCTTGTGGCAAGTAGACTACATAGCTTCCTTTATTCAGAAATGGAATTAAAGGGTCGATGAAGGCGTGCTAGAGCTCAAAGCAAACCACCGGTGATTTCAAAGACGACAACGATAAATTAACCAAAACAAAAGCTGAGGACGACGAAGACGATAGCGAATCGAACAACAAGGATGGCGTCACTTTGACGTCGTCTTCACTGTTGTTGATGGTGTTCAGATCAATCATCCCACACCCCATCTCAATACCCTAGAATACATAATTAAACAATTGAAAAGAAACGGCAATCTCTTATCAATTTTCTTGCAAACCCGAATTATACCTTCGTTGGGGTCGGAATTGAGAACGATGTGGAGAATTGACTGGCGATTACGGATTGGTGGTGGCTAATCAAGTCGATTTGAGGCAATTAGTGGCGAAAGAGATTGGGAACCGGCATTGTTGAATTAGGGTTGAAGATTTTGGCTATGGAGGTGCTTGGAAAGAGAAATTACGAAGCCTAGGAATATCACTATGAGTAAGGATCCGACGGCGTCAATGCTCCTCAACGCCTCTCGACTCCACCAATAACCCTAAACCAGCCATCAAGAACGAATCTCTCCGCCTCCTCTCTCTCCTTTGTGCGACCCACCCCGATTCCACCGCCACCCATTTGACAAAAATCATAGCCCACATTGTCAACAGGCTCAAGGACCCGTGATTCGCCGTCAGGGCGCCTATCGAGACGCCATTGGGCGGTTGTCGTCGCTTGATATTTCAAGGGAGGAGATAGTGGCTCGGTGGTGTCTCTGTTTGTGAAGCCCTTGTTTGAGGCCATGAATGAAGCGAGAATAAAGGGGTTTAAGCCGGGTTCAATAATGTGTATGGCAAAGATGGTGGAGCTTGCTCTTGACCACCGGTGCTGCATTTCAAAAGTTGTGCCCGAGGATGCAAGTATCTCAACAACCCGAATTTCTTGGCCAAAGCCGCTCTTTTACATGTCATTGCCAGTGGCTGCCCAAACTGAGCCCTCCTAGGGATTTGCTTATGTAGGGATTTTTCTTGGTGTTTTATTAATGGAAAATTGTAATGTTTAGTTTTTATTTTTTAGTTTGAAACTTCAACTTTAGTTTGAACCCTCAACTTTTTTAACATTGAGAGGAAAACCCTTCAACTTAATAAGGGCATTTTGGTCTTTTCAAAGATTTTCATCCAACATAACGGGCATATATGACTCGAGTGACCTTATTGAATGTCCAAGTCAATTAGAGTGATTGAATTGAGGAAAAAAAAAGTAGAGTAAGCTTAATGAATTTTGGCCAAAAGTAGGGTGACCAAATTGAGATTTAAACCTAAAATCTATTCCCCAAACAACAAAAACTTCAATAACTAAATTACTAATTTGGGGCATTTCATTTCATTTACTTATGCTTCCTGTTCTTTGGCATTTGTCACAACTTTTTGTAAACTGATGAGCATCCTTGAATAAAGATGGCCAATAGAGGCCGGACTGTAGCACCTTTCTAGCAGTCTTTTCACCACTAAATTGACCTCCACAAGCAAAGCCATGACAAAAGGACAACATACTTTGGTGTTCCTCTTCTGGAATACATCTCCTAATCACTAAATCAGGACCACGTTTAAACAGGTAAGGTTCATCCCAAAAATAATTTTTAACTTCGGAAAGAAATTTCTTTCGTTCGTGATATCCAAACTCAGGATTTACAACATCTGCCAGTATAAAATTTACAAAATCAGCATACCATGGCTCACTAATTATCACATAATATAATTGCTCATCAGGAAAAACGTCTTTTACCAGAATATTATTATTAAACAAATGCTTTTCAAACAAAGTCCAAAGTTCTAATCTGGATAGATGATTTGCCACTACATTTTCACAACCTTTCTTGTCCTTAATTGCAATATCAAATTCTTGAAGTAAAAGCATCCACCTAATTAGTCTAGGTTTAACATCCTTTTTAGTTAACAAATATTTTAAAGCAGCATGATCAGAATAAACAATCACTTTGGATCCTAACAGATACGACCTAAATTTTCTAAAGCAAAAATTACTGCTAAAAACTTCTTTTCAGTTATTGTATAATTTTACTGGACATCATTAAGAGTTCTACTAGCATTTGTGGATTACATGCGGTTTCTTATCAATCTTTTGACCTAGGACAGCTCCTATGGCAAAGTCTGACGCATCGCACATAATTTCAAATGGTAATGACCAGTTAGGGCTAGATAAAATTGGAGCAGTTGTTAATTTTTTCTTTAGCATATTAAAGAACTCTAGACAATCCTTGTTGAAAATAAATTATGTATCTCTGGCAAGCAAATTACAGAAGGGCGTACAAATTTTTGAAAAATCTTGAATGAATCGCCTATAAAAACCAGCGTGTCCAAGAAAACTTCTAACACCCTTAACTGAAACTGGAGGAGGCAATTTAGAAATAAAATCTATTTTAGCTGGGTCAACCTCAATTCCTCTCTTTGACATTATGTGTCATAAAACAATTCCTTGGTTGACCATAAAATGACATTTTTCCCAACTAAGGGTTAAATTGGCTTTGCAGCATTGCTTGAGAACTAAAGTTAAGTTATCTAGACATTTGTCAAACGAGTCCCCATAAACTGAAAAGTCATCCATAAATACCTCAACACACTTTTCAATTAAATAAGAGAAGATAGAGATCATGCATATCTGGAAAGTAGTTGGAGCATTATATAGACCAAAAGGCATCCTTCTATACGCAAAAGTACCAAAGGGGCATGTGAAGGTTGTCTTTTCTTGATCTTCTGGGGCTATTGGAATTTGATTATACCCAGAAAATCCTACTAAAAAGCAATAGAACTCGTAACCAACTAATCTTTCTAAAATCTGCTCTATAAATGGTAATGAAAAGTGGTCTTTCTTAGTTGCTGCATTCAGTTTTCTTAAGTCAACACATCCTATATCCTGTAACAATCCTAGTTGGCACTAACTCATCCTTATCATTTTTAACCACAGTGATACCAGATTTCTTTGGGACTACCTGAAAAGGACTCACCCATTTACTATCAGAGATGGGGTAAATGATACCCGCATCTAGAAGTTTAAAAACTTCCTTTCTTACAGCTTCCTTCATATGAGGATTCAGACGCCTTTGATGTTCTCTAGAAGGTTTAGCATCTTCTTCGAGATGGATTCTGTGCATATATTTGGTAGGGCTTATTCATTTTAAGTCAGCTAAGGTCCATCCTATAGCCTCTTTATGTTCTTGTAAAACTTTTATCAATTTGTCTTTTAGTCAACTTTGAAGTGATAATGACTGGTAATGTTTCATTTTTGCCTAAGAATACATATTTCAAATGATAGGGTAGATGCTTTAATTCTAAACCAGGAGGAGATTCAATAGACGAAACTAATTTCTCATTAAAATTCCCTAAAGGCTCGCGAACTATTTTTTCAGTTATTATTTCTTCTTTTTCCTCAAATTGTTTAGTTAATTCACTAGATTCACTATTTTCATTATCACCTTGACCATTTAGGAATTCCTCTAATTTATCATTCTTCACTTCCTTCACTAAATCTTCAGCCACTATGTTTTCTACCTCATCAACATAAAAACAGTCACTCATATCATCAGGTTGCTTCAAGGCAATGAACACAGGAATTTCAACTGTTTCTCCCATAGCGGTCATTGATAATTTCCCATTTTTAGCATTGATTACTGTATTGGTCGTAGCCATAAATGGTCTTCCAAGAAGAAGAGGAGGTGATTCTTGTGTAGTACTAGCTCGATTTTCCATCTCAAGCACCATAAAATCCACCGGCATAAAATCCACCAGCATAATTAATTTTCCATTTCTTAATAGTGTTTTGGTCTTAATGTGGTCTCTCATACACATCTAGACTCCCTCGCAAACCAAACATGCAGTCAACAAAGGGAGAAGTGCGAGTATTGCACGCAAATCAAGCTAACCAAGGAGTGGGGTGTTACAGATATAATTGAATCCCAATACCTAGATCATTCTCATCCATAAAACTTTTCTAAAAATCCAGTCTTCTGCAGTAGTTAATTTAGATTAATTTTATTAGTTTAATTTGAGAGTTTAAATCATTCCAAAAACAAAAACTCGTTTTTATTTAATTGCTTTTAAATTAGTTTAGATTAAATTCATTTTAATTCATTCTCCCTGAGGTTCGACCCTTACTTCCATCTTTCTATTCTACAATAGTCTTGTGCACTTGCAAGGTATTTTTAAACACATCAAGTTTTTGGCGCCGTTGCCGGGGAGAGTTTAATTAAAAAGTTTTTAATCTTTTCTGTTTTTACTAATTTTTTTAATAATAATAAAAATAAAATCAACAAAAATATTTTTCTTACTTCTTTTAATTTATTTCTTGTTTGTAGTTAATTGTGCATTTTATGCACGGTCGACAGTCGTTAAATCCCACGCTGACGGATTTTAACGATAATATTAATAATCTAGGAAGGAATCCCCAACAGAATAATCCGATGACCGATAATCCAAGAGATCAAAGAGCAAACCCAGTTGCTCCCGCTGAAGCAGTTGTAGCTGCTCGGGACGAGATGCAAGCCCTTAGGACGATGAGAGATTATAATCGTCCTAATATTGATTTTTCAACTTCGTGCTTAATTTTGCCTGATAGAGTTAAGAATTTCGAACTTAACGGACATTTTTACAATATGTTCCCATCTTTCCATGATTTACTTATTGAAAATGCATTATCCTTTATGCAAGATTTTAATCATATGGTTGAAACTTTCTCTAAAGAAGGATTAACAGAAGATGAATTTAAGATGCATTTTTTACAATATACTCTAAAAGATTCGGCTAAAAGGTGGTTCATGACTTTAGCACCTAGGAGCATATCTACATGGAGAGAATTATATGATGCATTTATTGGTAAATTCTATCAGCATGCTTCACTTTCTAATCATAGAAAACAAATCATGTGTTTTGCAATGGAGCAAGGTAAAACTTTTCATGAAGCATGCGATCGTTTTAAATCTTTATTGATAGACTGCCCACATCACAGTTTTTTGCAAGATAATTTTAATAACCCAGTTCTATGACTTACTCTTAATTCACCAGCAGACTATGGTAGATAGTGCTGCGGGAGGGTCGATTCATGGATTGACCCCAGATCAAGCTCATGACTTATTTGAAATGATAGGGTCAAATTCTCGACAAAAGTGTGTGAGAGGAAAAGTTAAGACAATTTTTGAGTTGAGATCGAATGTTGATGAAATCAATACATTAGCAGTGGCTAATGTTAAAATATAAGCTTATGAAGCAATAATGGTTGTTGCCAATTTAAATTTTGCTTATGATCCATGTTCTACTTGTGGCAATAATTCACATGCTACTAATAATTGCCCATCTAGTGGGAGTATGCTTGTTTTTCAGAAACATGTAAATTCGATGAATTCATATCCGCCACATCAATGTAATGACCCTTTCTCCAATACTTATAATCTTGGATGGAGGAATCATCCAAACTTTAGTTGGGGAGGGAACAATCCGTTACATCCGCAACCGTAGCAACAACAAGGCTATGGTCAAGGAAATCAGAATTTTGGAAGTCCTGCACCAAATTCGTAGCAAAAAGATAATAAAACACATATGCAGAAAGTGGAAATCAGTATTGATGCAATTAATACAACTCTGCAAAAGATGATGACTATGTATGGACAAGTCTGTGAAGTGGTGACAGAATCCAAGGGACGCGATTATGGAAAATTCCCAAGTTAGAACGAGCAAGCTAAAGCTATTACTACTTTACGAAGTGGTAAAACTATTGGTGAGAAGGTAAGTACACATATTCCTTCTACTTCTTATGAAATATTAAAGGGTTAATTTCATTTTTCATACCCTAACTTTACCCATTTTTCACTTTTGGTACCCACTGTTTCTAGGCAATCAAAGTTAAGCCGAAACTTTCCAAAATTCATCACTTTTAATCCAAAACGTTAACTAGCCGTCAATTAGTAACGACCGACTTGCTTTCTCCAGTTGCTTTCTTCCCCAATTACACTGTATTCCTTCCCCAACTTCATTCATCGATTCTTGCCCTAATTTTCCTCCTCAACCCGACCTTTAATCTCTTTCCCCAATATTTCTTCCCCAAATTTGGCACACACGTCATTTCTCTCCAATTTCTGTCCTCAATTTCTCCCAAATTTCTTCTCGTTTCTCCCAAATTTGTTCTCAAAACATGGCTGCAATTTTTTGAATCAGTCATTTTTTAGAATGAGTAGGTCATCTCCAACCACTTCCAATGGTAGTTGGAGCTCAAGGAATAATGGTGTGGCATTGGAAGACATGTATTGTGGTTGTGGAATAAAAGTTCCATTGAAGACATCTTGGACTAAAAACAACCCTGGAAGAAGATATTGGGCATGTCCAAAATATGGGGTAAGTTTTTTTTAATTTCTATTACACTTGTTTTTTAGGGATTACATATTTTTTTATTTCTATTACAATTGTCTTATAGGGATTACATAATAACTATTTTTTTTCAAAATAATAAACTGTGCATGTCTATGGATTACAGAATGAAGGATTTTGTGGATTTTTTAGATGGTTGGATGATGAATTATGCCCAAGGTCCAAACAAATCATTCCGGGATTGTTGGTGAAGATAAACAATTACGAAGGTGAAATAAAGAAACTCAAGATCAAAGAGAATGAAAGGGAAACTCGTTGATGATGGCAAATAGCATGGTTGAGAGCATGAAGGCGAAGTGAACAAGTTGAAAAAAAAAATTTTAGAAGGGCAATGATTGGAATGACAATTTTATTTTTGTTTTGTTTGGTGATGTTATTTGGTATGTAATTTTAGAAACTCAATGGTTGTTATGTTAGTTTTCTTTCTTTTGTAATGTATTTGACAACTTGACAATGGTTGTAGTTATGTATTTGACAATGATTGCAATGACAATTCTAATGTCTTCATAAGTTGATTGTAATGTCTTGCACTCTTACTTTTGTAATGCACTTGACAACTTGACAATGGTTGTTGTAATGTATCTGCATGTTCAGTCTATAACCTCTCAATTTGTATTCTCATTTTCACTTTAGGTAACATTTTGTTCAGTATTTAAGTCATCCCAATTCTATTGTTTTGGTTCTACAGTTTTGTTTCATACACAGTTTTGTTCAACTTGGTGATCACAGTACCATTTCCAGGCCTATTATTTAGCATTCATCACTGAACATGCTTATCAAAACCAAACAAAATCAGTACTGCATTACTGCAAGTTTACAACTTGTGCAAGTTTTGTTTCATACACAGTTTACAACTTGCCATACTGCAAGTTTTGTTTCATACATAGCGATCTTGCATTCTTACGCAAGTTTACATTTTGTTCGTGTTTAAGTCATCCCATTTTCACTTACGTTTTGTTTCATACAGGTTTTGTACAATTGCCAATGCAAGTTTACAACTTGTGCAAGTTTATCGATCTTTATTGCATTCGCATTACAACACATGCATACAAACAAAATCCACACTGCATACAAACAAGCTGATGCGCAAGTTTACAACTTGTAAGTTTATCATCACTGCATTGTTGCATTACAACACCTGCATACTACATTACTGCATTACAACACATGCATGCTGCATTACAACACCTGCACAAGTTTATTATTACTACATTACTACATTACAACACCTGCATACTGCATTACAACACCTGCATACTGCATCATAACACCTGCACAAGTTTATCATTACTGCATTACTGCATTACAACACTTGCATACTGCATTACAACACCTGCACAAGTTTATCATTACTTCATTACTGCATTACAACACACATCTTGCATCTTGTATTACAACACTTGCACAAGTTTATCATTAATGCATTACTGCATTACAACACCTGCATACAAACAAAATCCAACACCTGCATACAAACAACTGGTACTGCAAGTTTACAACTTGTGCAAGTTTATCATTACTGCATTCAAATTTACAACACCTGCATACAAACAAAATCCAAGTACCATTACTGCATTTAAAAAAAACTGCATACTACATAGTTTGGAACTTGTCCAAGTTTACAACTGCCATGTTTTGAGAACAACTACACTAGAACCAACAAGCCGAGTGCGCCATGTTTCAACAACAACCGCCTACTACATTTTAAATCTTGTCCAAGTAAATAACACTCGGATCATGTCTCGAGACAAGTAAACCAAAATTAAAACAACAATAAGACTCGTTTTGATTTAACAACAACAATTGCAGCCATTACATTTTGTCTTCATTTCCCTTGCCACTTGATTCTTTGTTAAATGGTTCCTTGCCACTTGATCCCCCTTTTGGTGTACTTGAGGTAGTTCCAATTGCATGTCTCAAATTTGCCATTGTGATGTAGTTCACTCCTCCCCTAACAATAAATGGAGCATTAACTGTTGATGATTGATTCACCTACATTAAAACAAACAATTTTACTAAGAATTTGTAATGCAATTTGTTCACAAACTACAATTAATAACTGTAATGTAAATTTTTACATTTAAAGAAGATATCACATTGTTTGTGCTTCCACCCATTCACCCCCACATTACTTGAAACCCTCTTTCTTTTAACACGTAATTTCAAATGAGAGAAAAAGTCACTATATAAACCACTTTGCAAAAATGTAATTTGACAAACTCAATATATATTAGATAACTTCTGGTAATTTAGATATCTCGAAGGAGTTGATGGCGAGGTTGGCTATTTTTATCTGTGACATAAATAGGTTACGCTCGGGTCGAGTTAAAGGGATCTCATTAATATCGAGGAAGCGTGGGTTGTGGAATTTGAAGGCTGTGACATGTGAAGTAAGTCTAGCATTGGAATTTTTGCCACAAGTACATTTTAATGATTTTTGAGATCTCTTCAATTTGGTCGATTCTTTGGAAGATGCGGGTGGTTCATCAAAATTTGTCTTCTTCTCGGTTTCTTTGGTCTTCCGAGCCTATTTTCATACTTTGGGGGCAAAGGGGGCGTAAGTTACACTTAGGCCATAACTCAGATCCATTTATTCCCATTATGACATGCTCATACACCTGAATATATTTGCTAAGTGTGTAGGCTTCATTGACATAAGACTCGGATCCTCTTTCATTATGTTGGCCAAGAGCCTGTAATGAAAAATGATAGGTGGCCCACCACCTTGGCATTCTTCTCTAGTAGGCCTTTTATTCCTGGGCATAGGCCTCACTCACCTCTCTCATAC
>CM028383.1:71467818-71509446 GCA_013146195.2 Codonopsis lanceolata
CCATATTTAAAAATTTGTATTTCACCTAAGCTACCACTGTCATCCCTACAATTACAACCACTACCGACCCTAATCACCAGAACCATTATCCATGAAATTACCGCCACCACCACCAAGAAATGCTTTCATGTCAGCCTTGCTCAAATCGTAAAATTAAATCTATTTAGTTTCTCTTCAGTTGCATTCAGTTGCATATCTTTCTTGAATGCTTCTCTCTCTTCTTAGTCGCTTTCCACCTTCTTTGTCAAATAACTTAAAGAGAGAATGCAACTTTTAGATAGGCGTGGGAGGAATAAAAAGATTCTCTCATCTAACTTTTTTGGGTCCTATTGAAAGGAGTAAACACGTAAAGACTGAAAGAGGTTAAAGGATTGGAACCTAGTTATGGAAATGAGTAAAATATTCAGATCACTTTAGTGTTTGGAACCCAGTTTTTTGTAGTTGGTGACGGTGGTTTTGATAATGGTAATAGAACAAGTGGTGGTTCCGCTAGAGACGAAGAGAGAAGAAGAATATTTGTAATTAAATAATAAATAAAAATATAATTTTATAATAATATAATAACTAAAATAGGTCAAAGTGTGAATTAGCCTCAAATTTCACTATGCACTCCAATCCAAATGACAAAAATAGTCCTTATGTGACATGCGCATGTTAAATTATATTACTATTTTTAACATCCTTCGAGCCAAGAGGACTAAGTGAGACAAATTATAACGTGTATTAAAGTGGAACACTTCGTAGGTTGGGGTGCAAAGTGGGATTTGGTGGATACATGATACTTAAGTGTGCTAGTTTAATAATATAGAAAGTGGATACATGAGAAAAAGTTGTTAATTTCTTCTCAAATGTCAGTTTTATATGACTATTTAAGACATTTCACATGTGTTAAAAGATTTTGAGTTAGCTTGTATGGTGTCAACAAAAAACTAACTTGCAGTTAAAATGTGTATTTTCATTCTTGTTTGAGACTTCACTTGTGTCATTTTGGAGTTCTTGACTTAGAGTGCTAGAACGTGGAAACAATGGTTTGATTGAGAGAATTATGAATGCTTGTTTTCAATATAGATACCGATAAGAGTGAATGAATTGAAAGTAAAAAGTCATTGCTCATTAAATTATAACTCTATTTCTTTTGAGATAATTAATTTTGCAATTCAAAAAAGGAAAGTATAGATATTCATAGTAATGGTTAACATGAAGATAATATTAATAAAATATTTTTTTATTAATTTTTATAATGTTATATTTGCATATACAAAATAAAATTGCCAAAGACATCTATTTACTTTAACGTTATTACATACATATGACTATCTATACATTCATGAACCTAAGAGGGTGTAGACACCCCAATTTCGTACCCCTATTTGTGACATTCTATAAATTTTAAATCTAGTCAAAAGGACTAACGAACATTAACTTTCATGGGGTCCAAAGTGTCAAAGGAAGAAATAGACAAGAAAAGGACAAACAAAGAACATGACGGGGAAAGTGAAAAATCTCCAAAGCATAAAACAATTTAGGGCGCCACCCATTACAAGAATGGGTGTCTGCCTCAAAATTTGTATTAGGCGGTGCCCATTTCTGCTTCTTCCATCTCATTTTTTCCTTCTTTGGTGCAATCTTTTCAAGGAAACATATAGCCATTTAGGGCACAATAGCAAAATATCTTAGGCTTCTTTGGTGGTTAAGTCTGCTACTTCACTGCCTATAAATACAAGGCTCGCCCAGTGCAAAAACGATGGATAAATTTATACAGAGAGTACGCTGAAGAAAATTACAGAGAGAGTTTGCAGTAAGAAAATTTTAGAGAGTTGTTAAGCTGTCAAAATCACTTTGCCCTTTTGATGTAGCGGAAGGTAATTAAGAGTAACGATAACTATTAAAGCTGTTGAGATCGCGCACGACTACTAGCATTGATCTTCCAAACCTTGTTGAGGTTCACAAACCTACCACGATCTGGGCATCAATTCGCGTTGATTCAATGAATACCAGAATTGGGAAAAGTGTCTTATTCATAAAACGGCAAAACTGCCTCTCAAACAACCCTAAAAGTGTTTAAATATGCTCAAAACCTATGTGGCGGGCCCCGTAACTCCACCTGAGTCAAAAGTTATGCCCTTTTCCGTGCACACGGTCCAAACGGTCGAGATAATCAAGTGCGAGACTGCCTGCATCATTCCCCCCAAGCTGAACAAAATTCGACCTCGAATTACCAACAACATCATCATCAGAGGAGTCCCCATGAAAAGGAAGTAAGTGTTTGACATTAAATACATCTGCTGTACCGATGTGACTCGGCAGCTTCAAACAATAAGCGTTGGGGTTGATTTTTTCAATGATCTCCACTGGACCAATCTTCTTGGCAGACAACTTGTTATACGCCTCAGTTGGAACACGATCCATGGTCAATACAGCCCACACAAAATCCCCAACTTGGAACTCAACATGCCTGCGCTTCTGATTGGCTGCTTGCTTGTACTTGGCGTTTCCTTCCTGTAGGTTGTCACGAACTGCCTGATGAACATGGACCAGCCCTTCCACGAAGTCTACGGCCTTACTGTGAACCTTCCCTTTGGTTGGCAGAGTCAACAGGTCAAACGGTCCTTTGGGCTGAACTGAATAAACCACTTGGAATGGGCTGAACCCTGTCCTACGATTAACCACATGGTTGTGAGCAAACTCCGCCTGACACAGTTTCTGATCCCAACCTTTAGTATGCTCCCTAACCAAACAACGCAGAAGATCTGTTGACGACCTCAGTTTGTCCATCTGTTTGCGGGTGGTAGGCATTGTTGAAATCAAGTCGCGTATTCACCATTCTCCATAGGCTGCGCCAAAAGTGACTAAGGAACCGAGTATCCGTATCCGAAACAATGGACGTAGGCAACCCATGTAAACGGTAAATCTCACGGAAGAACAATTGTGCAACATTGACAGGATCTGTAGTCTTCTTGCAGGGAATGAAGTGGACCATCTTGGAGAAACGATCCACGGCCACGAAAATAGAATCATTACCCCACTGTGTTCGGGGCAGACCCAACACAAAGTCCATGCTAACGTCCACCCATGGTTGAGAAGGGACTGGAAGGGGCATATACAAACCGGCATTGGTGGTAGCCCCTTTAGAAACTTGACAAATCCGACAACGCTGCACGTAGCGCTCAACTTCTCTACGCATACTGGGCCAGAAGTAAGATGCTTGGGCAAGCTGTAATGTCCTATCCCTGCCAACGTGTCCCTCTCCATGGAGTTCCTGAATTATCTTCAACCGCAGACTACACTCAGGAATGCAAAGCTGATTACCCTTGAATAAGAACCCGTCATGCAGTAAGAAGTCAGATTGGCGGCCCTCTTCAATGCGTTGAAGTACTGTTACGAAGTACGGGTCAACAACGACTAATTCACGGAAGGAGTCGAATCCTGACACTTCAACCCTCATGGTAACCAGAAAGTTGCTCAAAGCGACTTTGCGAAGCATTGCCCTTGCCTTGTGCTTACCCGAAACAAATGTGAATTTTTCCCTTGCCTTGTGCTTATTTGCGACCAAATGTGAATTTTTCAGGCAACCCAGGTGACCCCTTGCATGTCGTGGAAAGACCTTGTCTGTCGATGAAGGTGTCTCAAGGAGTCATGATCGGTACAAGACGAACTCGCGATGGAGCAGTAATGCCTCGTGTTTGATAGCTGCTTTAGCGTAGAATTCGACATCATAAGTGTTGTAGCGAGTCTTAGCGCCTGATAACTTCTCACTGAAGTATGCTACCGGTCTGCCATGCTGACTCAACACCGCTCCAATCCCAACCTTTGGAGCATCAGTGTGTAGCTCAAAAGGTTGTGCGAAATCTGGTAACACTAGAATGGGTACCGTGGTAAGGCGTTCCTTAATTAGTCGAAATGCCTCTACTTCACCTGTCCACTGAAACTTACTGCCCTTCATGCATTCAGTCATCGGCGCCATAATACTACTAAAGTGGGGAATAAAACACATGTAAAAGGAGGCCAGACCATGGAAACTTCAAACCTCAGTGATGGTGGTTGGTCGGGGCCAGTTTTGCACCGCTGCCACTTTCGCCTCATCAACCTCACCCTTTGGCTGAAACCACATAACCCAATAATAACACAGACGAAGTCAAAAACACACACTTCTGTGTTGCTGCATAAAAATGTTCTCGCTTGAGATCGCACACGACTACCAGCGTTGATCTTCCAAACCTTGTTGAGGTTCACAAACCTACCACGATCTGGGCATCAATTCGCGTTGATTCAATGAATTAGAGGTGAGCTTGGTCCGGTCCGGTCTACTTTTTTGGAAAAACTAAGAGAACCAGGACCAGACCAATAGTCCGGTTCTTAAAAAATATAGAACCCGGGACCAACCAATATGTCTTAGAACCAATACATTGGTGGGTCGTAACCAATTGAAGACGTACGAGAACCAGGACCGGACCAATACGATGTGTATCTTTGATCAAAAGGATAACTCGATTTTCTAAAAAACAATGATTAATAATCAAATCATGTTCTTCCTTCATACAATATTTTGTTGGGTTCGTTGTTCTTGTGAAAATAAACTAAAGGTAAAAATCATTACTTCCAAATTAATAAAGTGAATGAAAAAGAAAGTTGTAAGGAAATTTATTACAAGTCATCTTCCTCTCTGATCCCCTTATAGTTAATTTAATTAATTTACAGGTAACAATCTTTCAAACTAATAATGTGTGGAATCACAAAAAATGACAGGAAATTAATTAATAGGGAAGAACAATGTTTTCCCTTCTATTTTCTCTTTAGTCAAATAAGGAAACTTGGTTGAATATTGAATTAAATTATATATATATATATATATATATATATATATATATATATATATATTTATATTTATATTTATATTTATATTTATTAGTTATACTATATTAGTATATTATATATAATAAAAAAATAATAAATACACATTGGTCCTAAGCTCCGTTTTGGTTTAAGTTTCATTTTGGTTTGGCGTGGACCCATCGTCCGGTTACGTACTAAAATTCAGATCCAGGACCAATCCCAAAGTATTAGTCCGATCCATTTCTGGTTCGGTCCGGTTCTATTAATTAAGGTCCTGGTCGACCCGTACTGCCACCCCTACAATGAATACGGAATTGGGAAAGTGTCTTATTCATAAAAGCGGACAAAAGCGCCTCCCTCAAACAACCCTAAAAGTGTTTAAATATTCTCAAAACCTAAAGCAATAAATTGTCAAAATTACAAAAAACTAAAAAAAACAATAAAAACGAAACTTAAACTGCTTGCGAACACTATCTAAATGACGTTTTTTGGTATGTGGCGGGCCCCGTAACTCCACCCGATTCAAAATAAAACCTAGTTACCAGATTAGGTTCTCGCCCTAAACCCGTCTCCAAAAAGCCATCACCACAGTAGTTATGCTACCCGATTTTAGACACGACAATCAACAAATACAGTAGTCACGCAGCCCAAAAATCGGTGTGAAAAGCAACAAATAGAAGTGTTACACTACCCAACTTTCAAAAACAACAAAAAGACTTTCTCTCCGTAAGAGGGCAGAGCGAGCATGTGACAACCCAACCCAGATTCTGGAATGGAATCACAAGGTCACGCCGTAAGAACAAGGCAAGAAGAGGACAAGCACAAAATAAATAATAGTACAATTCAAACAATAGAGCTATCAAGCTCTAAATATGGAGGTGTAATTATATAAAAATACGAGTAAACAAAATCGAAGATGTGAAAGCGTTAACATAAGGAAGCCCCGAGCTAGAGAGCTCGAAAATTGAAGTAAGAGACTAAGAGAGACTAATGTCTCGAGAGGAGAAAGTACAAAACTCGTGTGTCGCAACATTGCAAACGCTGAACAACCCATCGTCACTCCAGGCCGATGTTTAAACAGAGAATCAACCTGATTTAACAATTACCCATGGCTAAAGCATACCGGGGTTAACCAATGACTAAAACAATTATAATAAAGAAAAGCCCCAAAGCTACTGCGTGCCCGGGAGACAACTTAAATAAAAACTAGAACCACAAACAACGGCACGACACAACACGTTGGCCCAAGGAGGAAACAATACTAAAACCCAAGGGATCTACCCGACTGTAAAGTCTAAATAACTTTACAATACAACGATCTCACAAGAATAGAAATGTACGATATACGAATCAACGATGCTGAAAGAGATAGAACTCCACAAGCTACTACTCGGGGAAGTTGGCTGCTACAATCATGAACACACGAACTAAGCTCGAGCTATCGATCAGATGTGATCTGCTACAGTCACTATCTACTCAGCCTCAATGTGGTGGACAGGTACTACAACCAGAAAACAAAGTACGGTATGAGTCATAATGACTCAGTACGCTACTATTGAACAATATAACATAATATGAAACATTGTTATAACAACAGTATCATCGCGTTACAACGATGAAACCCGTGAAGACGTGTCGTATACTTTACAAGAAATCTCTCCTTCTCACTTACTAAACTGTCCAAACGAACTAGGGTGGAATTCCCTGTTCAACACAAACCAAATGAATTAGAAAGTAATTCTCATGAAAGCATTACATGTAAGTATGTGTAACTTTATATTTACACGTCAAGTCATTCATGAAATTGGCAAGTATAAGCATGTATAGTCACATATATGCATATCAAGTCATAGAATTATCAAGTATAAGTATGTATACCTATCAGATATACACACCATGAAATTCAATAATGCGCAATCAAGATAAACATGGTCACTTTCGATCCCATGTCTCAATTAACACTTTGTTGTCACATAAGTGCCTGAAATAAATCACATAACAGGAGGATATATTATAGAGCCGCTGCCGCAACGTAGATCCTGAAATGAAAATGGTTATCACGAGTGCGAGTTGTCGGATGCATGTGAGTGATACATCTACCAAGAACACGATAGTATTATTCAAAGCGCCCTAATGGTTACGACAAGGTACTCTTCTCCACTGTGATCAAATAGTGGAGGGTGGGTGCATGATGATGGGCTGGCGACCCATCACTACCATGAGACAAGGTGCTCGTCACAATTCGTGACGGCGATGCATCGTTACCATCGAGACAAGACAAGTACGTCAGCTGGACTAATTGAATGACAAGCAGATATTTACTTGGCATTAAAATTAAGTAGGGATCGAGATCGACAAGAGCAAACTCATCCATGCCAAGTAGATGTTTACTCATATTAAATCAAGTAGGAAGCGAGCTCGACAAGAGCGAGCTCGTTCAAGACAAGCAGCATGTTATTCACGACATGTTCACGATTAATCATATAGATTATAATAGGAGCCCAATCGAGTTTCGAAAGTACAAGTGTCAAGTTGTTCATTCAATTCTATTCAAGTTCCGAAAGCTAGTAATCTAGTCAAATGGGTTTCTAAGTGTCAAAGGATCTCACCACGATCCTAGTAAGGTCTAATCGTTCCTTAAACTTGACTCCGTTGAGTCATCGCTACAATTCATCCCAAATACGATACAAATGCTATATGCATTTCTATCCTTTCTCCATGTTCATAGTTCACGTATATCTAGGTCCTTATTTCATTGAGAAACCTTAGTTCAACAAATTCATCATTCCACATATTAGTGAAATCTAAGTTCAATACATGTACACTAATCAACTTTCAATAGGTCATTAAGACATTCAAGAATAAATCATGCTTTGAGCCAAGATATAAAATATGCTTCATAAGTCATATAATACCAATAAAACCACAAGGCAATCAAAACCAATGTATACTTCAAATCAAAAATGCAAAATATGTTTATTAAGTCATATTCAATAAATAAGTAAGAATACCATATCGCAATTTATATAATTCCCAAGGTTTACCTAGATTATCTAGGCTCACCAAATAACAAGATTATATCCTTAGAGTCTTTCTCTTTAGGATAGTAGTTCATCCCGAAATCTCAAATCCATTAAGGTTCATGTAATAGTCATAAACCACTATTGTCACATTCAAGTCCTTGAAGCCATACGCTAACTTACTTTGCAATACTACGAGACCTCGTTGAGGTTTTCTAAGTTAAAGTACCAAATAGTAGACTCACATGCATGATAAGACCCATGGGTTGTAGTCTAGGTTCTAAAGATGTTTGTGTGATACTATTTCACAAGGTCAAGGCAATACTAGCATGCTTTGGATAACAACTTGATTATCTTTGTAACTCTACGAGTTGACTCTATATATAGAGTACTAGATCATAACTCATCAAAATTCATTCTATAGGAGATTCCCTAATTCACCATCTCGGATTCCCCGAGATGATCCCAAGATTCCCAATCAAGTCTTTAAACAAGTTAGGGTGCATTCACACATACATGGAGACTCTAGTGAGTCGGAGTTCCCACATCAATAACCCCAAATCCATAGGATCCAAAACCTGGGTAGGTCACATTCCTACAAGTCTTACAACCCCTTTTAAATTAAACCTTTTTTATAAATCCATTAGGACCACAATACCAAGCCAAACATGACCTTAGTCTATTGATGGCCCAAATTCTACAATTTGAAACCCTAGCATAGAACTTTCTCTACAGCCGTCAATTGCAATTACTTCCTTTATGAGAGTTGTTCCTAAACACATTTGGGACATTATTCATGCTTTACTGAAGTCCAAATTGTTGACTTATAGGGAAGCCCCAATAAATTCATATTTCAAACCTAAAAATGACAATTTCTCAAGATCTTGCAAATGTAAATAATTCCTTTACAAGAACTACTCCTAGGAAAATTTAGAACAACATTCATGATTGAACTAAATCCAAATTAATGAGTTAACATGGCAGCCCAAAATTTTAAGATTTCTATCTTGTTGAAATGAAGATTTCTACTTCACAAAAAGTCTTCCTAAGCATGTATACAACAACTATTATGGAGTATGCCCTAATATTGAAGCTACAAATTTTCTGGGTTTGAAAACGTACCTTAAGCCTTAGATTAACATGATTGATCAACAAATAAAATGGAGACAATCGAAGAGGAAGGCAAGAGCTTCGTTTTGGTAGTCTCAAAACTCCGATCAGGCTCCCAGATCTCCGACAATCGACAGGGGAAGGATGGAGGTGTTCTTGGGTCTCCTTCTCCCTCTAAACCCAACAAGATCTCATACGTAAGTTGGAAATGGCTGCCAATGGTTCAGCCTTGGAATGTTGGAGTCAAAAATTGGTTTAATCCAAGTGATGGGTTAAGTGAGTTTCTATTGGCCAATCCTTGCCTACCTATTGATCAAAACTCATCGAGGGATTAAGATGGGTCAAAGGGGATTCAACATAAGTGAATTGGGTCTGTTATTGTCGGACTTAGGTCAAGGAAGCAAGGGAGAATGGCTGCAACCACAAAAATCCCGAAATCTGGAAAAACATATTTTTCATTTGCGAAGTTACTGGACAGTCAATCTTGTAAAATCTACCATAACTCTCTCACAACTCTGATTGAGGTAATTTTTGATTTTTCTGAAACTAGACTCTTTAAAATACAATTTAGCTTTTTAAATTTATCAATTCGGACTTGTATTCATCAAAATACAGTCCATCCAAGTTCATGTTAACATTCTGAATTCTCAAAACAGAACACAGAGACAACCATAATACGTGGCCTATTTGAGGCACTTAAACACCATGGAAAGGTATGAAAATTTACAGGTATTAACTTAACATATGTAGGTAACACAGACTAAAATTTAAGCCAATTCTCTTAAGTAGATTGGTACCAGAATTTTCCCGAAGTTTGCTCAAAAACAGGACTGAATTTGTGAAATAATAAGTTGGTTATTTTATTTCCAATTGTAACAAGTCCACGAACATAGATGGTTTAAACATGAAAGAACTAGTACCCTTGGTCTAGAATTCAACCCACATGAGCCACAAGTAACATGGACAAGTCTCTAACGCAAAGGAATGCATTCATACATCCTAATTTCCAAATGCTCAAATACAAGCAAGAACGGTCTCAACCTCAAAGTTAAATTCTAATGGTCTAAGTAATAACCAAGAAACATGTAAAAATCATACCAAGACTCTCTAAGACTTATTTAAGAGGTAAGGAAGCTAAGGCGATACACAAAGCTACCACGAAAAGGCATACAAAGCATAGAAATCTTATAAGACAACCAATACTCAAATAAAAGAACTAGAACCAAGATAAACAAGTTAGGTTTATTTCTAGCATGTTAAGAAATAATAACGATCATAGTAAATAACCAAGGTTTGGCTTCTCATACTAACAACAAGCCAACAAGAATGTTATGGCCATTTGACATGCAAAACAAGGAAGTCAAACACACGATGGTCCAGGGTCTTACATCATCACCGCCTTAAAAGAATTCGTCTTCGAATTCACAATTCCACAACTGGACTTCTAGGTCAACACTTTAACCAAATAATGTAAATCAAGGTAATCACCTTGTTGATCCTCCTAACTCAGGATAACTTTCAATTACCAACTCAGACCAGTCTTAATGTCGAGACATACTTGACTGTCGACATAGTACAACAATACGAGTATAACTTACTAAATTCCGGTCAAACGTGGATATCAAGGGTTAATGTCTCTCTACCAAACAAGCAAGCCAGTCATTTCCATGACGAAAAGTCTAAATCATGTGCAATAATTGCACCAAAACTAACATACTCGATAAATATGAAGAACATTTATCATATCAAGTCATTCATTCAATCAAACAACTCAAGTTCAATTATCTCATAGCATGACTTTCATATACAAGTTGCACATATTTACACTAGTATAACAATACACAAATTACTTGTGTCATTCCATTTTGGTAACGAGGTTCAGCCAATTCCTATCTTAAGTTATACCATTCTAGTTCTCCGACGACGACCTATTGATAATCAAGTCAGGGACCCTTTGAAGTGACTTCAAAAGCTTTCGTCGTATAGGATGCGGGGTGTTTGTGAATCACATAAAAACATCCTTTATCTTGGTCTCAAGAACATATAGCATAAGCATGCATATGTATGGCATCAAGTAACGCAAAAACGCATGGTTAAGTACATAATAATTATATATACTTATGTAGCACTCTATAGAATCCTACTAGATATTACAGGAGGTTTAGTCACTCCGCTCTCGATATGTATTCCCACGAACGTTGGTTCCATGTGAACACCACGAAGATTACCATCGGGACTGACAGTCTCACATATCCAATCTCAACGACGGAACAAGAACAATGGCTCTACCGGAACCCAACGCTCATTCTTGGTATAACTGTAACTTAGAAGCATCAAGGGAGAAGCATGGCACTCTTAGACACAAACTTTGCACTCACGACAATCTAGCCCAGGAAGAACTACGTACTCCAAATCCTATACTTGTTCAAAGGAACATACCAGTAAGGCACTAACCAGAACACTCGACGGCAAATACACGACGACACACCAAACCCAATCAAGGCCATGGATCCTATCCTGACTTATAGCTAACAAAAGCTCTTATACCAATTGTGACGACCCAACCCAGATTCCAGCACGGAATCCCAAGGTCACGCCGCAAGGACAAGGCAAGAAGAGGACAAGCACGAAGTAAATAATAGTAAGTCAAACAATAGAGCTATCAAGCTCTAAACATGGATGTGTAATTGTATAAAAATACGGGTAAACAAAATCGAAGATGCGGAAGCGTTAACATAAGGAAGCCTCGAGCTAGAGAGCTCGAATACTGAAGTAAGAGACTAAGAGAGACTAATGTCTCGAGAGGAGAACGTACAAAACTCGTGTGCCGCAACATTGCTAACGCTGAACAACCTATCGGCACTCCAGGCCGGTGTTTAAACAGAGAATCAACCTGATGTAACAATTACCTATGGCTAAAGCATACCAGGGTTAACCAATGACTAAAACAATTATAATAAAGAAAAGCCCCAAAGCTACTGTGTGACTGGGAGACAACTGAAATAAAAACTAGAACCATGAACAACGGCATGACACAACACGTTGACCCAAGGAGGAAACAAAACAAAAACCAAAGGGATCTACCCGACTGTAAATTCTAAATAACTTTACAATACAACGATCTCACAAGAATAGAAAAGTACGATATACGAATCAACGAAGCTGAAAGAGATAGAACTCCACAAGCTACTACTCGGGGAAGTCGGCTACTACAATCATTAACACACGAACTAAGCTTGAGCTATCGATCAGCTGCGATATGCTACAGTCACGATCTACTCGACCTCAATGTGGCGGACAGGTACTGCAACTAGAAAACAAAGTACAGTATGAGTCATAATGACTCAGTACACTACTACTGAACAATATAACATAATATGAAACATTGTTATAACAACAGTAACATCGCGTTACAACGACGAAACCCGTGAAGACGTGTCGTATACTTTACAAGAAATATCTCCTTCTCACTTACTAAACTGTCCAAACGAACTAGGGTGGAATTCCATGTTCAACACAAACCAAATGAATTAGAAAGTAATTCTCATGAAAGCATTACATGTAAGTATGTGTAACTTTATATTTACACGTCAAGTCATTCATGAAATTGGCAAGTATAAACATGTATAGTCACATATATGCATATCAAGTCATAGAATTATCAAGTATAAGTATGTATACCTACAGATATACACACCATGAAATTCAATAATGTGCAATCAAGATAAACTTGGTCACTTTTGATAACATGTCTCAATTAACACTTTGTTTTCACATAAGTGCTTGAAATAAATCACATAACAGGAGTATATATTATAGAGTCGTTGTCGCAACGTAGATCCTGAAATGAAAACGGTTCTCACGAGTGTGAGTTGTCGGATGCACGTGAGTGATACATCGACCAAGAACACGATAGTATTATTCCAAGCGCCCTAATGGTTACGACAAGGTACTCTTCTCCACTGTGATCAAATAGTGGAGGGTGGGTGCATGATGATGGGCTGGCGACCCATCACTACCACGAATACCATCGAGATAAGACAAGTACGCCAGATGTACTAATGGAATGACAAGCATATATATATTTACTTGGCATTAAAATCAAGTAGGGATCAAGCTCGACAAGAGCGAACTCATCTATGTCAAGTAGATGTTTACTCATATTAAATCAAGTAGGAAGCGAGCTCGACAAGAGCGAGCTCGTTCAAGACAAGCAGGCATGTTATTCATGACATGTTCACGATTAATCATATAAATTATAATAGGAGCTCAATCGAGTTTTGAAAGTACAAGTGTCAAGTTGTTCATTCAATTCTATTCAAGTTCCAAAAGCTAGTAATCTAATCAAATGGGTTTCTAAGTGTCAATGGATCTCACCACGATCTTAATAAGGTCTAATCGTTCCTTAAACTCAACTCCGTTGAGTCATCGCTACAATTCATCCCAAATACGATACAAATGCTATATGCATTTCTATCCTTTCTTTATGTTCACAGTTCACGTATATCTAGGTCCTTATTTCATTGAGAAACCCTAGTTCAACAAATTCATCATTCCACCTATTAGTGAAATCTAAGTTCAATACATGTACACTAATCAACATTCAGTAGGTCATTAAGGCATTCAAGAATAAATCATGCTTTGAGCCAAGATATGAAATATGCTTCATAAGTCATATAATACTAATAAAACCACAAGGTAATCAAAACCAATATATACTTCAAATCAAAAATGCAAAATATGTTTATTTAGTCATATACAATAAATAAGTAAGAATATCGTATCACAATTTATATAATTCCCAAGGTTTACCTAGATTATCTAGGCTCACCAAATAACAAGATTATATTCTTAGAGTCTTTCTCTTTAGGATAGTAGTTCATCCCGAAATCTCAAATCCATTAAGGTTCATGTAATAGTCATAAACCACTATTGTCACATTCAAGTCCTTGAAGCCATACGCTAACTTACTTTGCAATACTACGAGACCTCGATGAGGTTTTCTAAGTTAAAGTACCAAGTAGTAGACTCACATGATAAGACCCATGGGTTGTAGTCTAGGTTCTAAAGATGTTTGTGTGATACTATTTCGCAAGGTCAAGGCAATACTAGCATGCTTTGGATAACAACTTGATTATCTTTGTAACTCTACGGGTAGACTCTATATATAGAGTACTAGATTATAACCCATCAAAATTCATTCTATAGGAGATTCTCTAATTCACCATCTCGGATTCCCCGAGATGATCCCAAGATTCCCAATCAAATCCTTAAACAAGTTAGGGTGCATTCACAAATACATGGCGACTCTAGTGACTCGGAGTTCCCACATCAATAACCCCAAATCCATAGGATCCAAAACATGGGTAGGTCACATTCCTACAACTCTTACAATCCTTTTTAAATTAAACCTTTTTTATAAATCCATTAGGACCACAATACCAAGCCAAACATGACCTTAGTCTATCGATGACCCAAATTCTACAATTTGAAACCCTAGCAACTTGTTGGTATGTTCATATTTCCAAAAATATTTCAAAAACTTTGTTTAACTTCAAAACTCGTTTATTAATTTTAATTCGTGATTTAGTTTTCAACTAACAAACAAATTTGATCTAAATGTTGATTAATTTCATCTTCATCACTTTTTTTATATCTGAATATTTTAACATGTATAAGTAACTAAAAAATAAGAAATTATCGGGTTTCCATTTTTTTACATATAGCTAGCTTTCTCAAAAAATTGATCCTATCTTGATTTATAAATTTTTGTTTACAATAATAACTTTGGTTATGATGAAATAAAGAAAAAAATTGTCAGATTTTGGTATCATTATTAATTGATTGTTTGTGAATTAGGCTTAAAACGCTCTCTACTATATTAAGTGCAATTACTTGAGCAATTCTATACTATCAGGACCCGACTTCCCAATTTGAGAGAAATAGATTTCGCGTGCTGGAAAATTTGATGTCCAATCTGATGGTGAATCTGTCGGATTCCTCCTCCCTGACTGAGATTGATTGGTTCAACTCATACTGTTTTGCTTTCATGTTTTACCTCCTTGCTCATGAAAAATCTGCTTTCTTGGAGTTCAGTCCCTTCCATTTAGAATCTCTTGCTGTTAGTGCCACAACTTTTCAGTTAGAGAAAGTGCCATAGAGTTTGAGTGCTAAATCACTTATTAAGGCTTTTCAGGCAATAGAGTCAAACACTCTATCTATGCTTCCTACACCCAAGCATAAAGCTCAAGCATTAGAGAGAAAGAAAGCCAGCTCCGTTTTATTGACTTTACAGAAGTGCCCTTCCTATAAGTCTAAAAACACCAAGGGCTAGAACATAATAGATAGTCTCGAAGCGGTATGTTATCTCAACTTTCACGAGATCCATTACATTGACCATTCAGAACTGATATTATCTATCCAGGGATTGGTGAAAGCTAGCTAGGGAGGGTATGCCACCTAGAAACCTTTATTACCGAATTAAGGTGGTGAAGATAAGCCGGAAATCTTATTTTAGTCACCTCAAAGAGTTAATATTTCTTCTTTCTATAACTTCTAAAGGCGAGAACCTTAATATTTCTCTTTCTATAACTTCTAAAAACTAAAGGCGAGAACCTCTCACTAAAAACTAAAGAGTCATTAATCTTGGCAGTCTTGTACCAAGAGCACACTTACCAAATTGAGCTCTTTAATTGCCACCTAAGCCATAAAGAATGTATGTCTTCTCTATATATTTCAATATGAGAGTGCAGATTGGCTGCTACCCGGCCCAAAGGTACTCGTTAGATCTTCCTAACGAGATAAGGAAAGATTGCTTCATCTGGTTAAGGCTTTCCCTTCTTTCTTTCTTGGTTGGCGCTTGGGAACACAACAAATTACCTAGGATCAGATTAACGGTCATATATCCCTTCCCGCCTATCATCATCTTCTCAAAGGAGTGAAAGCTAGGGAAATCTGCCGTAGCACAATAGCCTGACTCTTCTCGCTCAAATTGAAAGTTCTCAGTTGAATCAACGAAGGAGATAAAGCAAAGATTGAAGAATCAGTGCTTAAGGCCTATTATACTTAGAGCATCGTTGGTGCACTTTTCATAAAAAAAATTGCTGCTCGAAGCCTCTTCTATTTAGTAGAACAGGTGAGGCCACTAAAGGGTTATCAGATAAGCCTTTCTTTTTGTTCTCTGTGCAAGTAGGAGCTTATTCCAGTTGTGTGCTTTGGTTGTGCTTACTTTCTTAAAAGAAGATGTCTGCAACACCAGACGGGGAAGTCTAGTTCCAGAAGATATGATCGATCCGTCCAATGGCACCTGAATGCCTGCTAAATAGCTGGTATAGCATCTTGAACAATTTGCTAGGGAGAAAGCTTTTCTAAACCAGAGGGTAAAAGGTCGTCATACAGTCTGACAAAAGAATCTATCGTTCTTATCTCAAATATGCTCGAAGGTCTATGAGCTCTTCTAGCCCTAGCCTATTTACCTATTTCCATGATATAGGAATGGCCTAAGTCCGTCCATAGGCCATCTGGAATGCATCTCTGAACAATGGAGTACCCAGTCCTAAAGAGAAAGAGCGTGGCATCTTTGAAAGGCGATCCGAGCTCTTAAAAGGATGATTGTCTCCTTATGGAGCTATCATAAAAAAAGGTAGCTCGTTAATATGGAAGCCCATGAAAAAAGGCTTTCTTTCTAGCCCGGAAGACTTCACCTTGAATAAACGCATTCATCGGACAACTGAAGGAGATCGGCTTTCTTTCTCAGCTTGGTTGCATGATCAATAATTGTTGCCAAACTAAGAGTTTTCTTCCTTCTTTCCCAGTTAATCTGTCTTGAGCATAGTCCAAGAATGAACTGCCTACGATTCCATCGAATCAAATCTTAGATAAGTCTTGATCTTCGTCCTCGCATAGGGCCTTTAAGAGAAAATCCATTGATGAATGCATTAGACGACCTTAGGCTGAGTCCTAATTCTTCCCCATGAATACCATATTCAAGAAAGACCTCTTTACTTGTATTAAGGATATCCTAAAGCTAAAGGCTTTAACTCTTTGTGTACCCGAGGAAAGCAAGAGTTCTAGCATTCCTCCAACGACAAGGCTCAAGGTAAAAGGAAAGCTAAAGATCAAGCTAATCAAGCATGTTCATCGGTCTTCTTTGTTCGATATCCCAATAGTTCATCGGTTCATCTAATCAAGCTAAATATCGGTTCCCCTTCTCTAGCAGTTAATCAAAGCTCTCTCACAAGTACTATCCATTATGTTAGGTTGTCAGGCTCATCGTAACGATTTGAGAAGAAGAGAATGGTTTATGTCTTCATGGCTATTCCTCTTGTTGCTGAGGGCATTTCCTTTTCACAATAAGCAAAGGTTCAATATCTGCCGTAGCTAGAAGGCTGGGACTATGTATAGGTCGTCATTGGCAAAGGAAGTCATACCACCGATCAACTATTTTTGAGAGTTAAAAGCCCATTTCATAACCACCGAGCCTATTTCTATTAAGAAAGACATGGATCCGCATTAGCACTTATTGTATTTGAGTGCATTCGCTCCTCTCCTTTAGTCTTTCTCACCCATCTCCTGCGGTCAAAGCCTTGGATCATGTCTTTGAGATACACCCTTTTTACTTTTCAGGTAAAAAACAATCTTCTTAGTCAAGCAAGCAATTAATCTGACTTCAGAGATGGAGCAAAGAATCTCCATAGGGATCTAACTATGAGTGCATTCTATCTAATGAGAGGAATGGAATTGATTAAGAATATTTCCGAACGTCATGTCTATCTCTATTTAGCGGAGTAGGTGAGCGAGTTCGGGATGGGCTGAAAGAGCTTAGGCGTCTACACTAAGGAAGCTATTATTGATCGACCACCTTATCAAGCTCTGGGATCTATTCAGCAAAAAACTTGCATCCATCTTACCTACTTATTCTTATACCTCCCCATTCGCTCTTTGAAAGCCTAGCAATTGATTCTATTCACAAATAGAGTACAAACTCCACATTCGACTTATACCTTTTATTGAAGATCTTCTTTCTTGCCCTCTGATATGGGTTGGAGAAGTTTAATCATTCAATCAAGCATACAAGGTGAAGATGGCAATTTGTCTTCCTCCGTAAATTACTGAGTAGAAGGTTTCAAAAACACCATTTTGACTAAACAATGTTACTGATCATTCATAAGGATCTCTAAAAATCCAAAGTAAGATATCTAAACAATGTTACTGATCATTCTTTGTTTTACTGCAAAAGGGAAATCATTTCTTCCCTCTTGGAATGGATTAAGAGTAACCAACCTAATCATGTTTGACAATTCTCAGGAAAACCGGTGTCCAACCGATTCAGGTACGTTAAATTTGTATTATTTCCAATTCCAGGTGGAATTTGTGTGGAACAAAAATTGAGGCTATGGAGGAACGGAAGACTGAATAGAGGTTCCAACAATTTTCATATAAATATGTCATTCCAATGTTTGCAATGTTCATAAACCATATATCAACAACATATAAATATGTCATCCTACAATTTGCAATATTCATAAACCATAAGCAGCAACAACAACACAAAAATATTTCCTCAAACAATAGCAAAACAATGAAGTCCAACTCAAACAAGTTAATATTCAACTATACCCATAAAGCCCTCAATCTTGTAATATGGATCATTAACAGATTATGCATTAACAACAATAAGGTTTTGATTCAAACTAATGCGAACTACTGCTTCAATAACATGATTCGTGAGAAAAAAGGTTTCGATTCAAGCCATTCTCGAGGGAAAAACTAACCAGCATAATCAAGCAATAAGATGTGCTTAGGTAAGTAGTTCCTCTTTAGGTGTAGGCAAAAAAATTATGCATTGCTCCAACGGGAAATCCAATGTCAATTTATCCTCGAGGAGAGCTGACGAATGGATGAGTTAGGCGAGATATAGGGCTGCAGAATCTTCCACTTCAGTTTATAACAGGGCATTCAATTCAATCAATTCTTGGCATGCAGATTCTTCGTCTTCCGCTTCAGTTTGTAACTGGGATTTGAACGCTAGTAACATAGACTGGGAAAATTACATTTTGGTCTTAATTCAATGTTTGGTGGCTTAAATTATTTAGGGTTATTTTTGTCCGTACATTATTTTTTATGATGATAAATTTACTTGTTTGACCTTAATGAAATATGATAAATTTACTTGTTTGACATTAATTCAATTGTGGTTGGTTTATTAGCTATAGGGTCATTTTTGTCTACCTATTAAATTGTAAGAAACAACCTTCACTTTTATAAATTTAATAATTAATAATTAATAATTAATAATTAATAATTAATAATAATTAATAATTAATAATTAATAATTAATAATTAATAAATTCACATAATTTTGATGTTCTTATATCAAAATTTAATTCAATTGTGGTTGGTTAATTAGCTATAGGGTCATAATTTTGTTGTTTGACCTTAATGAAATGTTTTTATAGGTAGAGAGATACATTTAATTCACATAATTTTGATGTTCTTATATCTAAATTTAATTTTTGATGTTCTTATATCTAAATTTAATTTTTGATGTTCTTATATCTAAATTTAATTTTTGAAATCTATCGCTTCTACTTCCGTTCAATTTGATCGTCAAAAGATGAATCTTATTCAACATGTATTTGATAAGGAACCCTAATAATTTCCAACAAAGTACCCCAAGAATGTCAAGAACTATGACCATAAATATGTTAGTTACTAAAAAAGGGGGGAAAGAGAGAGACACTGCAAATTTATTTATAAAATTAGGAAATGGGGACTAGAAAGTAGAGCATTCACACGACAAGTTTTACAGCCCCAAAAAAAGTTGTGAACTGCTGCTAAAAAAGTTTTTGTGCACCAGCAATCACAAGAAATCAGAGTTTTTTTTGTTAATAAAAACCAAATGAACTTACACATAAACGCCCCTTCCCATTCCCATTCCCATTCCCATTCTCATTCCCATGTTGGAATGAAGAGCAAAGAAGTTAAAATCATGGTGTTGAACGTTGAGCTGCTTCAACCAGGAATAAGCAGCGCAATGCAGTTCATGAAACCTTTCTTCATCAGCCATAAATGGATTACTCCACAACTCGCCCTGCAACTTGTATGTTGCTAATGCAAACGGAGGAAGAGCGATTTTAACACGTTGAGCCTTCTTGTTGAATTTTCCTTCAACTTTATCATCTTCATTATCCTTCAAAGTATCTGCGGCAAAAAAAAACACCAAAAGCATTACCACAACTACAAATTGAGTGAAAAATACAAAAACCTTAAGGTAATTGAAAGAAGAACCAGTATATACATATAAGAAGAACCAGTATCTCTTGTGTATATGATATTATGTGCATCACTTGTTTATAGTTGTCAATCTAATAATTGTAGATACTTCTGTACTCTTTGTATCCTAACATATATAAATACATAGACGGTAGACACCAAAACGAAGTTAGGTTCTACATCTTTTTCAATTCCTTCGGTTGTCTCTCGTCTAAACTCTTTCTTTCTTCTTGTGTGTGTCTTCTTCTTATTCTTTTATTTAACATCTTGCTAATCGTTTGTCATGCAGGTTAGTTTAGTTTGTTCATGGTATCAGAGCTTCAACTCAACCATGGCAGATGAATCAGTTGCTACCAACAAAACCACTAAAAATATCATCTTCGAATCCAACCCACCTCAAACCATGTCCTGCCTCTTTTCTTTAACATTCAAACCATCATGGCACACTGCCATCTCAACAAACAGAAATTGGGGCTCTTTATTCCTTTCTGCTATTGACACCTACAAAATTCAGTACACCATTACCGAGTGAATCCCTCTAGCAGAATTTATCACATGACCTTTTCCTACAAGCATCAGGCTTGGTGTTGGGTTGGATTAAATCCATCCTCACTCAGGATATTCAATTGCGTTAACCCTTGCACAACTTCTCCAGATGCTTGGGATTTGCTAGCAAAGAATTTTGGGATATCTTCAAATATCTATATTCAAAAAACTTCATTCACGACCTCTCGTTGGCTCCGGACATGTCAATTAGAAGTTACATACTCTGGGCTAAAACAATTTCTAACTCGATGAAAGCGGTTGGGGAGCCAATATCTGATCATGTGCTCCATCACCACATTCTTGCTAAACCCAATAGAGGACTTGCAAGATCTTTTATTACAGGAAGAGGCACTACAAAAGAAATTTGCAACCCCGTCAGTCTCCATGACTACATTTGTTGCCAATAAAAATCAAGTGACGTCGGAAGGAAAAAATAACTCATTGCAGCCCTCTCTTTCGCCAAGTTCCAATGGTTTTGCTGAAGGGTTTGGCTTTTATAATCAGGGAACATTTTTACCTCAATTTTGTAGTGGGGGGGGGCACAAAAACCGTGTCAGGGGTTAAATTATGGAAGAAAATTAACCAAGGCAGGGGCATTTTGCCCATTCCACACTTTCCCCACTCGACCAACCTTTGGTCCTGGAACATATAACTTTCCCTATGTTCCCCCTAAGCCCATTTTTAGCATTTCCCTTCTCCTATCTGGCACTTCTCACTTCTGTAACTGGGTTGGGCACATTGTTCCACAATGTACTGGTCGTAATAATCAAGCATACTCTGCCCAATTTTCATCCCAACTTCACTCTCCTCACATCATGATTCATCCTCCATGGCTCTAATGAACTTTATGCTAGATTCGGGTGCCACTAAACACATGACATCGACAACAGATTGTTTGTATCAATTCTCTCCATACTCAGGTAACGATCATTGCAAATGGGGCCAATATGCCTATTTCACATGTTGGTTATTCTTGTCTCTCTAATGGTACTAGAAATTTTTATTTACGTAATGTTTTATATGTACCCTATATGCATAAATCCCTTCTGTTATTACAAAAATTTTCCGTGACAATAATTGTCTCTTTGAATTTGACGCTTTTGGTTTTTGTGTGGAGGAAAACCATACAAAGAAGAGAGTGCTTTTTGGCAATAGCTTGCGAGGTCTCTACCAGCTATCTTTCACCACCACCCCCCCCCCCACGTCGTCATTCAACTCTTTTGAATTAATTGGCGAGTGTGCATCCTCTTCCACTAATCATGCTCGTTTAGGTCATCCCTCTAATCAAGATTTCAAGTCACTAGTTCGCAGAGTCAAGATACTGATTAGCGGATCCATATAGAATAATCATATTTGTCATGCATGTTTGTCCTCTCGACAAGTCATTTAAACTCCCTTTTACTGCTCGAAATTTCATGTCATTAAATCCTTTAAATTTATTGCATTTTGATGTATGGGGATCCTCCCCGGTTGTTTCAGTTTTCGTTATTATCTGTTTATAAAGAATGATTATTCTGGTTTTGTATGGATATTCCCATATTTAGAAATGATGATGTGTTTTCTGTGTTCTCCAATTTTAAAATTCAAATTGAGAAGAACCTCGCAAGAAATTGTTTTGTAATTCATACTGTTAAATCTATTCAAACAAATGTGGAGGGGGGTTGAATTGGTTAACAAACAATTTGCATCTTTCTTAGCACTTCATGGCTTTCAGCACCAATTCACTTGTCCACATACACCTGAACAAAATGGCGTTGTCGAACGCGAACATAGGCATATTGTTCAAATGGGTCTATGTTTGTTAAACCAAAGTCATGTCCCGTACAAATACTGGTTGGAGGCTTTCAGTACTGCTACCTTTTTGATAAATCACCTACCTATGTGTCAGTTGAAATACACGTCCCCATACCAAAAAAATACTTAAACGAGTACCTGATTATTGTTTTCACAAAACTTTCAGGAACACTTGTTTTCCTTACCTTGTTTCATACAATACTCACAAGATTGTGCCAAAATCAACTCCATGTGTTTTCTTGTGGTCAGATTTGAACTAGAAGGGTTATCATTGTCTAGACTTTAAAATTGGACACATATATATTTCACAACATGTGCTTTTTGATTAACATCATTTCTTTTTTGCTCCAAGCACAAAAGACAGCTTCCCTGGATTGGGCCAGCCATCTGCATCTGATCTGAACCAATCTGCCTCGCCTAGGCAACCCCACCAGCTTTGCTAGGCACTCGGTGCCCCAACAACATCCTCCATTCTGGCACATTGACGTTGACCCACCAGCTCCCTTCACTAGTTCTAGCTAACTACAATCCATTCCACAGTTGGACCATAACACTCCACTCAGTTAAGCCCCTTAGCCTCCTTGTCGAGTCTAACAGCACCGAGTAAACATCCTACAAGCAGGCCCCAATTCCAAAATAGCCCTATCCCATGTGCTTTGCAAAACCTGGAATCATCCTCCCCTTCTAGTTCACTCTTCCCTCCACTCCTACATTATAAAAGTATCAATGAGATTATGGCTCGCCACCTTATGCCTCATGCTCTTATTGTCACAACCATAGATTCTCCTTTTCTTGAACCTAAAAACTTCAAGCAGACTGCTACAGTTTTACATTGGCAATCACCAATTCTAGAAAAGCAAGGGGCGCTCCAAAAATAAATAAATTGGAATTTGCTTCCACGGATAGACACCATGAATGTTGTGGGTAGTAAATGGATTTACAAAGTAAAACGAAGAACTTATGGTTCCATAGAGCGTCACAAAGCATGATTAGTAGCACAGGGCTACACCCAACACGAGGGGGTTGACTGCAAAAAAACTTTCAGTCTTGTGGTCAACCCTCCTACCATTCATACACTCTTCTCCATTGTTTATTAATGTTCTTGGTCGAGCCAACAACTTGATGTTCACAATGCTTTCTTGAATGGGGACTTACATGAGGATGTTTTCATGGCTAAAACGATTGCTTTCACCAATCCCTTGCGCCCCACCCATGTATGCAACTTCATTGGTCTCTCTATGGTTTAAAACAATCTCCTTAGGCGTGATTCCAAAGACTCCATGATTTTCTCCTCTCCATTGGTTTCTTCAACAGTAAGTCTGACAGCTCTCTCTTTGTTCGACATCACTCTCAGTCCACTATCTGAATATTCGTATACAGATAATATAATTGTTATGGGCCTGTCATCTATTGAGGTTGATAAAGTTATTGATCAAATTTGTACTACATTTGATAGTCGTCGCTTAGGGGATTTGAGTTCTTTCTTGGCTCGAGGCCACTCGAACCCGTCTCTATCTTACTCTCACATAGTCTTGTTTTGCTTCAGACTTACTCCACAAATTCAATATGAAGTACTACAAGCTTGCCCCAAATCCTCTTGGTCTTGGCTCCCATCTTTCTGCTCATTGTGGGGATCCATTATCGGATGTGACATTGTATCGGAGAATGGTTGGTGGTCTTCAATACCTTACTCTCACCCGTCCGGACTTGGTCTTCTCAATAAATCAATTATGTCAATATATGCATGCCCCGCGAACTTCTTATTTCCATCGGTAAAAAGGATCTTTAGTTTTCTCAAAGGCATAATTTCTCTCAGATTAACCCTCTATAAGTCTTCTGACTTCTGCCTCACAACATACTCTGATATAGACTGGGCGGGTGACAGAGTTGGGCAACAATACTACACTGATCAGTTCAGCCTCATTAGCCTCCATGTTGAGTCCAACAGCACCGACTCAACATCCCACAAGCAGGCCCCAATTCTAAAATAGTCCAATCCCATGTGCTTTGCAAAACTTGGAATCATCCTCCCCTTCTATTTCTCTCTCCACTCCACCCCTACATTATAAAGTATCAATGAGATTATGGCTCGCCACCCTATGCCTCATGCTCTTACGGCCCGACCATGGATTCTCCATTTTTAGAACCTAAAAACTTCAAGCAGGCTGCTACAATTTTACATTGGCAATCAGCCATGGTAGAAAAGCAAAGGGCCTTCCAGAAAAAAAAACTTGGACTTTGCTTCCGCGGATCGACACCATAAATGTTGTGGGCAGTAAATGGATTTACAAAGTAAAGTGAAGAACGGATGGTTCCATTGAGCATCACAAAGCCTGACTAGTAGCACATGGGTACACCCAATAGGAGGGGGTTGACTACGATGAAACTTTTAAGTCTTGTGGTCAAACATTCTACCATTCGTACACTCCTCTCCATGGCTCATCCATGTTCTTGGCTGATCCAACAACTTGACATTCACAATGCTTTCTTGAATAGGGTCTTAGATGAGGATGTTTGCATGGCTCAAACGGCTTACTTCACAGATCCCTTGCATCCCACCCATGTCTGCAAGTTTCATCGGTCTCTCTATGGTTTAAAATAGTCTCATCGGGCATGATTCCAAAGACTCCATGATTTTCTCCTCTCCATCGGTTTCTTCAACAGTAAGTCTAACAGATTTCTCTTTATTCGGCATCACGTATACAGATGATGTAATTGTTATGGGTCAGTCATATGTTGCGGTTGATAAAGTTATTGATCAAAATTTATACTACATTTGATAGTCGTCGCTTGGGCGACCTATGTCCTTTCTTGGCTGGAGGACACTCAAACTCGTCACTATCTTACTCTCACATATTCCCGTTTTGTGGGGATCCAATACCGGATGTGACATTGTATCGAAGAATGGTTGGTGGTCTTCAATACGTTAGTCTCACCCGTCCGGCTTGGTCTTCTCAATAAATCAAGTGCGTCAATATATACATGCCTCGCGAACTTCTCATCTCCAAGCGGTAAATAAGATCTTTTGTTTTCTCAAAGGCACAATTTCTCTCGGATTAACCCTCCATAAGTCTCCTGACTTCCATCTCACAGCATACACTGATACAAACTGAGTGGGTGATCCTGATGCCCATCGTGCATATGTGTTTATTGGCCCAAACAGTGGTGTATATAGCCAAAAATAAGTCAACGATCTCTCGTTCAAGTAGCGAAGCTAAATATAGAGCTTTAGCTATAATCATGACTGAGCTTCTTTGGTTTTCCTTCCTTTATCGCGAGCTAGGTTTATTTTTAGCAGCATCTCTGTTATTCTGCGACAACATGTCTGCGTTGCACATGTCCCATAACCCATTTTTTCATGCACGGACTTGTCATATTAAAATGGATTACCATTTCGTCCACTATGTTTCTACTCGTGACCAATTGGCCGACATCTTTACCAAAAACTTGTCTCGCTGCCCTTACTTCCAAGCTACAACTGTAACATGCTCCGCTTCGCTTCTTGGGGGGATGGGGTGGAGGTGACAACGCACATATTATTAGTTGGTCGAGTTAGTCTCTGTATGTTGTAAATCTCTTGTGTTAATGAGATTATATACATCACTTGTTTATATTTATCAATCTTATAATTATAGTTACTTCAGGAATCTCTTTGAATCCTAACATATATAAATACATAGACGGTAGACACCAAAACTAAGTTGGGTTCTACATCTTTTCCAATTCTTTCGGTTGTCACTCGTTTGAACGCTTTCTCTCTTCTTGTGTGTGTCTTCTTCTTATTCTTTTATTTGTTGTCTTGTTAATCGTTTGTCTTACAGGTTAGTGTTAATTCATTCAATAAGGCTACTAACCTCAAAGAGTACGATTTGGTTGTAGTAGGAAGGGGAAATTTCATTTGTCATCCTGTATGTTTCGTAAACTAAATGAAGAATGCACACATTTGACTGATCGTAAGGGAATTTAAAAAAAAAAGAAAAAGAAATGCTATTTCGCTTACGGCACATTGCCTTTTATTTCAATTTAACCATGCCACCATTTTTCATTTTATTTTTAAATCCATTGCAGTTTTAAACTCACTTTCAATCGATCCATTCTATCTATCTTCATCTAACTCTTTAGCGAGATCTAATGACGCGAATCTTTCTTTTAATTTCCTCCAATGCACTCGTTTTAGTCCCTTGGTAATTTCTTGGGACAAAAAAAAAGTCTTGCACATAATCTGGGCAAGTTTTCTCGAAATACAGACACATGAGTTTGAGATCATATAAAATGAACTTGCTGCAATTTTTGCACAGAAAACACCTTGTTCTAGCAGGAATAAGGGAAGGCCAAATCATTTGTTTTTTTTTTTTTAATGAATTAATGAGATTTGATAAGAGATAGACAGACAAAATTGGCAAAAACCCAAATTCACTCGAAATACTAACAATAAGCATATAAAAATGATACACATGGACAATCCATAAAGGAAATTGTGAACTGACCTCTTCTTCAGTCCATTTACCCCTCGAAGATTTTCGAGTTGGGCCAGACACCCTCCTGTACATAAACTAACAGTCAGCATTACCACAACTCAAACGATGATACTTTATGTTATATTTCAGCAAACTTAGGGGGATCCATTACTGATTGAATTAAATGAATTCATACTTTCATTACAAAATTCGTGAACATTATATTCCAAACAGGCTTTCTAATGAATATTGTGTTCCCATTGACCAAAGAAACTTTCTTTTAGTTTCAAAGGCCAAAATTATTGGGATTGTAACCGAAATTGAGACAAACATATCCTAATTCTTGAATCTTGACACATTACAGACAATCATCATATATTTTATTTTCCTGCACTTTCTCGGAAAGCAATCAGAAGCTAAGAAGTACGAACCCTTGTAGTACAATTGGATTCCTCTAGACCCTGCAATTACACCAACCGAACCATTCGACATCACCAGTTGCTGGACTGGTTCTGCCACAATCCTCATAGGAAACAAGCCGGTCATCTTATACACCGGAATCAACTCTGAAAAGACTGAAGTTCAAAACTTGGAAGTACCCAAAAATTTATCGGATCCATTTCTAAGAGAATGGGTCAAATACTCTGGTAATCCAATCATAAACCTGCCCAATGGTATTGAGCCAGACCAGTTTAGAGACCTGAGTACTGCTTGGTTAGGTCCAGATGGGAGGATTGTTGTTGGAAGCGTAAGAAGTGAGCAAGGGATTGCATTTGTTTACCAAAGCGAGGATTTCTTTAACTGGACTAAAGTTGACCCCGTGTCTATCAATCGCAAAAATCGCTTGGATACATTTGTTGTAAACCCTAGTGTAAAGTATGTCATTAAGGTTGGACTTTGGACCAGATGGCATGACTACTATATTGTTGGGTTGTATGCATCAGAGAAAGAAAACTACATCCCCCAAAATGGGTTAACAAGAAGTAACATAGATTTGAGGTATGATTACGGGAAATTTTATGCTTCCAAGTCATTCTTTGACAGCGTAAAGAACATGAGGGTGTTGTGGGGTTAGGTTAATGAGTCTGATTCAACCGAAGATGCCATTTAGAAAGGATGGTCTGGACTTCAGGTAAGCTTTACTTGAAATGGAAGTCGAGTTAGATTCTTTACATGAGTAGGTCCATCCTAAGATACTGGATTTTGTTTGAAAGGCGATTCCGAGGAGTGTTTGGCTTGACAGGAATGGGAAGCAATTAGTGCAATGGCCCGTAGGGGTAAGAAGCTTGAAGGCGAATCTTTATTTGAAGTTGCGGGCATAAGCGCAGCTCAGGTAAGTAATTAAAGGATAATTCTAAACATTTAGGGTAAGTAAATACAGGGGTTAACTGTGCCAGCTTAACCAAATTTAACTGTGCATCAGTCATCATGAGTTGACATTACTGGAGCCGGGAGTTACCAAGTATTAGGCCAGGAAATGACATTTACACTTACGCCTTGATAGAATACATGGATACAGTAAAAAGATGCCATCCAAAAGTTTCCATTGCCTAATAGAACTCCCAAATGTCACCACAAACTGCTAACAGTAATCACTAACGTGATCCAGATCATAGAAATCTTATATCTCACCCGCTGGTCACTAAACAAACCTTCCTAATTACCTAATCAAATCATTTTAGTTCCAATTTGGAATTTTCTGATTAACTCAATTAAATAACCAAAAAAAACCCTTTCGTTTAACCTGCTAGTAAGCCGATGCCAATACAACCTGTTGCAATCCTTCTTCATATTTTCTATTGGAATAGAATCAACTGATCTACTACTGTGTTTTTACCCCTTTGAGATGAATGCATTGTTTCATTAGGATCTGCTTTAATTAGACTAATATTCATGTTGATGTTGGAAACACATTCTTACATTTATAACTTCATTCTACACAGTACACGGCATTGATTTACCGGAAGATGAATTTCTAAGTTATTCTAGCTAAAGATAAGCAAGGAACTGAGAGCTTTAATGGTACATGGAAGCTGGTTTCTCTACTTCTCCAAACAGTTATGTGCAGCCATCGGAACTTATGCTTGAACACGTTATGCAATTCATTTCCAGCAAAACAAAATTGCATTTGTATTTGAGATCCTTCATGAGTCACTTTGGCTTGTCTGTTAGTTCTATAAATAAGAGGGTATATGTCAGGAATTTAACTTGTCACACTCACTTATGAACTAGTACAAGAAAAATTAATAAGAAAATGTCTAAGACTAGAGAAGTAAAGTTCTTATTAATTATAGTTTGTACTAAGAAGCTCGATTCCCCTGCAGTTCTAGTACCGTATGAACTCATGATTTCTTTTTTGCCATCTTATCTTCTGCTGCTACGTTGCAACGTCATATTCACAGAAAATCCAAAATGGAATGAAGCTATTGTTGAGGAGATGAGAACTCAAATAAAATACTGAAGCTTAGATCAAGCCAAAGACGACTTGGAATGTCCTTTCTTTAGCACAAAGTTGCCAAGTAGAAAGACTCGAATCTTATTCGCAGAAGTCTTCGTCATGATTGATGCTTAACTGCCCTTTGTCACTACTAGCTCCTAAGCGAACTCTATCAAAAATCCCAAGAAGGAGCGCTTTTGACTAATAGAATAGAGGTCGGGGGACTAGCTGTCTTACTACCCTCTTATTTATCTGAAATCCTTCATTCATTCTTTTCCAGGCCACCTGCATCCCTCTTGTTTTTTCCAGAGATAGAAAAAAGCTATGCATAATGCATTCCTTGTTTACATTCAACATGGAAGTAGTACCACCTTATTTCTCTGATCTCATTGTAAAATAGATGTGACTTTAGAAAGCAATTATCCCCATAAACAAAATTTAATGTTAATACTCTCATATAATAGTGAAATGAGAGGGCAAAAAAAAAACTTTAAGCAAATATAAATGGAAAAGAAACATTGAATTCTGAAAAAAGGGAAAGAGATTTAGAGAATGGGAACCTTACTGATGTAATTATATAAAGGCATAAATTAGATAATGAAAGAAAGAGATTCTTACCGGATGAACGCCTATTGGTGATGTAACAACTTCAAGGGTCCAAACAAGCCCTAATCACAGATACAAAACCCAAAATTCTTCCAACAAAATCTGCATGAAAGGAGAAGAAAAACAGAGAAACATCAGTAAGCATTTTTTATGCGATTTAGATTAAAATCTTCAGACTTACCTTGAGAGAGCTTGAGAGAAAGGCTAGTGTGAGAAAGATATGATAATGGTGAGTGCGTTTTTGGCTTACTGACGGAAAAAATTAGAGTGGGCGGGAAAATTATGCCGCGTATCCAAACGTTGTGCTTAAAAGTAAGAAATAAAGAAAACGTTTTTATTATTGGCTTCTTGTTTCGTTTTGGTCAAATTTTCTCTTTAAAAGTGTTTCAATGCAGCGTTTTAAAAACGTGGAGTGTTTTAAAACGCTCCAATTTGTAGCGTTTTAAAAATATGTTACGTTTTCAGCTAGTCTGTTTATGAAAAATAGCGTTTTGAAATAATTTTCCAAACGCGTTTATAAAAATAAAACTGCGTTTTAAAAACGCTGCGTTTTGAAAAAGCTGCGTTTTCAAAACGCTGCACCAAACGAGCCCTTAAATCGTAATTAGATCACAATACTTTCTCACTTTTTGCAATAAGGTGACTTTACAATTCTTTTCTTTCAATTTAATCATTTTATTTGGCAACATATAGCACGTTCATCACTTCATCCAATTTTTTGGACGGAAAGTTCAAAACAATTGTAGAAACCTGAAAATACCCTTGGGCTTAAATCACAATTTGATCACCCTACTTTCTCACTTTTTGCAATAAGGTGACTCTACAAAAAATTCAATTTAATCATTGTATTTGGCAACATATAGCACATTCATCACTCTATCCAATATTTTGGATGAAATGCTTAAAATAATTATAAAAACTTGAAAGTATCCACACAAAAATTCTCATATCCAAAAAGTCCTAAAATCATAATTTTCATCCCAAAAAGTCCAAAACTTAACATGTCTATAAAAAGAAATTCTTATGTTAAAAACTTTTATTCGGACGAAAATTCATTTTTTTCTTTTCATTTATGAAAACTATAATAAGAATTGTATTGCATTTATTATCATTAGAAGCGTTAAATTTTGGACTTTTTGGTATTAAGTTTTAGACTTTTCAGATAGAATAATTATTTTTGAGACTTTTTTATATAAGAATTTTTTAGTGAGACTTTTTGATATTTTTCTCTTTTCTTTTGTAGAGTTACCTTATTGCAAAAGTGAAAAAGTAAGATGATTTTGCAAAAGAGTAAAAATGACTATATTACAATGTTTCTAGAAAAACGTTGTTTAAGAATGACCATATTACAATGTTTAGTGAAAATGTTTGTGTATGAATGACACTATTACAACGTTTTTTAAAAAACATTGTGTAAAATGATCCTATCACAACATTTTTCAAAATAAAAAATGTTTAAAATGACCCTATCACAACGTTTATTAAAAAACGTTGTGCATCAAAAGTTGTAAATGCCCAGTTTTCTTGTAGGAATGGTAAACTCATTTATCTCATCTCTTTATTTCTCTTTCCTTCTCTCTATCGCTATCTCGTTTTGTATTTTTAAATTTCAATAGATCTGTTTTCAGTTCGATCTATTTTTATTCCACTTAACTGTTTATTCTGATGATTTCCTCGAATGATTTCGTCTGATTTTAAATTTAGTTGCGAGTTTGCGATGATATTACTTTTTGCTATATCAATAATGCAGCTACACATTCTTTAAGTTATAAAGCATTATTTTTTGTAGATATATCACTATGGTTGCAACTTGTGATTGTAACGACACTTAATTCTTTGTCACGCCCCAAAATCAAACCCCCAAACTAAAGTTTAAAATCGAACATGATCGGTTTGCTATTAACAATAAACCACCTATAAACAGAAAAACCAACAACAACTGGAAGAGCAGCAGCAATCAGGATGCGCTACTATATACAACAAATCAAAAGAGAGTATTATCCAGAGTTATACAAACTTCAACCAAACTATACACAACAAGAAGATACACAATCTTCCACCAAAAGAAGATTTACAACAGCTGAGAGTTCTATACAAAGGCAGGTCAACAAGAACCACAACTACCCAAAATAATAACCACCTGCTCTCCGGCACTCTAAACAACTCATGATCACTTCCTCGCTCTGACTGTGATCTAAGGAAAACAAATAAACAAACAATGAGATTTAACTCAATAAGGTTCCATTATACTTATGCACGCTATAAATGGATGCAACATATCAAGCGTGTTATGATGACAGTAAATATAGAGAGTTTATAACATGTTATTTAGCATTTAATCAATAAACTGTCACAAAGATATATAAATACACAATTAAGGATATAAGATTGAGATACATCTCCAATCATCCACTTCCGACCTTATAATTCATTGTTGTTACTTGTAAACATATGCAAAAGCACAGATTATTATCAAATAACTAACAATATAACCAATTAGTCACAAATTAACCACAAGTAACAAATTAATTCCACGTATAACGAATGTTAACCACGATAAATAGGCTATTGACATGCAACAATGAACATACATAAACAAGCAGTTCCTTACCAAAAAGGTAAAAATTTGCCCGATTAAAATACGCCAAAATAGCTTTAAAGTAACCCACGAGCTAAATCATAAGCTTTCCCGGTATTGAATTTAAGAATTAAACTGAAATTAGAAATTATAGAAAATACCCTCCATATATATTTTTGTTCTCGCACATGCTCTGTAACTCTCGAACTTACGGAATGAATAATGAACGAAGAAGAGAGAGAGAAAGTAACTTATATATTATAAACAAAAAATGGCAAGACAATTTGAATCCACAATTGCGGCGGCAGTCAACACGGCAGAATGAAGGAAATTATATGAATTGTTATCGAGGAACTTATTAGGCTTCCACCAAATGTATAATATAATATATAATACATATATCATACTAATATAATAATATTATTAAATTATGGTATTGTTTTAAAATAAGGCTAAACATTGACTAGTCAACATTATACCAATTAATTTAAAATTAATTCCCAAATGTTAATAATTCGGTTATTATAATTATAACATTTCGATCAACATAACATTTTAATACTATAAAATAGTCAACATAACTTAATTAAGTTTATTATAATATTAATATTTGTATTATATAGTACCATATAATAAAGAAAAGTCAATAAAGTATTGCCCATTAAATTATAACATATACCAAAGTAGATAATTAAACTTACTAAAACCTCGAGTGTTACATTCTTACTTCTGGAATTAATGCTAATCTAGGTTGAACCCTTTTTCCTTACCTCGAGCGTATTCCACCTTTCAATTTCATGGCAAATAATTTGTCAAAATGAATCAACATGGATTTGAGCAATGCATCCAGAAGTTAGACGTTTGTGAGGTGAAATATATATAGATTTTTTTTGCCTTATTTAATGGCAAGAAAAATAACATTTAACGAAATAACAATAACAAGAAAATGAATTAGATAAAGAATGATCCCTTGACGCAATCATCAGATTATAAGAATTAATCAATAATTTAATTCAATTTCGTCAAGTTTCCCAAATAAATCTCAACTCTGGATACAGGCCTCAGTTTGATTTTTCTCTTGGGACTGCTGATTTACATAACCGGTGGCTCTGGCATGGCTCTTCCGCTTGTCATGAGTCATGACCTTCCCTTGGACCAGCATGGCACGGGTTCTTACATTCAATGGAATCTCCACTAGTCTATTTGTATTCGGGTTAACCTTATAATCCACAATCTTCTCTCTTAGTTAGAGCTGTTAAGGTGGGTTGGCGGGACGGGCCAACCCGCAACCCGTTATAACCCGTCATTTGGCGGGGCGGGGTGGGTCAACCCACCAAATGTGGCGGGCTGGGAAATTACCAACCCAGCCCAACTCATCTTGGGTTGTGGGTTGGGCAGGCCAACCCATCAACTTTTTCCCCAATTAATCTAGATAATAAAAATAATCATAAATAATACAAAAAAATGTCACAATTCATTAAAAAAATTATATTTTCTATTATTATATTTTTAATAGTGTTTTCTAACAATTTTCTCTAATATTAATAGTATAAAATGAGAAAAAAAATATAAGTAAGAAACTATTTTATCATTACTCTTTTTGTATGTTCTTATAATCATCTTTCTATAAATATTGCGGTTAATATACATTATTCTGACATTTTTAGTTGCTATAAGTGTCACTTTTTGAACGAATTCAAAATCATTTACTAATATTTCAGATATAAAAAATAATCTTACTTATTGAGCGAAAATGATGTAAACTAATTATTTCAAATTTATGAATTGGTTATTTGAAACAAGTATATGACGGGTCAACCCGCCCCGATCCGCACCAACCCACATCAACCCGTCGCGGACTCAACCCGTTTGACACACCTCCTAATGGGTTTATATTTTTCCAACCCAATCCACCTTTTTAAAGTGGCAGGACGGGTCAACCCAACATGCCCAACCTATTTTGACAGTTTTACTCTTAGTGTTGAAGGCTGTTTGGGAGTTAACTTTTCACTGTTTCCAATCAACTCGTCATTGTCTGCGTTTGTTGTGTTGTATCCCCCTGTTAACTTGTATGCCAAAGAGAAAATATGACATAAAAGATTAGAAGCTATAACCTACCAGGGCTAGACAATACTGCTTGAGGGCGTGAAATGAACTTAGCTCTTGTTTTTGCAACCTTAATATTCCCATTGCATTTCTTGTTGTTTTTGTTGTTGTTGTTCTGTTTTGTGCTTGAATATTCTTACAACACAAAATTTTATCTTGTCAAGTAAGAGAAAAAGTGAAGGAACAGAAAACAAATTAAGTCGTCATAGAATATAGTAACTATAAACAATTTATTATGGTCATCAAACCACCTTTGTTATTAGGAATCAAAGGCGTCGCTAAACTTTAGGCTTGAGTCATTGGCACCCTTGTCATCGACTCAGAGCGGATATCATTTGCAACATAATTGAAACTACGTACGCCAGCTACTGTTCATGTGATAGCATTTATTAGGCTTGGCAATTGGGTGGGTTGGAATGAGTAATGAGTTGAAACTGGTTGAAACTCATTAGAACCCAAATGTCAAATGGGTTAGAATGAGTCGGGTTGAAACGGGTAACGGGTTAAAGTGGGTCGACCCGTCTCAACCCCAAAAATCCCCCCCCAAAAAACATAAATTTATAACATAAAAAGTTATGGGTCGAAATGGGTAATAGATCCGACCCGCTTTAACACAACCCAATCCAACCCGTTAATATTATTGGGTTGAAATGAGTTATTCATTTCAACCCAAAAATATTAATGGATTGGGTTGGGTAATTAATAAGTTAAGTTGGATGGATTAATGAGTAATGAGTTACAATAGCCAGGCCTAGCATTTACATAAGAAGAAAAAAGTGAAGTTAACTAAAATACAAGTGTGATATATTTCTTGTTCATTAGAAATTAATTAGCTTTTGTACCGCGAAGTGGAAAGTGAACTAGGATCATCCATATGTGAAAGAATATCTAATTTGATCCCACAGTTCATCTATAAACAAAGGTAATCACTATTTTGGAAAATACTATACAAGTAAAGTGTTAGGAATTGAGCTTGTGGCCCGATTATTTAGTCCCGCCCACATGAAAAATATATTTATATTATTAATTGGTTAATTAGTTTCCTAATCCAAATGAGTTTAGAATTGACTTTACCTACAAGAAATAGATTTCTTGATAATAATATAAATAGGACAACTAAGGGGATAAAACCTTAGATGTATTACACGCCTAAAGCTAGTTGACCGCCCTCCTCTCTCCTCTTAATTCTATCTCACCAAACTAGTCTTTCTAGACTAACCATCAAAAGGCTTGGATTTGCGGTGTGAATCAATATTGATATCCGTACTCCGTGATATCAATCCGACGAGAGAGACTTGCAGGTTTGTAGATCTTGGTATACGAAGATCGTAGTTCAAGCGAAATTCTTCCGCTTCGCACAAGGTTCAAGCTCGCACAAGATAATTATGATTATTGTCTTGATAACGAATTTGTATGATATATATTAAGATATATCCTTCATAAAGAAAATTGAGTTTTTAGCTCATGCTATAGGGTCTGTAGTAGTTGAAGATTGAAAATGTTTTGTAAACAATTCAAGAATGGGTAAGCTAGTTTTTCCATTTGAACTCTTTTTATAGAATATATACAAGACGTGGTAGCAGAAGCTGGTTTTAAGAATACAATTTTTTGCCCAAACGAACATGGAATATTACCATTACTAAACAATTTGACATGGAAATTAGGCGATTTGAGAGATTTCTTCACCATTGACAAGTTGTTACTATCATCGTGATGGGAAAGAGGAGGAGCAAATATAAAAAATATGAATTAAATAGCAAATAACTGGATGAGGATGGAATAACTCACTTGAGCTTGCTTTCACTTTTCAATGTCTGGTAGCAGAAGCTGGTTTTAAGAAGGAAACGGAGAAGCACATAATACCTTAACGTAACACTCCAATCTCTAAACGTAATATTATTTAAGGGGTAAAATTACTTCATATATTACCCTTTCTTCACATTTAAACTATACTACCCCCTCCCTCCCTCCCCCTTCACGTAATTGTGATTACGTGTCATTGTTGATTCAGTTTCCATTGTTAAGACATGATATCACATGTGAATTGGATTGATTTTGATTCGGTTTGTTTTTTCTTTTCAATTACGAACAAAAAACATTGATTTGCATTTTTTTCGATTTCAGACAAAACATCCGCAAATGTGTACCGCAAGTGAGTATTTATTAAATGTTAAAAGGGTACTTAGGTTATTTTATGCATTAAATGGTGTTACTGTTGGGTTAGGAGGCCCAAATGATTTAGTGGCAGCCCCTTTTAAACTTTCCCTAAGCCCAATCTAGCCAAGCCCACTTCGTTGGCAGCCCGCCCATCCATTGCCGCTTTAGCGGAAGGGCTATTTTGCAATATGTTTATTTATGGTCCAGCTGTCCCTATCCTTTGTAACCGCCTTTTGGCCTGTTCTGGTGATTAGCCTTCTGCCGCCCCTTTTCATATTGCAGCCTCGTCTTTTTTTTTTTTTTTTGTAGTGGGCGGATTTAGGAGAGATAGAGAGAGTCAGTGAGCAAAAAAACTGGCAGAGATATCCAGTGAGTGAGAGATATTGAGAGAGAAAGCATGAGAGAGTGAGCCGATATAGCAGATACGTCTCAGCCCTGTATCCGATTTTCATCGGTGGTCTTCATCCTCCTTCTTCGAGTTTCTCTGTGAGCTGTGAGCTGTGAGCGAGGTGAGTGACGGTGGTGTAGAGTCCTTTGTGAACTCTATTGCCGTCGTGTGTGTACCAGTGGGTTTGGGTTCTTGTGTTGGGCTCTTCTTAGAGGTTTATGTTATGTGAACCTTGGTTTCTTCTCCTTCTCTGTTCCTCCTCTGTTTAAGGTTGCCGGAGTGGGTCTAGCCGGATTCCGTGGCTTTGACCTTGCCATCGCGGGCTTGGTTCCCAGCTTGGATTCGTTGGTGGATATTGGCCGAGAGGGTATCCGAGCCTAATGAGAAGCTGCCGAGGTCTCGGACTGATGACGGCGAGTCGTGTTTCTTACGGCGAAGTTTTCGATAAGCTCTCATTCAGTGGTCTCTTGTTTCAGTTGCTCTTTAATCTGATAGTTTTATACTTGGTGTTATAACTGTTAGTGTTAGCTCGTGTACTAATCTGTTCTGTCTTTTCTTTGGATATCTTCACAGTGTATCTTGCCACTGTTTAGTTCATAAACAACTCGGTCAAATCGGATCGCGAACCGTAATATTAGTATAGTATTTTGTTTATTGACCCCTGATTAAAATGTTACCCCCATCCCAAAGTTGTAATGTTATTCGTTATGTTTTAATCTGGGTCTGTTATTATTCTGGTTATTTCGTTTCTTGTATTGGTACAACTCCTGGCTATCTTCGTGTATTGGTGCAATCACCCAACAGTGGTATCAGAGCCACATCCTTGTTCCCGTACTGTGAATCGGTAGAGTCCCTTCAATCCAATATTTAGAAACTCTTCCCTAGAGTTTCTTGGTGAGCTTCGGTTACCCTGCTTAATATTCTATTTATTATTGCTTGGGTTTGTTGCTCTATTCCAGATCTGTTTAAGTGCTCTGTTTTTTGCTTCACTAGTTTATAACTGCTTTAGTTGGTCTTGCTTCCTATTTATTTTTTGATATCTGTTCTGTGTTATTATTTGGTGTTCTGCTTGTTTCTGGAAAATCTTTTGAAATGGCAACTTCTTATGGCTTAGGACCTTTTAACGGAAAAACGGACTTTTCAATTTGGCAAATGTAAAATGAAAAGCATTTTGATAAAAGAAAGTTTTAAAGCCATAACGCATAACTTTCCAAAAGATGCTTCCGAAAATACTATTCGCGAAATGGACGAAAGTGCTTATGCTTCTCTTATTCTGAACTTGTCTGACTCTGTGATGCGTAAATGTGGAAAGCATAAACACGCCAAAAGTCTTTGGAAAAAATTAGAAGAAATTTACTTTGAGAAAACTCTGCCTAGTAAAATTCATCTTCTTGAAAAGTTTTTCAGTTTTAAGTTGGACTTAAACAAAGACATGGAGGACAACATTGACGCATTCACTAAGTTAGTAGAAGATATTAAACAAACCGGAGACGAACACATAGATGATTATACATCAATCGTGCTTTTAAATGCGATACCTGAATCTTATGCCGACATGAAATCTGCGATTAAGTATGGTAGAGATAACATCACACTTGATACGGTGATTACTAGTCTGAAAGGCAAAGAATTAGATTTAAAAGCTGCTAGGAAAGGTAAATCTAGTTCCGGTGAGGTTAATATGGTGAGAGGACGAACTTTGGAAAGAAACAGTGGACAAAAGAACAATCAAAATCAGAATCAGGGAAAGAATCAAAACTCCGGAAATGGTAGGAATAGGAGCAAGAATATATCAAATCTAGGACTAAAGGCCGTAAATGTTATAATTGTGGAGAAGTTGGACACTTTAGGAAGGATTGCCCTAATCCTAGGAAGAAAAACGCGAACCATAACCAACAAAATGATTGCAACATGGCTTCCAATAGTGATGGTAATGCTGAAGTCTTTATGGTAACTGAATTATATGATGAGACTGTGAATTCTGTTCATTCTATGCCTGCATGCAAAAATGAATGCTTGGTAGATTCTAGTTGTACTTATCATATGTCACCATTTAAGAGTGTTTTACCACGTATAAAGAATTGGAAACTAGATTTGTCATCATGGCAAATGAAAGAAAATGTCAAATTATTGGTATTGGTGATGTTTGTCTTCAGTTTGATTCTGGAAATTGTTTGACCTTAAAAAAATGTTCGACATGTTCCCGATTTGTGTAATAACTTGATTTCTTGTGCTACTTTGGAAGATGCGGGTCTTGAGGGTAAATGGGGAAATGGGTTTATGAAAATTCTTAAGGGTTCTTTGGTGATTGCTAAGGCTGGCTTGAAAACGCCGAAATCTTTATATTTGCTCTGCTATGCCTATGTCTTGTTATGATAATTGTGTGAATCTTGCTAAAGAAGATAAAACAGAATTATGGCATAAAAGACTAGGTCACATGAGTTCTAAAGGATTCGAAATCTTGAACAAAACCGGAGTGTTTGGGAAGGATAAGATTTCAGAATTGCCCTTTTGTGAAACGTGTATGATGAGCAAACAAAAGCGAGTGAGTTTTCCCCTCCCCTAACCTAAAAGGTTTTCTTCAAAACGCAGCCTTAGAATACATACATGCATGTATGGGGTCCCGCGAGTGCTCCAACGCACGGTGGTAATCGTTATTTTTGTCGATCATTGATGACTTTTTCCTAAAAGTGTGGTTGTTTTTGACAAACAAATCGGATGTTTGAGAAATTCAAAATTGAAAACTTTAATTGAGAACCAAACAGTTTAAAAATTAAGACACTTAGGACCACAACAAAGTTAGAATTCTCGCAATCATGACATGGATAGTTTTTGTGTGCAAATGGGATTGAGAGGCACAAGACCTGCCTTACAACCCCCAACAAAACGGTGTCGTGGAGAGAATGAATCTAACCCTTCTTGAGCGTGTGAGGAGTATGCTAGCGTCGTCGGGTCTCCCTAAAAAGTTTTGGGGAGAGGCAGTTTTGACTGCCGCTTACCTCATAAATAGGTCCCCGTCTGGTTTCTTACATGGTCGTTGTCCCGAGGTGGTGTTTCGGTAGGAGGTAGATTTCTCAAACTTGCGTGTTTTTTGGTTGTGCGGCTATGCCCATAGAAAGCTAGATAAACTTGAACCTAGATCGGTGAGATGCGTGTTCTTGGGTTACCCGAAGGGCGTTAAAGGTTATAGGTTGGGGTTGCGTGAGGAACCAGGTTTCAAAGTGATTATTAGTAGGGATGTGGTGTTCAATGAGAATGAATTTCCCTGCTTGACTGTTCCCGCTGAGCCTATCCCTCCCCGGCTCCCATTATGGTGGAGCATCCCATAGGATCAAGTGATGCTAGTGACCCATCCGAAGATGTGAATTCTGAAATTGGTGGAAATTCTGAAAATGCGAATGTGGATAACTTGCATGAATTGCCTGAAAATGTGAATTCTGAAATTGAGCATGATATTCCTGAAAATGAACTTGATGAGCAAAATGAAGATAATGAAAATGGACAAAACGAAATTCCTGAATTGGATGATTTGCATGACTATCAACTTGTGCGTGATAGACCTAGACGGATTTCTAGGCAGCCTTCCCGTTTTGATGATTTTCATATGACTTCATTTGTTTTCGGTGTGTTTGAATCTATTGATAATTCTGAGCCAAAGACTTATAATCAAGCTTTGAAATCTGAAAATTGTAATGATTAGATTAATGCCATGAATGAAGAAATGAATTCGTTACACATTAATCAAACCTGGATTTTAGTGCCTAAGCCTAAGAACTGTTCTGTAGTTTCTTGTAAGTGGCTTTATAAAATCAAGGGTGAATCAGATTCAATTAGGTTTAAAGCTAGATTAGTGGCTAAGGGATTTACTCAAAAGGAAGGAATAGATTACACTGAAATTTTTGCTCCCGTTGTTAAGTTCACGACCGTTAGGATTATGCTTGCTTTGGTAGCTCAATTTGATTGGGAATTGAAACAAATGGATGTTAAAACTGCCTTTTTGCATGGTGATTTGGTTGAAAAAATCTATATGAGGCAACCCGAGGGATATGTAGATAATCAGCGTCCTGACTATGTGTGCTTGTTAAAGAAATCCTTATATGGCTTAAAACAATCTCCTCGCATGTGGAATATTAAATTTGATCAATGCATGCTAGATTTGAAATTTACGCGGAGTGCTTATGATCATTGTCTTTATTTCAAAAATGATAAGTGTGCTGTTTTCTGCTTGCTCGCTATATATGTGGATGATCTTATTAGCCCAGGCTCTAAATCGATTGAATATGTTAAGAATTGCCAGAGTGCTAAGTTTGACATGAAGTATT
>CM028383.1:71509546-71559897 GCA_013146195.2 Codonopsis lanceolata
GATGTGATGTTCTAGAGTTTTGTTGTCGCCTAACGCACCATTGACTGGCAGGGCCTGTAGGGAGGATTCAGGTCTTCGATCTTGAACTCGCCCAACAGACGGCTCACGCCTCCTTCAAAATGAGAGTCGTTTCGAGATGATCTCGAAAGGTACCCCGAATGATATATGATATTGGCCCGAATAAATTCTGACACCTTCTAAGCGAAGACCTCAGAAGAAGCTTCTACCCACTCTTGTGGAGCAATCGACGGCTACTGTGACTATTCATGGCTGATCCTCTCGGTGAATTTGGCCTATTACATCGATACCCCATGTGGAAGGGCCAGGGGTCAGAGTTGTATAGACAAGCAAGCACATGTCAGATTGGCAAAGCGCCGACATTCATGCCGCAATGTCGCACTCCACCGAATACACCGCCGAGCGCATTCAATAGTACTCGCCTGATGACTTTCTTTGATAGCATATGGCCATTCATGGGGCCCACAGTACCACCATGTAGTTGATCCATAATTTGCTCCGCCTTGGCCCGATTGACACATAGTAAGTCGAGGCCTTGATAATGCCTCTTATACAGTCCGCCACCGCCGAATACTTAATCGAGGCCCATCTTTGCAGGAGACTCTTCCCCTTTTATCTAAGCCAAGAGGATAAAGATTTTTCAGAGCAGATTTAAGATGTCGCATACCGTGGCTCGTGATCCGCTCTGTGCTTAATTTTGAAACAAGATGCCTGAGTGACCTTCTTCCCGACTATAAATGGTCGGACTTTAGTTTCGGCGGGAATCTAGACCACGCTGACGCCAAAGGCTGTGGCATCGACGAATTGATTCCTATCTCGTGGCGTAATGGAACGAGATAGAACCAAATCGAAGCATGATCGTTATTAACTTGGCATGATAGCCGCAAACAGGATCCCGGGTCCCTCTTCCTTCGACTTGATTTATGATCGTCAGGCCGAGTCCGTGAGACTCGAGATCTTTAGCTCCCCTTTGAGAGCTTCTTCTAGGCCAAAGCACATACAAAGCTTCATATTCCTGTATTATTTGAACATTCGAACTCCAACCTTATAACCAAATGAGTATGAGAGTCATTCGGATCAATTAACAAGATTCCTATGCCAAAGCCTCTTTTGTTTCATGGCTCCATCAAAGAACATTTGCCAACAGTGTCCTCGTGATTTCCGTGATACCTTCATCCGGGAAACAGCTCTGCTTGCATCTTCGCCTTCAAAGGTAGATCGCCTAAGTGGTCCGCAATGACGCTCCCCTTGATAGACTTCGATGTGACATAAGTTATGTCAAACTCATTAAGAAGAAAGGACCACTTGGCTACTGGTCCGGATGATGATGGCTTCACCGAAGATGTATTTGATGGGGTCCATCCCGATATGCTTGATGGACCTTCCTCGAGATAGGTTTTGAGCCTCTAAGCCTGCACTCAGCCTAAGCCTGTTTTTTCCAAGGCCGAATAGCTTAGCTCGCCTCGTGAAGCTTCCTACTTATGAAATATATGGCATTTTCAATGTAGGAATCTTTCTTCTCTCTTGGGCGAGCATAGCCCTACCGATGTGTCCGTGACGGTTAAGTATATGAGGAGAGCTTTATGTGTATAGGTGGAGCTAGCAATGTGGGATCGTAAGGTAGGCTTTTGTTTTCTCAAGGCTAGCTTGCACTTTGCGTCCTGCATTTGGTCGGTATTCTTTTAAGAGTTTAAAGAGGGGCTCACAGTGGTGGTCGTACTGTCTGATAAAACGGCCGGTTGATGCACCGGCCTAGAAGCCTTTGACTTCTGTGGGAGTTTTTGGTCAGGGCATTTCTAGGATGGCTTTGATCTTTGCGGCTCGATCTCGATGCCTTGCTCGCACTAAGAATCCCAGACTTTGCCTCCGGTAACCCCGAATGTACACTTGGTGGGGTTAAGCTTCATTTGGTGCTTCCTCGCCTTTCAAGAACTTCAAGATCTTTAATGTGAGCACCGTAGCGCCGCTGAATGCACGATCATATCATCAACATAGACCTCCATTTCTTTATGGATCATGTCATGGAAGAGGGTAGTGGCGCCCTCCGGTAAGTGGCTCGGCTGATTCTTCAATCCAAATGGCATGACAGTGTAACAAAAGTTCCCCAGGGAGTAGTGAATGAGGTCTTCTCCTGGTCTTCCGCTGCCATTTTGATTTGGTTGTAGCCCAGTATGCCGTCGACGAAGGATCGAACTTTGTGAGCTGCGACGGCATCTACCACAATATCAATGTTAGGCGGGGGAAGTCATCTTTGGGCGACGCTTTGTTGAGGTCGCGAAGTCTACAGATTCGACTTTCCAGCTGGGCTTGGGAACGGCCACTATATTGGACACCAGTCGGGTATTCAACTACCCGAATGAAGTTGACGTGCAAATGTTTCATGATTTCTTCTTTGACTTGCAAGTAACCATTCTCGCTTAATGCGGCGGAGCTTTTGTTTGACCGGGCGAGCATCCGGTATGTGGGAATCGGGTGCTCGACTATACCGATCTAGGCGGGCATATCTTCGTAGGACCGTGCAAAGATGTCTACGACTCTTGAGGAGATCAATGAGTGCCTTTCTTTCGGACCTTGGAGGTAATTGCCGATTCTCGATTTCTTTGATTTCATTGTCCAACCCCGGTTGATAGTAGACCAGTCTTCAAGATCTGCTGATGAATGGCCTTGTTCCTGGTACTCGACTGACTTTGCAAGCTCAAGCAAATAATTTTTATCTTTTGGGTCCATTTTATTAAATGACTCATTATCATAATTATTATTATTTAATGTGTCTTTTAAAGTAGGTGCAACTAATGAATAAGCAAAGACATTTATATTATTATTAAAAGCACATTGTGGGGTTATTACATTGTTGAGGACACAGGGTTTGAGATCCTCAACTAGGTAGCGCATTGGTAGATGACCAATAAAGCTAATGAAAGGATCGGGGATAGTATATCTCAAGCGGTCTACCAGTCTCCGCGGTGTCGAGGCGGACCGGTCGTGGTGTACCAATTCCCCGCAGAGGCTTATTAGAAATAGACTTGAACTTCGGCAGGAGCTTTTCATAATCGGCCTGCCTCTGCTACCATACCCGTAAAGTCGCCTCCTAGACCATCATCATCTAGCAAGGCCAAAGCATAATCATCTTGGTCTATAGACCAAGTATTTTCAATGGTGACAGTTTTATAAGCGGCTCACATTGGGGCTCGGGGTAACATGTTCCATACTATCCGAGAGAATCGACATCCTCAAAGACTTCCCAACTGTGGCATCTTTTCCCATTCCGGTCTATCCGGGGTTCGAAACATAAGATAGGCTTCGCTTCCCCTTACGTACAAAGTAACCATTTAAGGTTTTTCTATGTAGGGTTGGAGAGGGGATATTCATAAGGGACGCCTTTTCTATTTCTCGCCTTCCTTTTCTCACGTTTACGTTTCATGACCGCGGCTACTTGGAGTAGGCGTGTATCCTAGGCCGAAAGGAGGGATACATTCCTTAAGTTCATCTTGGACTAAATTAACTAGTCCTTGTTGATTTACGAGACCTAGACCGGCATATAATTCATTTTTCGTAACATGTTTAAAGGGACCATGTTTCCTAGTGGAAGTGACTTTCTTTCCAATGATGTCGGTTTCTCGGCCATATTCAATGACATTGACCACGGCTTGGGGATAACCTCAAAGCCACCGAGAAAAAATACCGGTGTCCTCATGTTCTATCTCGAGGATTAGGATATCCTCGCTTTCCTTATTTTCCACGATCTTATCGGCCGGGAGAATAATTACTATGTGGTCATCATGGATGAACTTGACACACCTTGGTGTAGTGAAGAGGCTACCCCTTTACCCCATGAATCCAAGGGCGTCCCCAACAATAGGCTAAAGGTACGGAATGTCCGGACTTGGAACTCAAGCGGCATGTTTAAGGGCCCAACAGTTAACATTAAAGTGACCACCCCCAAGACCGATCGGTGTTGTCGTATGCCTTAACTGCTCTCACGAAGAAGGAGTGAGTTCTCGATATCTTTATCCCCGCCTTGGCTAATGTCTGGCGGGACATACATTCGGTGAAGACCCATTATCTATCAAAACTCGAGGAACCGTTTCTCCAAAATTCCCCGTTGATGTGAAGAGCATCAATGTGGTTAGTTCCTTCCCTTGGCGGTCTAGATCGGTAAACATTATTACGTTCCCGAAATGGATGTTCCCGATCATCTGAGTAAGCTCATTGGGGGAGGTTTCAATAGGAACGATCGCTTGGCTTAGTGACTTAGCCGCTGTATCACGGTGGGTCTTAGAAGCACACAAGATAAGCCCGGATGGAAATGTTGGCCCGAGTTTTCTTCATCTCGAGCTAATAAAGAATCTTCCACCGTTTTAGCCCCAAGATTACTTGATCCTTTCGCAGTGGTCACCTCTTTCGGGGTTTGGTGGTAGGCTCGGCCGGATCGGTAAGGTGGCTAACATCTCCACCACCAAGTGGCTTTTTCAATGTTACTGGTGTGTTTTGGCTACCAAGGATGGTGTCCCAAGAGAGCATATTACAACTAGGCTCTTTTATGGATAAGGGTGGAGGAATAGGAATGAGGATATATGGAAGTGGATGTTTATTTATTTCAAACTTGGGCACAAAGGGTTTTCATCAACCTCAATCATATTGATTTGAGGTAGAGGGTTATTGACTACATTTGAGTGCGGGTGGAGGTTTTTCAATAACCTTATCATCTATTAGGTCATGGATAGCATTTTTTAGGGTGTAACATTTGTCGGTGAGGTGACCACCTGGAGCGATGATATTCATAGTCTTTGGGCATGGTTCCAAGTCCTGGCAGGGGGTTAGGTGGCTTATAATTCTCCAATGGCTTCAACACTTGTGCCATTAGCCCCTCGCAGGCATCGGGAGCTTGCGGTTCATCAAAATGTCGGCTTACCTTGTTCGATTTGAAGTTTACGGCCGGGCCATTATTTTCTCCCACGTATTGATGCACTGTCGACCCATAATACCATGGAGCGAGTAACTATAATTTTGGGTAGAAAATGGGGTTGAGGCATTTCCTACCATATTGACGGTTGGTGCTGGTGCGGTTGTCTTTCCTTTGGAGTAACGGAAAGAACTAGGAGGACGTATTGGTTTTAGGTTGGCGGTCATCGGTATATCATCATCAATACGGCTCCTATCTCCACTATTTCTTTGAAGTTGGTATAGGGAGGTACCGCATGTGTTCGAGGTAAATGGGTTTGGAGGTTTTTGATGAACATTCGACATGACTCTCGGATCGAGATGCATCAAAGTGCGTGCCGACTTTCTCTTCCACCGATCGCAAACTTCGCGTAGGTTTCTTTTTCCGTTGGGTGCACGATTCAAGGTCCCTTCTATTTTCGGGTGGTATTGTCTTTGTACCTTTCAAGGAAGCTTCGCTATCGGTCCTGTATTCATGGTGTTGTCGACAAGCATTAACCATTGTTTGGCGCTCCTACCGAGGTGAGGTGAAAATTGGAAGTCATAGCCTCAAAGCTATCTCCCCTTGCGCATGCCGGTGGAATAAGACTTCAAATGGGATATAGGGCATCGGGTCCCCCGTCAAACTTTTCTATGTCGGGCATTTTGAACTTTGAGGGAAGTATTGCTGATGGTTGCAATGTTAGGGCCCGAGTAGAAAATTCCCCTTTATTGAGGAGTTTAAGCATCATGGCCTTCATATTTTCCATGTCGGCCTCCATTTTGGTGGCTGGGGGAGTTGGCTTTTGGTATATACTGGTTGGATTTAGGAAGGCTGAGTTATTTCCTGGTTGAAGGTTTTGGTAAGGATTTTGGGCTGGCGGGTTTTGGACAGTGTATGGATTCTGGGTTGATGGAACTTGGGCATTATAAGGACTCTGGGTTGGATATGGGTATTGGGTTGGATAAAGGTCTTGGGTTGATGGATTTTGGACAGTGTAAGGACTTTGGCTTAGTGGGTTTTGGGTAGTATATAGATTCTGGGTTGGTGGGTTTTGGGTAGTTTCAGCCGGGCGACCAGGATCATTAGGAGGTAAGTATGTGGTAACTTGGCCTGGTGGGTTAAAGCTTTTTGGGTCCATATGTGGGCTATTTAGGAGTGGGTTAGTCATAGGAAAAGGGATGTCGTTTGGGTTCTGGGTATTTGGGGAAGGATATGGTGGATAAGGCGGGTAAGGATAGATATTTGGGTAGTAGGGACTTGGTGGAGGATTGGGATTTGGGATAGAGGTAGTATTTGGTGGGTTAGTGTTTGGCTGAGGGGTTGGGTTTGGAGGCACCAGAGATGTGGATGCTTCTTGGGGAATAGTAGGGGAAGAGTTCACCTCACCACTGGATTTTAGGCTCGCACTGCACTAGCCATTTGACTCGTCGCCGCACTCCAACCTTTGGTCAAGCCATTCTGCTCGCATTGCCGAGTCGAACATACCACGGAGCCCCCTGAATTGCACTACCCATATTGCTCACTTTCGGCCGCCATACCTTGCACGGTCTGTACCCTCTGAATCGATTATGCCTTGTCGATCTCCGATACTTTCTCGATCTAATTTACTACTTTCCTATCAACCGGCCAAGATATTCTCTACGCCTTTCCAAATTCGGGCCGGGTTTCGAGGAAAATGGGGTTTTGGAGGTATCGAGAAAAGGCGGGCTGGAGGCCGTCTGGCTTGGAGAGTGTGCCTTTTATTAGTATTTTATTATTATATATTTTTGTTCCCTACAATTGGCCAGGATAAGCACACCGCTTTATTTTGATCTCGGGACTTTTCTGGAGCAGTGGATTCTTTCTCAGTATAGGACCAACGTATTCCACGCCTTTCGACTCCCCAGGGGATGGTCCCGAGCAAAGGGCCTATACTCTTTCCAGGATCCACTATTCGAAATGGTTTAGGTCGACCATCTGAGAATTATAAATCATCCCCTGTTTATTATTTATATTTATATGTTTTTTTTTGTGCGCACTTATTATGTATTTTTTTTTAACTTGCGCATTTTTTTATATATATTTTTTTTATAATAATTTTTTTGACATATGCATATATATATATATATATATATATATATATATTTTTTTTTTTTTTTTTTTTTGACGGTGACCCACAATTCAAAGATGCAAAAGGTCATTGGGAAGTGTCTGAAAACTATATGCATTCTAACGTTGGCTTATGCAGAACAGTTCTGAATATTCCTATATACGTGCACGTGTATGCGGTATCTAGAAAGCAGTAAAATCCTTATTTATTTACAAATATATGAACAGAAAAATAAAGCAGATCTGGCCTGTCTTCCTGTTATGTGTGGATTTTCTCGGCTTTTTATTTTCGAGCGCAAGCAAGCAAGCACACCATTTTAAGAAATAGAAAGAAAAGTGGGGAAACTATCTATCCCTATTAATTACAAATTTTGGTCCTATGTCCCCAAAATAAAATGACAGAATAAATGCAGATATGTATAAATATACAGAATAAAATGAAAAGGAAAATAAACTGAAAGAAATAAAAATATAGAGCCGGAAGTAAAATAAAGCCCCGGCTCTTTTGTTGTGCTGCCCGGAATTTATTTGTAACATATATAATATATATTTTATTTTATTTTGACTTTTCGAATTTTATATATATATATTTTTTTGATATATATTTTTTTTGAAATTTTTTTTATTTAATATTCTTAAACACACATGTAGCTTATCGGAAGCTGGCAAGATGGAGGATCATATCCACAAATATAGACACGGATGTATAGGAACACTATATTCAAATGCGTAAATTAATATAACAAGCATACTGCAGCCAGAAACAAATAAAAACATAAAAGTTTTATTTTATGAGTCTAGCCCTTCATTTTATTTAAAATAAAACAACTCCCCAACAGAGTCGCCACTGTGAGGTTCTCGGGATGTGCTCCCGCGCCCCGCGCGCCCTTGGATAGGGGTGCGCGTACGTGCGGATGCGGGACATCCACTATTTTCATTCCACCCTCCCTTGTTTATGGGAAGACGAAATCAAAAGTGCGAGAGGAGTGCTGTCTATGTTAGAACGTTTGAATGTGCCTCGGTTGCCTTTAGTGGATTTTGTATCCAATATGGGAACTTATGGTTTCCCGCATCAAGTTATCCCTTTTTTAGGGGATACCAGGATATGGGAATGCATTACCCTTTCATTCTCATTCTCTTTTTTTTAGGGGAAAACGGAAAAGTGCAAAAAAGGATATTGCGACGCCCCCACTATGGATTTTATTAAAAATAGCCTTATGGCCCATTCAGATTACTATGGGAGCTTTGGGTTTCCCGCATCAAGTTATCCCTTTTTTAGGGGATACCAGGACATAGGAATACATCACCCTTCCATTCTCATTTCTCCCTTTTTTAGGGAGAACGGGAAAGTGCAAAGAAGGAGTGTTGCGAGGCCCCACTGAATCTGAAAGTTTTAGAGTCGCCATCTTTATTTTAAGGCAAATAAAGCAAAACCAAAGAAAAGAAAAATAAACCAGAGAAAAAGAAAACGGGTTCGGAGGCTAAGTTACGAGTTGGGAAGGTGCTAGGCACCCAACTCTCCCTTTCTGTCTCAAAAAATGGTTTTTGGCTAAAGTATGCTTTTTGTTATATTTATTTCGCAAATAAATAAAGTATTAAAAGACAGGAAATTAAAACAAATACATCCGTGGCTACATTATTTACGGACTTGCAGCCATTTCCTTACAATAATTACAGACATATTTAAGAATATTTGGCCATTATAACGGCTCTCTTACATAATATTTCCTATTCTAATCCGGACAACACAACGGCTTATATTTGCTACATTGTGCCGGATTTAAATAACAATTTAAAAAATAAAAAGACAGAAAAGTAAATAAATAAAATAAACAACGCCCTTAAAGGCTTTACCTTTTAGAGCGGTGGTGTGCTCGCTCTGTCCTTCAGGGAGAGGGGGTCTTTTTTGTTGTTTGTTTGTGTGGTTGTTGTTTTGATTTGGGGAGAATGACTGCTTATTTATGAGACTTTGGGCTTGTCAACTCGGGCAGAGTGACAGCTTATTTGGGTAGGATTTTGGCCTTTTTGGTTGGGCGGAACCACGGCTTAGTTTTCTGATTTTTCAGCTCATTACTCGGGCAGAGTAACGACTTACTTTGGGATTTTTGGGCCGGGGAAGTGAGGTGGATACCTAACAACTAGGCTAGGGATCACTTATAACCTATAGATATTTATTTTGGCGGAGTTTGGACGGGGTTTGGAGATTTTAGGGGCTTCCACTCACCTATCTCGCACTTCTCGTACTAATATTATCGGAAGAACGAAGGAGCAGAGCTTCGTTGCAATTCTTGATCGCGAAAAATGAGCATTGAAATGAGGAGGCCGAGGCTTCTATTTATAGTGGAGAAGCAGGACTCGTCGGGAATTTTCCAATTTCTTCAGCCTGCATCAATGTCTTGTACCTTGAGCTTCAAACCTTGTACATTTCGGCAACTGAGAGGGGCAATAGTGACTTGCATGGTGCGGCACCCACACTCCTTGGTACGGCACCAAGCCAACTATTCAAGTTTCATTTTTTGCACTTTTACCCCCTGCGGTTCACTGTTTCGCGCATCTTGCTTTTCCTTTCGCACTTTTGACTCCTGTAACTTGACATTTGTTAAGTTTTAACAGTTCTTGATATTTTATGTTAGTCACATACCAGGGGTACGAAATTGGGGTGTCTACGGTATATCAAATTATTATTTGACATACATCTGTTCTAGTGTAGATTATAATATTTCAACCATTAAAAGACTAGGTTTAAATCACAAATTGGTCACTCTACTTTCCAGCTTTTTGCAATATGATCACTCTACAATTTTTTTTTTCTATTTCATCATTGTACTTCACAACAAATAACAAATTGGTCACTCTGCCTCCTTTCCGTTAGTTATCTTGGATGGAAATGATGAAAAAGACATGAATGCCCTTTATTTTGTTTGCCTGCACATATTGAAACCAAGTAAAGTTAGTCAACCATATTTTCCCTCAAATTGTGGAATCCCTTGACAATCATATCGTGAATCTTCACCCATGCTATCCCAATTCTTGACTCTATTTTTCTTTATTAACTCCAATAAAGATCCGGAACTTGAATTAACTGATAGCCTAAAACCCTAGTAACAGAATGCAAATGAACAAAAGAGGGGGGGGGGCTAAAACCCTAATGTAATGGAGTACTTAATTCATCAAATTGAAAAGACCCTGATTTCACTCGCTGAAATAAGCTAAAACCCTAACCCTAGAAGATACTAAAAATTCATCGTCTCCACACATATATTCAAGAAATTAACAGCATACATATTTATATTGAAGTTCACGGGATCGTCTTTAAATCGCCCGACTGGAGCGAGAGCGGATAAAGCGCGAGCAAATTCAAGTGGCCACGAGCTATCGGTAGGTAATTTCCAACCCTAGACGCCTCCCATTGATTGATGTTGGTGTAAGAACCTCCCGGCAAGCGATTGAGAAGCCACGGAGGCCGGAGAAGGACCAACCATATCCGGTAGCTCAAAAAAGTCGACCTTTGATGATGTCAAGGGCGGCGGAGATTGAAGAGTTAGTGGATGAGTTACGGATAAGAAGCTAGCAGAGTGGTGCCGGTGCCCGTGGCGGCGATGATGGAAGGTTCACTGGCGGAGGAGCCACTCAATGGTCTAGCCGTCGGACTTATGGCCGAAGTTCACGAGTGGTATGATCGGGTACTTAAAGGGTATTTTGGGTTAATGTAAAATTTTAAAGCTTTCCATCCAATTTTTGGATGGAGTTGTATTACTTGGTTTAGTACAATGATGAAATAGAAAAAAAAATTGTAGAGTTATCATAATGCAAAAAGCTGGAAAGTAGGGTGACCAATTTGTGATTTAAGCCAAAAGACTAAGACGGTAACTTTCACATCTGAATATGATAACTTTTCTGCGAATTGTTCTGTTTATAGGTAAGTTCATTCGCTTGCACTTTGATTTTGCGAACTGTTCTGCTTATGGGTCTTTGCTCTGCTTCTAGTTCAAGTAGATCTCGTGCTACTTAGTGTGGGTTCTCGGGAAATGTGCTCCCGCGCCCCGCGCGCCCTTGGATAGGGGTGCGCGTACGTGCGGATGCGGGACACCACTGCTCTCGTTCCACCCTCCCTTGTTTAGGGGAAGACGAAATCAAAAGTGCGAGAGGAGTGCTGTCTATGTTAGCACGTTGGAATGTGCCTCGGTTGCCTTTAGTGGATTTTGTATCCAATATGGGAACTTATGGTTTCCCGCATCAAGTTATCCCTTTTTTAGGGGATACTAGGATATGAGAATGCATTACCCTTTCATTCCCATTTTCCCTTTTTTAGGGGAAAACGGAAAAGTACAAAAAAGGATATTGCAGCGCCCCCACTATGAATTTTATGAAAATAGCCTTATGGCCTACTTCAGATCACTATGGGTGCTTTGGGTTTTCTACGTCAAGTTATCCTTTTTAGGGGATACCAGGACATAGGAATACATCACCTTTCCATTCACATTCTCCCTTGTTTAGGAGAGAACGTGAAAGTGCAAAGAAAGATGTTGCGAGGCCCCACTGGATCCAAAATGTTTTAGAGTCGTCGTCTTTATTTTAAGGAATAAATAAAGCAAAACCAGAGATAATGAAAAACGGGTTCGGAGGCTAAGTTACGAGTTAGGAAGGTGCTAGGCACCCAACTCGCCCTTTCGGTCTCAAAACAGTTTTTGGCTAAAGTATGCTTGTTATTATATTAATTTAACAAATAAATAAAGCATTAACTGCCTACAAATACATCCATTATGTCTACATTATTTACAGACTTGCAATTGTCTCTTTTACAAATAATTACAAATATACTTGAAAATATTTGGTCATAATAACGGCTACATTTAGTACTATTTCTTAATTAAATCCGGGCAGCATAACTGCTTATATATCTACATTGGACCGGATTGGAAATAATACTTTTATAAATAAAGACTTTAATGAATAAATAAAGCAAATAATTACAAATATACCTGAAAATATTTGGCCATAATAATGGCTATATTTAATACTATTTCCTAACTAAATCCGGGCAGCACAACTGCTTATATATCTACATTGGGCCGGATTGGAAATAATACTTTTACAAAATGAAAGCTTTAAAGTAAAACTTACTGACAGCCTAGGGTGTGCTCGCTCTGTCCTTCTCGGGAGAGTGAGACTTTTGTTGCTGCTGCTGATGTGTTTTGGGCAGAGTGACGGCCTATATATGGTGTTTTTGGCTCACTCACTCGGGCAGAATGACGGCTTAGTTTTTGTGGTTTTGGCTTATTTGGTTGGGCGGAATAACGGCTTATATGGGTTGATTTTCAGCCTATTACTCGGGTAGATTAATGGCTTACTTTATGGTTTTTGGGCCGGGGAAATAGGGTGGATACCTAGCTGGGGGACTAAGGCTCACTTCTACCGGTTGGTTTTGTGTTTGGAGGAGATTTGGCAGGGTTTCGAGGCTTTTTGAGGTGATCGCTCACTATCTCACACCGCTCTCTATTTCTCCAGCGTAACGATGACGCGGAGAATTTTATCGAAGGAATTCTGTGCTGAATGATCGACCGAAGGCCTGTATTTATAGGCTCATTTGAGGACACAGAAGGAAATAAAATTCCTTCTTCGCTTGATTGTACCTGCGAAGGAATTGCATTTTACGGCAAATGATTTGAAGAAACTGGGCGCAAACAACTAAATTGGGCGCCATGCCCATGAAAATTGGGAGCCATGCCCAATTTTGGGGGTGGCCATGCCCAATTTCAAACTTCTCCCTTTTTTGTGCACTTTGGTCCCTGCAATTTGTCTTTTTGTGCATCCTGCTTTGTCCTTTCGCACTTTTGACCCTGTAACTTGACATTTGTTAATGTTTTAACAGGTCTTGATATTTTATGTCATGTCACATACCAGGGGTATGAAATTGGGGTGTCTGAGCCCTCAAGCGATGGAGTCTACGGGTAACCCGCGGCTTACTGAGTAGACGAACATCGTTGATAAGAATAGACTCTCCAATTTCGTTCAATTACAAAACGAGGGAGAAAGATGCAACAGGTAGCAGTTATAATGCAGCAAATTATAACATGAATCAAACCTCCATATCCTAGACATTTTTAGTCAGTTATAGCAGGTTATCGCAGTTTTTAAGCAGATATGCAAATTAAGTGCTCTGATGGTCGGACTTACTAACGTAGGCTGCCTACGTATCCCTTAATAAAAGGAATCAGACAAAACGTAGTTCGGCCAAAACCTAAACCATCAATCATGCAACGGTCGTGCCTACCGAAATAGGCTGCCTACGTATCCTTATACAAGGAATCAGACCGAGACATAGTTCATTCAGCTGGGGACTAAATGCTGCGGTGCAAGTGTTGCGGTGGTGCAAGTGCGGCAATGCTAAATGAGCAAGTGCATGCAAAGCTTTATCGAATGAGTGATGCAAAGGTAAATAATGTGTTATGTTTGGTCGCATCTACCGAGATAGACTGCCTACGTATCCTTAGTCAAGGAATCAGACCAATCGTAGCTCGCCTGTGGCTGCGCGGCATGAATTGTTTCCTAGGAACTCAGTCTCTACTGGAGAACAATACCTTTCCCTATAAATCCGGGGCTGTGTACCCCTTAAAGGAAAGTTTTCCAACACAGTGAAAATGCATAGAATGTATTGCCTCCTCAGGAACTCAGCCTTCAACGGAGAACAAGGCCTTTCCCTATTAATCCGGGGCTGAGTACCCCTTAAAGGAAAGTTTTCAAACATCAAACAAATGCACTGCTAAAAAGGAAAATATACCTTCCTTTTCTTACCCTTGACATGCCCGTGCGGCAAATTGCTGCTGATGTTGCTTTGCTGCTGCTTGCTGCTTTACGTTGTTCTTTGTTGCTCTTGCTGTACTTTGCTGGGGATTCTTCTTTTTTCACCGTTCCAACCCTTGCTGGAAAATCTTTTCCCTTGTTCCGCTTATGTTTTCGGCTTTAGCTGGAAAATCTTTCTTGACGCTGCTGCATTTTTCTTTACTGCTCTTTCTAACCTTGGTCAAAAACTTCTTTTTTTCTTGTTGCAACATCTCTTGGTATCAGCTGGAATCATCTTTTCTTTGCTGTTGTTTTCTTTTCGCTCCATTCTCTAGCTTCAGCCGAAAATTTCTTCTCTAGCTCCATGCTGTTTTCTTTTTCTTTTGTTTTTGTTTTGTTTTTGTTTTTGTTTTTTGTTGTTTTCTTTTCTTCTCTTTTGTTTTATTCTGCATGCCTGCCACTTTTATTTATTTCCATACTTATTACCTCTTTTTTTTTCTTTTTTTTTTGTCCGCCTGGAAACACTTATGATCTGCTAGATTTTGGCACTATTTGGCCCCTTTGAAGCATTCCTGACTTTATTATTAATGCTTATGCATGTCCTATTTATGCCTAAATGATGCAATTAAGTAATGATGCATTCAATTTATTTTTACGATGCATGATTGAGCTAGTGGTCACTACTTGACCTTATTATGCGTGATTTATACTATAAATGCAAATGAGGCTATATGATGCATGCTTATGCTGCAGGGACATAGTGAATGCCATGGGAATATTTATTTTCATGATTGGGGGCATTTTATTTTCTTTTTTAGCGCACCCCTAATGCATCTTATTGGATAATAACTGCAAATGATGGATGCATGTACTACTTTATTGAATGCAAATGTGATGCCTAAAAATTATGAGATGTTTATTAACATGATGCATGAGTATTATTTATTCTATCGTGCATGCAATAATGCAAAATGCAGTACATATTTTTAAGATGCAAAATGTATTTTTATAATGCCTATAATGCAGAAACGTTTATCTAGATGCAAAACAATATATTTTTTTTTTTGCTTTTTTTTTTTTTGTTTTTTGTTTTTTGTTTTTTGATAAAAAGAACATGTACAAACATTTATAATGCAATCTAATTTTATATGATGCAAAATAAATAAAAAAACACATGCAGACTCAAAACACACGCACAAAGCAAAGCTATACCGACCTAACAGGTAATGGCACGCTATTTCTCCAAAATGGATTTTAAAGGAATATACCTTCGGGTTCGAACAGGCTTCCCTCTTTTTTTTTTTTTGTGATGTGCGGGGAAAGGAAAAGGCAGATACCTCTCTCCTGTTCATGGTCATATGATTGTTGCAGGGCTACTCTTGGCATAAGGCGATTTTCATAGCCCATGTATTTTCTTCGCAATCAGACAAGGCAGCAATGAATGGTTGGAATCAAGTCGTTTGGCTGTTTCAGGACAATGGCAATGCAGCTGATGAATAGGACGAGGACACTTCTGGTGTTTCTCATTCTGATGAGACTGAGCCATTTTCTGTGCCTTGCTGAAAAAGTATATAGGCCCGGCCGGGCAGACGCCGCAGGTACTGATGGACCACCTTGGGGCTTAAGCTGCAAAAGAAGGGATAATTTCTAGGGGAAACAAAGGGGGTATAGGCAATAATAGATATGTACAGACAATTAATGTATAATCTAAATTTCTTTAGCAATTATTCCTAACTTGCACCTTAGGACATGTAATATTATATTTTAGTGTTTTGCTGCGAGCTTCTGTCGTGGTTTTTTTTTTCTTCTGTCAGTCGAGCCCATTTGCCTGCTGAAGATCTGGAGGTAGGATGTTGAGGTTTCAAAGAGTGTCTTCCCTCTCCTTATTCTCCTGATATATATATATTTTATTTGGCTATAACTTTTGCCTAGGCTGCCCTTTCGGGTTTTCAACCTTGCGAGCCCTTATTTCTCCTTTTTATTTGTTTTTTTTTATATGCCCTAACTTTTGCCTAGGCCGCCCTTTCGGGTTTTCAGCCTAGCGGGCTGAAGAGGAAAGCACTTGTCAGATAGGGTGACTTAAGCATAATACCTTTGAAGCTCGTTGAGATTGGAGGGCTGAACAAAGTCTTCTTTTTCCTGGCTTGTGAGGAATATGACACCTCCTGATCGGATCTCTTTGACAATATACGGCACATCGTGGAAGAGAGTGGTAGCAGCCTTCTGATAAGTAGCCCCAGCATTTTTTTTAGCCCAGACGGCATGACATGACCGCAGTAGGTCCCCCAAGGGGTGGTGAATGAGGTCCTTTTTTGGTCTCCTGCTGCCTTTGATTTGACTATGGCTCAGCATGCTGTCGATGGAGGATCTGACTTTGTGAGCAGCAATTGCGTCTACCACAATATTGATATTGAGTAGAGGGAAATTATCTTTAGGGCGACGATTTGTTGAGGTCGCGGGAATTTACGCAGATCCTAGACCTTCCTGTTGGGCTTGGGAATGGTCACTATATTGGACAGCCATATCGGGTATTTTTCTTTCATTCTCATTTTTTTTTCTCTTTACTCTTTTTTTTTACCACCCCCTCTTTTTTTTTTCACTACCCGAATGAAGTTGACGTGCGGCTGTTTCATGATTTCCCCTTTTTTTGTTTTTTTTCTTCTCTTTTTTTTTTTTCTGCATGCCTGCCACTTTTCTTTATTTGCATGCTTATTACCTCTTTTTTTTCTTTTTTTTGTCCGCCTAGAAACAATTCTGATCTGCTAGATTTTGGCACTGTTTGGCCTCTTTGAAGCATTCCTGACTTTATTATTAATGCTTATGCATGTTCTATTTATGCCTAAATGATGCAATTAAGTAATTATATGATGCATGCTTATGCTGCAGGGATATAGTGAATGCCATGAGAATATTTATTTTCATGATTGGGGGCATTTTATTTTCTTTTTTAGCACACCCCTAATGCAGCTTATTGGATAATAAATGCAAATACTGGATGCATGTACTACTTTATTTAATGCAAATGTGATGCCTAAAAATTATGAGATGTTTATTAACATGATGCATGAGTATTATTTATTATATCGTGCATGCAATAATGCAAAATGCAGTACATATTTTTAAGATGCAAAATGTATTTTTATAATACCTAAAATGCAAAAACGTTTATCTATATGCAAAACAATACAATTTTTTTTTTGTTTTGTTGTTTTTTTTGTTGTTGTTGTTTTTTTTTTGAAAAAAGAACATGTACAAACATTTACAATGCAATCTAGTTTTATATGATGCAAAATAAATAAAAATTAAAAACACACATGCAGACTCAAAACGCACGCACAAAGCAAAGCTATACCGACATAACATGTAATGGCACGCTGTTTCTCCAAAATGGATTTTAAAGGAATATACCTTCGGGTTTGAACAGACTTCCCTTTCTCTCTCTTTTTTTTTATAGTGGTATGCGGGGAAAGAAAAAGGCAGATATCTCCTCCTGTTCTTGGCCGTATATTTGTTGCAAGGCTATATTTGGCATAAGGTTATTCTCATAGCCCCTACATTTTTCTTCACAATCAGACATCGTGAATGATCGGAATCCAAGTCGTTTGGCTGTTTCGGGACAATGGCAACGCAGATGATGAATCGGTGGTCATAGCTTCCGTTGCCGGACATTCTTTAGGTGGTAACCTTGACGTTCATTATCGCTGCAAAAAATGCGTAATTTTTTTTAGGGTAACAGTGTTTTCTTTTCGTTTATATACATTAACTAAAACAACATGGTTTTATGAGTGTTTACTGGGTCGCGGTCCAAAAGTTATCCATAGCACAGTTTAAACCAAATTTTCCATTATCTATCTATCGATCGTTTGAATTTTTGGTTCATTTTCCTTGACCCATCTCCTACACTTTATTTTCCTTGGTTATATATTATTTTAATTATTATTTCTTTATGTCTGATTTTTAAATTGAACCATAATACTTGAATTATTTTGTAAAAATTACTAATTTTGAAAAGTGTAGTTTTTAAGGTTTTATGACAAAACATGTTAGTATATCACAAATAATTTGCCATTTATCTGATATTATATACGCTATCAAATTTTTTTAACGTTAATGTAAATTTTATTTATATATATTTATTTGTATATATTTTAATATCATTTTTTAATACGAAAAACACATAAGTGAATTTAAATTTTGTTGAGACTCCAGAGTAGAAAATGAAGCTCAATTCCATTGTTTAGAATTGGAATTGTAAGCTTCAATGTAAATTTTATTGTTTATATCAAGAAAAAATATTAGAATTTGAATTGAACTGAAATTCTTAATATTTTTATTCTATAAATTGATTTTTTTCTCCAAAGGTAAAACATTTTTATACCTAAAGACTATTGATATTATTTTTAAATCATTGTCTAATATAAGACTCTATTTGAAAACATGTTTTTGCTTGTCATAAGTTGTATGTAGCTTTGTCTAGAGTTACTATGTGATATTTATAGTTGCAATAGTCGTTCATGTTGAACGAAAATTAATTGTATATAAAAGTATTCTGAAATTTATATTATTTTTTACAAATTTATAGGATTTTATATATTTAATTTTACTGTTTATTATTTTTTGTTTATTTTGTTAATATTAAAAAAAATAATTACATATTATTCAACTTTAATTTAGTATATAATTTTATACACATGTAAAATTTGTGCAATACACTGTAAAATTTGTAAGGTTCACAAGTAAATCTCAATTTGGTCACCCTAAATTCATTAAGCTCACTCTACTTTTTTTTCCTCAATTTAATCACTTTACTTGGCTTCGTCATTCAATAAGGTCACTTGAGTAATTTTTGTCCGTTATGTTGGATGGAAATCATTAAAAAGACCAAAATACCCTTATTAAGTTGAAGGGTTTTACTATCAATATTAAAAATTGAGGGTTCAAAAGTAGGATAAGAGTAAATACTTACTAACTACGCCATCAAAATCAAACCCTTCCTTCCTTTCTCTCTCTTCTACAAACAATGTCACAAATCCTCTCTCTCTTCCTTCTAATGGACCCAGACACATCAGTTTCTTAAACGGATTCCCTTCACCAACTCACCATCTACTCACCTCGAGTTTCATCCCAAAATCTCCACTCGCCTACCTCGTCGTCTAGAAAGAAGGATCGGATCCCAAGGTTTTATATTTCGAATTCTTACATGTCGTTCACGTGTTGATGCAAGTTGAAGATCACCGAAGAAGAGAGAGAAAGATGTGGAAATGGAAATTTGAAACAAGGAGAGAGGGTCCATCATCATCCCCACCATGTCGGCCACCGGTTCGACCATCGACGGCTCCTCCACCACGTCGATCCTCGGCTTCCCTCACCTTCCACCACCACCGCTTCAGGTACGAAATTGGATTCATGTCGTTCACGTCGTTGTTGATAAGTTGAAGATCAGCCGAAGAAGAGAGAGAAAGATGTGGAAATGGAAATGGAGAAGGGCTCCGCCTGGAAACAAGGAGAGAGGGTCCATCATCATCCCCATGCTGCTCCTGGTTATTGAGATTTGAGAATTAGTGTGTGTGGGGTGGGTTCTCCATCTCTGCCGATAACCATTGTTTGAACTAAAACACACAGTGTGTGTGTGAGAGAGAGAGGAAACAGAAGAAATGAGGAAATTGAAAATTATATTAAAAATATTAGTAAGGGTATTTTTGGAATTTCAGCATTTTTTTAAAGTTTTCAACAAAAATTTTTGACGGAATGATGAACTTGATATTTATGTCCAAGTAGAGTGATTAAATTGAGGAAAAAAAAAGTAGAGTGAGCTTAATGAATTTTGGCCGAAAGTAGGGTGACCAAATTGAGATTTAAACCTCACAAGTAATGATAAAAGATAAAGTAAGAATAATAGAGAGAAACTAGTGAGACACTTCAAAATATTTTTTAAAAATTCTTTATATTTTTAAATATTTCAAAATCTTGAATTAGCCAAAAAAAAATTGAATTGAATGAGCCACAAAAATTCAAATGCTAAATATTTGTACCACACAAAAATCAATTTAATATTCTAAAACTCACAATTTCAAAATATTCAAATGTTACCATTTTTAATATTGAATATTTAAATATTTTACAATATTCAAATGATGATTTTTATAATGGTGTCATTTCTAAAAATCATCATTTGAATATTGTAGCATTTTAATATTTGAATATTTTTAAAAATCAATATTCTAAAAATCACCATTTCACCATTTGAATATTCAATATTCAATATTTTTAAATATTCAACGGCGCCATTTTTAAATATTCTAAAAATGGTACCGTTTTTAAATATTAAATATTAAATATTGATTTTTTAAAATAAATATTCTAAAACTATTTGAATATTCAATATTCAATATTTCAATTAAATTCAAATGGTGAAAATGGTACCATTTTTAAAAAATCAATATTCTAAAACTATTTCTATTTACCCTTTCTAAAAATCAATATTGTATTATAAAAATCAATTTTAATATTAAATTCTAAAAATCAATATTCAAATGGTGAATTGAATTAATGTTGAATGAAATAATCTCAAAATTTAGTTGATATATATTAGATATCATACTAATTGACACTTTTATGCATTACTGAAAGGCTTAAATTGTAATTTGGTCACCTTACTTTCATGGATTATTCGTTAAGTTCGCTCTACTAATTTGCTTTTCTCAATTTAGTCACTATACTTGGCATTTGGTGATAATTAGGTCACCGGAGTCATTTTCGTTAGTTTAGTTAGATGGAAATGCTCAAAAAGATAGAAATGCCTATATATATTTGGTCTGTAAAGTCAATAAAGTCACTATAAATTATCAAACTAAGAAAAAAAAATTATTAAGCTCACATATTTGTAAAATGAATACTAAGTTATTAATAAATTTAATTTGACTAAATTTGTATCTTCTTTTTTTTGCTCATTTCAATTGCTTATTGGACTTATTATAATTTTTTTTTCAAAATATACAAATAATAAATAAATAGTAAAAAACATTATTAATAAAATGAAGGCAAATAAAAAACCTACTTTATGTTTAAAAAAAATATTGAGTTCTTAAGGTTAAAAAAATTAAAAATAAATGAAAATAAATAGTTATAATATTTCTCTAAAAGTTATAAAAATTAACTATGAATTATCATACTATAGAAAACAAATTACAAAGCCCACATAATTGTAAAATAAATATAAGTAATTAAAAGTTAATTTGTCTAAATTTTTATAATTTATTTATTTAATTTCTTATTGGACTTGTTATACATTTTTTTTCAGAATATAAAAAAAATAAAAAACTAGTAAAAAAATATTATTAATAAATGAAGACAAATAAGAAAATACAAAAAATGGAATGCAAAATAAAAAAACAACCCATGTAAGTAATAAGTAAGTGTTTTTCAAACAAAAAGAAGTTAAATATAAAATCAATAATAACCCATCTTAACAAGGAAAAAAAACTCTATAAGAAGCCCCTTCCCTTCTTAAAGCTCTTCGACACCAGATCGAGTTCTCCCTCTCCTCTCTGGCTCATATCGGCGATGTTTCCCTTCATCTTCATCTCCTCCACATCTGGCCATTCCAAGAAACTTTTAAGCCCTAGTACCACTCGATCCCCCCCCCCTCTCTCTCTCTATCTTTGTATGTCTATCTCTCTCTCTCTCCACCGCAACCTCCAGGCCTGGCCCTACGCCCAACCTCTGTCTCTGATCCATCTCTATTTTAAGCAACTCCAAGTCTAGGGTTTGAAATCACCATCTCTCTATCCCAATTGCAATCCAAGTCTGCTTCAACCATCGTAGATTTTTTCGATTTTGATGGAACCTAAATGTTTTTGAAGGCTAATCTCTTCGAGAATTGAAACATTGTATTTTAGTTGTACGTTTATTATTTATATGGGCCTGGAGAAATTAGCATAACAGATATTTCTGAATAGATATTAGGCCTGCCAATTGTTGTTCTTTTTAGGGTAAAATTCGGGCCGGTCAACTTTATTTAGTTTCTAATCGCTAAAGTACCATCTTTTTATTTTCAATATGAAAAAGTCACTTTTGGATGTGAAAATATTGTGATACCCTTAATGAGGAAGAGGCGCGCTACGACAAGTTTATATATCGCGGTGCAAAATATTGTGACGGATGAAGTATTCATTTTTCAATATTGTAGACAACCCAATTTCGTACGCCTAGTATGTAACATGACATAAAATATCAAGACATGTTAAAAGGCTAACAAATGTCAAGTTACATGGTTGAAAATGCAAAAGGAAAAACCAGGATACATAAACAGTGAAATGAAGGGGGCCTAAGTTCCAAAAAGGAGGACAAAAATGGCCCTGGGCGCTGCCCATAGCCACCTTGGGCACGGCGCCCAATAGTCATGTGAGAAGCCAAACCCTACTTGTGTAACATGTCTTCTATACTTGATTAATATGTTCATTATGCGCCTTAACATGTTTTAGAGTCCATGTTGTTCTTATCATGCTCGCATTAGGTCAACCATGATCGTAGTTGCTTGTATGCCTTTTATACATTGCATGCCTTGTTATACTTGCTTCGTGTATCGTCTTAGCACTTAACTAAGTCCTACTAGAGCCTTAGTACCTTTATAACATGTTTTATAACTTCAATCTTGGTCATTGTATGCTTGGTTGAGAGTTCGGAAGCCTTCTTGCTTCATTTGACCTTTTGACTCTTAGGGTCTCTCGGTTTGTCTTTCCTTGCCTCGTTTCGTGTCTTTGAGACTCGTGAGATGTTAACTTGAATCCTATGCCTTGTATCCTAGTCCTAAAAATGTTTAAGAATGTTCATTCATGCTTGTTGTATCTTTGTTTAACTCGTCATTGATTCATTTGATGTTCGTTGCAAGTTTCGCCCTTCATTCCTCCTTGTTTCGGGTGATGTTCGGACATGTTCCGATTGTTTTTGAGTGTTGGTTTACCCCCCTTGAATTGCTTGGGTTGTTTGAGGGTCATTCTAGGCCAAATTTGAGGGCTTTTCAACCTGGAGACCTTGCGGACACAAGGTAGTTTGGGCTTGCCCTCGCATGAAGGGCAACAACTTGGGAAGTAATGTTCTGGAGACCTTGCATGGGCAAGGTGGAATGGGCTTGCGACCACAAGCTCCCCTGTTCCTCCATTACGGGATTTTGAATCCCGATGAGCTTTGTCTTGCACACTTGACCCTTTGTACGACCCAAGGCAACCCCCAACTTGACCCTTGACCCTTTTGAGCCTATTTTCAGCCCTTAGATGTGTTTTAATCAAGGGTACTCTTTCATCCACCAATGAGAAGCCGAATAATTCTAATCTTGGATTGACCCTTTTAGTGAGTTCTTCATCCCTAACCTCTAACTTACCAACCATTTTTCCTCATTTCCTCCATTGTTGAGCTGGGTTCTTAGAGAGAGAAAGCTTGGAAGCTCTACCTTGGTTGTTTGATTGCCGGAGATCCGGCCATCCGTTTTTCAATCCGAGACCACCGAATCGAAGCTCTTGTCCTCTAGTTTAATAATCCTTGCTTTGTTTTAACATGCAACCATTGGATTTCGAACAAGGTAAGCTATTGATTCCCCTTAAGAGTTAGGATGTATGCTAGAAATGCCATGCTATCCCCTGTCTTTCATGTCCCTCATGCCTTTGCCATGTTAATATCATGTTTTAGGATGACTTAAGATTTTGGGAATTTTGAATGACATGTTCATCTTGTTGTTTTGGTCCTAAGCCTAGAATTAAAAGTGTTCCATGCCTCATTTGGAATAACTATTGTTCTTGGACCATTGGCTTTTAATGACTTTTAGAAATTATGATTTCTAAGGTTCCATAAATTATGAATTGATGATAATTATTGGCTATGGTTATTATTTGGATTAATGGCGTAGTCTATCCTATACGAGAACTTAGAAAAGAGTTTTGAATACAATTAGTGTTTTAACTCTATTGGATGAATTATAGAGACGACTCAACGGAGTCCATTTTGATGAGCCATTGAACAATACCGGCTCAATGATCAATCCCTACGACGTTCTAAATGCATTTCACTAAGAATATTAATTCTAGACTCTTGAATTGGATTGATTACCATGCTTGATTTAAATGTCATAGAATAGAATGCCTATTTGATATGTTGAGTTCGCTCTTGTCGAACTCAATCCTACTTGATTATTGATCGTGAGAATAATTACTTGTCATGAACGAGATCGCTCTTGTCGACCGTTCTCTACTTGAGAATTTGTTAAGTAAACACTACTTGGCATTTGCATGAATCCAGCTGGCATACCTGTCCTTGTACACACACGCATCCACTGTGGCCACAGTGGGGAAGTAACCCCTTTGTTGTAATCATTAGAGCACATTGGTGTGTCTATCCCGGGCATCTCCTCGGAAGGTCGATGTACACACAATCATCTGACACCTCACATTCCATATAACACTTGTATGCAGGAACTACGTAGCGGCACCGGCTCTCCATATATCCTTATCCTATATGATTTAATTACGAGCACCTATGTGAAATAATGTGCATCTTGGATATATGATCTCTATGCTTATGTGATGATATCTTGCCTTGTATGATGCATATTGCCAGGACATGCATGATTGATAACTTACAAGTCTTTATGACTTACCCATTCCCCTTTACTGCTTTAGATCCTAGCAAAGAAGGTCCTTCTCACTGAGGCTTGCAGTGTTCGTGACTCCTTTATTCCTCTTTTGGTCCGACGTTACAGTTGAAGAGGTGGTTTAGATGTCCTCTTCCTTCCTTTTGTATTTTGCAAGGACGATGAGTTTAAAACAAGTCAATTAGACTATGCTTGGGAATGGGTATAGAACTCGAACTTGTTACTTTTATTAGCTACTAGTAGTTTTAACACTTGTAGTACTTTTAATCCCTTTTGATGCCGGCAATGTGTAAGCCGAGCTTTGGTTATCTTGTTGATTAGTTCACTACGTATAAGTCTTCCGCTGAGCATCCTATTAGCTCTTATTTAATTCTCGTCCATTAACTGCTAGCTTGGGTTCCAACAATTTGTGTTGCCGATGACTTGTTTAATTGCTTAACTGTTAAATCAGGAAATATTTTTAAAATTCCGGCCTTTTGGTGCCGAGGCGTGTTACGTCTCCAATGTTGCGTCACATCATTTTCTTAAATTGGTCCTTGCATTTTTATGTGTTTACTTGTTTCCCTCCTATTTGGGCGGTCCAATTCGCGGTTCCACCTCGGGCCCGAGTCGGGTCGCCACAAGTCCCCAACGTATTGTAGCAGTTTGCCTTTGGTGCAAGCTTTTCAGCAAAAGAAGTCTCAATCCTCGGCACGGTTGATGATACTTAACAGCAAAGGAAGTCTCAATCCTCGGTTATAAATAAAGCCTTCCGGCTTCAGAATTTCACATACTTCAAGCAGCAATTTGTGAAAGTTCTCTCGAGAGAACGCTGAGGTTATTTCCTATCCAGCCCCGAAGCTCTGCCAAATTGCTAAATCTCTCCCCTAAACATTAAAACTCTCCGGCCAAAGTGAACCCTAGTTGCCCTGCTATGTTTTCGCCCTATTTCACCGGTTCAAAAATCCCAAAAGGAGCAATTGCTTCTGCCAGAATCCAGATGTCAAATGCAGCCGAAGCAAGTAGTTGCGCTGCCCGATTCAAGACGCAATATCAAGCAAAAGCAAGCAGCTGCTCGAATCCAGACGTCAAATCCAGCCGAAGCAAGCAGTTGCTCTACCCGATTCAAGACGCAATATCAAGCAAAAGCAAGCAGTTGATCTGCCCAAATCCAGACGTCAAAATCAAGCAAAAGCAAGCAGTTGCTCTTCCCGATTTCTGACTCCGCAAGCACGCAAAGCAAGCAAGCAGTTGTGCCGCCCGGATCCCGAGACGAAAAGCAACTAAACGGTGCAGCCATGCTGCCTGAAATCCAAGAACAACAAAGAAAAAAAAGACTTCCTTTCTCTAAAGGACATGAGAAGCACATGTAGACCGCCTAGTGGGTTTAAGCCCATGCATACCGGGTTCAGACACTCACGTTCCGGTAGGTAAGTTCTGTCCCCGTAGGTATTTATTATAATCTATAACTTAACCAACGAGCTCTAGCTCAATTGGTACTGCTCACTTCTCCTAACGGAGAGGTCGGGTGTTCAAGTCTCACAAGAGATACCCTGGACTTTACAACTCTCAATAGAGAGGTCGGGTGTTCAAGCCTCTTCAGAGGTACCGTTGTTGTTCAAGCTTACCCAAAGGCCTCATTTAGCTACTCATTTATTTTAACAGAAAAGTTGAGTGTTCAATCCCTACCAGAGGCACCCTGGTACTTCACTACTCTCAACCGAGAGGTCGGATGTTCAAAACCTCACTAGAGGCACCATTTGTTCGAGCCACACCAAAGACATCATATATATATATATATATATATATATATATATATATATATATATATATATATATATATATATATATATATATATATATATATATATATTTGTAGCCTTTCAAAGCATTAAAATAATAAAAAAAAATTAAGGATTGGAGTACGGTCTATGTCCCCTCCAACCTTTAAAAAAAATCTTAGATCTTAGAAATTTTGAAAAATAAAATAAAATAAAAAAATCTATAACTTAAAAAATAAATATCTAATTAAGTTTCATTTCGGTTTATACTTTAATTTAATAATAATTATATTTCCTTTCCGTTTAAATTAGTTTGTTTTCTGTCTTTTCTTTATATGTAATAATAGCTATATTTTTATTTTATTTTAATTAGTTTATTTTATGTCTTTACTTTCATGTAAAGTAATTATAATCTCTGTCAGTTTAATTAGTTTCTTTCTTCACATACTTTAAATATAGAAATTGTTATGTTTCTTATTATTTAATAAGTTTTTTTCTGCTTATACATGTAAATATAAATAAATTTTGTTACTAGCATAGTTATTTTTCATTCTTAAAATAACTTATAAAAATGTTGTAATTATTCTCTAGTTTTATTATTCCAGTTGTAATTTTACTTTCTTTTCTTTAATAAGTGTAAAGTTATTTCTCTTTATTTTTTTCTTTCAAAATATTTCAAAATTGATATTTTTCCTTTGTAATAGTAAATATTTGTACCATTTTCTTTGTTTTTTTCCCTTTGTAATGATAAAAGATAAAGTAAGAATATTTCAAAAAAATTATGCCCCACCCCTCGATCAAAGAAATAAATAAATTATATTTCTTATTTTGTTTGTCTTAAAAAAAGTCTCATTTATATGTTTTAACCTATAAACTTTCATTTAAAAATACAAATATTTATTTTCAGATACATGATACTTTCGTAAGGTAGCACATATACAAAAATAATGTATTTAGTGATTTTTTTTAAAAAAAATTGTGTTTACTTTTGATGTATTGTCAGCATAAAAAACAATGTTGAATGAAATAATCTCAAAACTTAGTTGATATATATATCATACTAATTGACACTTTTATGCATTACTGAAAGGTTTAAATTGTAATTTGGTCACCTTACTTTCATGGATTATTCGTTAAGCTCGCTCTACTAATTTTTTTTCTCAATTTAGTCACTATACTTGGCATTTCGTGACAATTAGGTCACCCAGAGTCATTTTCGTTAGTTTAGTTAGATGGAAATGCTCAAAAAGATATAAATGCCCACATATCTTTGATCTGTAAAGTCAATAAAGTCACTATAAATTACCAAACTAAGAAAAAAAATTATTAAGCTCACATATTTGTAAAATGAATACTAAGTTATTAATAAATTTAATTTGACTAAATTTTTATCTATTTTTGCTCATTTCAATTGCTTATTGGACTTATTATAATTTTTTTTTTCAAAATATACAAATAATAAATAAATAGTAAAAAACATTATTAATAAAATGAAGGAAAATAAAAAAACCTACTTTATGTTTAAAAAATATTGAGTTTTTAAGGTTAAAAAAAGTAAAAATAAATGAAAATAAATAGTAATAATATTTCTCTCAAAGTTAAAAAAATAAATTATGAATTATCAAACAATAGAAAACAAATTACTTAGCCCACATAATTGTAAAATAAATATAAGTAATTAAAAGTTAATTTGTCTAAATTTTATAATTTATTTATTTATTTAATTTCTTATTGGAGTTGTTATACGTTTTTTTTTTCAGAATAAAAAAAAACTAGTAAAAAATATTATTAATAAATGAAGGGAAATAAGAAAATACAAAAAAATGGAATGCAAAATAAAAAACAACCCATGTAAGTAATTAGTAAGTGTTTTTCAAACAAAAAAAAGTTAAAGATAGAATCAATAATAACCCATCTTGACAAGGAAAAAAAAACTCTATAAGAAGCCCCTTCCCTTCTTAAAGCTCTTAGACACCAAATCGAGTTCTCCCTCTCCTCTCTGGCTCATATCGGTGGTGTTTCCCTTCATCTTCATCTCCTCCACATCTGGCCATTCCAAGAAACTTTTAAGCCCTAGTACCACTCTCTCTCTCTCTCTCTCTCTCTCTCTCTCTTTATATATATATATATATATATATATATATATATATATATATATATATATATATCTTTGTATGTATATCTCTCTCTCCACCGCAACCTCCAAACCTGGCCCTACGACCAACCTCTGTCTCTGATCCATCTCTATTTTAAGCAACTCCAAGTCTAGGGTTTGAAATCACCATCTCTCTATCCCAATTGCAATCCAAGTCTGCTTCAACCGTCATATATTTTTTTGATGTTGATGGAAAAATCAGTGGATTGGTATTGAATTGATTTGTGGAATTTATTGGTTGAGTGAGTGTTACCTATATGTTTTTGAAGGCTAATCTCTTCGGGAATTGAAACATTGTATTTTAGTTGTACGTTAAATTATTTATATGGGCATGGAGAAATTAGCATAATAGATATTTCCAAATAGATATTAGGCCTGCTAATTATTGTTCTTTTTAGGGTAAAATTCGGGCCGGTCAAATTTATTAAGTGTCTAATCGCTAAAGTACCATCTTTTTATTTTCAATCGGAAAAAGTTACTTTTGGATGCGAAAAGATTGTGATACCTTTAATGAAAAAGAGGCGCGTTACGACAAGTTTATATATTACGGTGCAAAATATTGTGACGGATGAAGTATTTGTTTTTCATTATTGTAGACACCCCAATTTCGTACCCCTATTATGTAACATGGCATAAAATATCAAGACCTGTTAAAAGGCTAACGAATGTCAAGTTACAGGGTTGAAAATGCAAAAGGAAAAAGCAGGATGCATAAACAGTGAAATGTAGGGGGCCTAAGTGCCAAAAAGGGGGACAAAAATGGCCTGGGCGCTACCCATAGCCACTTTGGGCGCGGCGGCCAATAGCCCCCAACGTAATGTAGCAGTTTGCCTTTGGTGCAATCTTTTCAGCAAAGGAAGTTCCAGTCCTCGGCACGGTTGATGATACTTAACAGCGAAGGAAGTCTCAATCCTCGGCTATAAATAAAGTCTCCCGGCTTCAGAATTTCACACACTTCATGCATCAGTTTGTGAAAGTTCTCCCAAGAGAATGTCGAGGTTATTTCCTCTCCAGCCCTGAAGCTCTGCAAAATTGCTAAATCTCTCCCCTAAACACTAAAACTCTCCGGTCAAAGTGAACCCAAGTTGCCCTGCTAGGTTTTCGCCCTATTTCCTCGGTTCAAAAATCCAAAAAGGAGCAGTTGCTCTGCCCGAATCCAGACGTCAAATCCAACCGAAGCAAGTAGTTGCTCTGCCCGATTCAAGACGCAATATCAAGCAAAAGCAAGCAGTTGCTCGAATCCAGATGTCAAATCCAGCTGAAGCAAGCAATTGCTCTGCCCGATTCAAGACGCAATATCAAGCAAAAGCAAGCAGTTGATCTACCCAAATTCAGACGTCACAGTCAAGCAAAAGCAAGCAGTTACTCTTCTCGATTTTTGACTCCGCAAGCACGCAAAGCAAGCAAGCAAGCAATCAGTTATGTCGATGGATCCCGAGATGAAAAGCAACTAAACGAAGCAGCCACGATACCTGAAATCCTAGAACAACAAAGAAAAAAAAAGACTTCCTTTCTCTAAAGGACATGGGAAGCACATGTAGACCTCCTAGTGGACTTAAGCCCATGCATACCGGGTTTAAACACTCACGTTCCGGGTGGTAAGTTCTGTCCCCGTAGTTATTAATTATAATATATAACTTAAAAAATAAATATCTAATTAAGTTTCATTTGGTTTATACTTTAATTTAATAATAATTATATTTCCATTCCGTTTAAATTAGTTTATTTTATGTCTTTTCTTTAAATGTAATAATAGTTATATTTTTCTTTTATTTTAATTAGTTTATTTTCTGTCTTTACTTTCATGTAAAGTAATTATAATCTCTGTCAGTTTAATTAGTTTCTTTCTTCACATACTTTAAATAAATAAATAGTTATGTTAATTTCTTAATATTTAATAAGGCTTATACATGTAAATATAAATAAAGTTTGTTTAGCTATTTTTCTTCTTATGAAAATGTTGTAATTACTTTAGTTGTATTATGTTATATTGGTCTCGGCTTTAAATATAGAAATAGTTATGATTCTTTCTTATTATTTAATAAGTGAATTTTTTTTTTTTTACAAAAATGTAAATATAAATGGGAAAGTTTGATTTTAGCTAGCATAGCTATTTTTCAGGTTCTTGAAAGTAAACGCTGGCAGCTTACCTTATAAAAGCTTGTTGTTCCCAAATTATTCTCTTAGTTTATTCAAGCTATTGGAAACCAAGTTTCCACCATATTATTCAAGTTGTAATTTTACTTTCTTTTCTTTCATAAGTGTAAAGTTATTTCTCTTTATTTCTTTCTTTCAAAATATTTCAAAATTGATTTTTTTTCCTTTGTAATGGTAAATATTTGTACCATTTTCTTTGATTTTTTAAATTTGTAATGATAAAAGATTAAGTAAGAATATTTCAAAAAAATTATGCCCCACCCCTCAATAAAAGAAATAAATAAATTATATTTCTTATTTTGTTTGTCTTAAAAAAAGTCTCATTTATATGTTTTAACCTATAAACTTTTATTTAAAAAATACAAATATTTATTTTGCAGATACATGATACTTTCGTAAGGTAGCACATATACAAAAATAATGTATTTAGTGAATTTTTTTAAAAAAATTGTGTTTACGTTTGATGTACTGTCAGCATAAAAAACAATGTTGAATGAAATAATCTCAAAACTTAGTTGATATATATTAGATATCATACTAATTGACACTTTTATGCATTACTGAAAGGCTTAAATTGTAATTTGGTCATCTTACTTTCATGGATTATTTGTTAAGCTCCCTCTACTAATTTATTTTTCTCAATTTAGTCACTATACTTGGCATTTGGTGACAATTAGATCACCCAGAGTCATTTTCGTTAGTTTAGTTAGACGGAAATGCTTAAAAAGATAGAAATTCTCACATATCTTTGGTCTTTAAAGTCAATAAAGTCACTATAAATTATCAAACTAAGAAAAAAAATTTATTAAGCTAACATATTTGTAAAATGAATACTAAGTTATTAATAAATTTAATTTGACTAAATTTTTATCTATTTTTGCTCATTTCAATAGCTAATTGGACTTATTATATTTTTTTAAAAAATACAAATAATAAATAAATAGTAAAAAAAATTATTAATTAAATGAAGGCAAATAGAAAACCTACTTTATGTTAAAGAAAATATATTGAGTTATTAAGGTTAAAAAAAGTACAAAAATGAAAATAAATAGTTATAATATTTCTCTAAAAGTTATAAAATTAAACTATGAATTATCAAAATATAGAAAACAAATTACTAAGCCCACATAATTGTAAAATAAATATAAGTAATTAAAAGTTAATTTGTCTAAGTTTTTATAATTTATTTATTTTTTTTTTCTTATTGGACTTGTTATACGTTTTTTTCAAAATAAAAAAAATAAAAAACTAAAAAAAATAAAAATATATTATTAATAAATGAAGGCAAATAAGAAAATACAAAAAATGGATGCAAAATTAAAAACAACCCATGTAAGTAATTAGTAAGTGTTTTTCAAACAAAAAAAAGTTAAAGATAGAATCAATAATAACCCATCTTAACAAGTAAAAAAAACTCTATAAGAAGCCCTTCCCTTCTTAAAACTCTTAGACACCCGATCGAGTTCTCCCTCAGCTCTCTGACTCATATCGGTGGTGTTTCCCGGCATCTTCATCTCCTCCACATTTGGCCATTCGAAGAAACTTTTAAGCCCTAGTACCACTCCATCTCTCTCTCTCTCTCTCTCTCTTCTCTTCTCTCTCTCTCATATATATATATATATATATATATTTGTATGTATATCTCTCTCTCCACCGCAACCTCCAACCTTGGCCATACGTCCAAACTCTGTCTCTGATCGATCTCTATTTGAAGCAACTCCAAGTCTAGGGTTTGAAATCACCATCTCGCTATCCCAATTGCAATCAAGTGCGCTTCAAGCCGTCATTGATTTTTCTTTGTTGATGGAAAAATCGGTGGATTGGTATTGGATTGATTTGTTAAATTTGTTGGCCGAGTGAGTGTTACCTATATGTTTTTGAAGGCTAATCTCTTCGAGAATTGAAACATTGTATTTTAGTTGTACGTTTATTATTTATATGGGCCTGGAGAAATTAGGATAACAGATATTTCCAAATAGATATTAGCCCTGCCAATTGTTGTTCTTTTTAGGGTAAAATTCAGGCCGATCAACTTTATTAAGTTTCTAATCGCTAAAGTACCATCTTTTTATTTTCAATCGGAAAAATTCACTTTTGGATGCAAAAAAATTGTGATATCCTTAATGAGAAAGATGTAACGCCCCGTATTCTTGCATGTGCATTGTATGCTTGACTTCTTGATTTCTTGTTGATTGTGAGTATGTTTACTTAGTTTATAAATGTTTTAGAATCATTCATAAGTCGTTCATGAAGCCCATAACATGTTTAGAATCACGTATGCTTGTTTATTGAATCGCCGGTTTGATCGCTTTGATTTTGGCCTTAGCAATTCCTCTCGTTGCTCGTTTTGCTTCTATTTCGTCATACGAAGTGTACGTTGAGTTCTTGGCCTTATATTCAGGTCATAACCATGTTGAAACAAACATTTTTCATGTCCAAGTTATCCTAGTTTGATTGGTGTTTGATTGGAGTTTGATTCGTTAACCATTCGTCGCGTGATTCGAGCCTTGTTCTATCTTGTTCCGGTTGTCGTTCGGGTGCGTTTCCGACTTGTTTTGAGTTGGGTTAGACCCTAGAATGGTTGCCCATAAGTTTGGTACCATTTAGGACATGTTTAGACCAAGTTTTGAAGGTTCAGAAGCCCAGGCGCCCGCCTGGCACCTTGTGAGGCGCCCGCCTCAAGTACTGGGAGCAATTACAAAATGATCAGAATCAGGAGAAGAGCCTCAGCAGTTGAGGCGCCCGCCTGGAGGATGTTGAGGCACCCGCCTCAACATCAGATGTGCTTACGGGATTTTTTCCCCTGTTTTGAAGTTGAACGATTTCTATACCTAAACCCACTATCTAAACCTTTCTTAAACCTTCCTAACCCTCCTCACTTGTGTCCTAACATATCTAACTTGTTTTTAGAGTGGATTAAGAGTGCATTAGTGAGTCATTAAGCCACAAAATCAGATTAGTAAAGAGACCACAAGGTCTTGACACTTGTCCCACTCAACATTCAACCTCTTATAAGCCACAAATCAGCCATTTGACTTCTCATTTGCTGAGAGCATTTCCAAAAACGTGAGAGAGAGTTCTTGAGAGTTCTCCCATGGCTTCTTGAAGGTTTCCTCTTGGTCTTCCCTCATCCATTCTCCATTTGCTCAAGACTCCTTCATCAAAAGTGTAGAGCTCGAAGAGAAGATCGTTTTCAACCGATTAGTTTCTTTCTTTGCTTTCTTTGGTGTAGAACACTAGTAAGTTACTCTTCTTCTTCTTCTTCTTCTATTTAGTTCTCATTGACCCTAAGGAAACAAAGCATATGGTGATTGAGGTCAATGAGGACACATATATGCCTCCTATGCTCTCTTCTTGTGTTTTAAAAATATGAACTTGCTAGGAGCATGTATAGGATGATTTCTTGCTTATGAAAGTTTATAAAACTCTTTCATCTTGTCTATTTAAGGTTTTGAACATGCTAGAAACATGTATTATATTTGTGATGAAAGTGTTGTTATATGAGAATGCCCTAATTTATGCCTTCATGATATGTTGTGAAGTTGTTATGTGTTCTATCCTATAAATTGAACTCTATGATGAACATGAATCACATTATAATGCCTTGGTGAATTTACAACCTTGTTGAACCTAGAAATGACCTAGGTTGGGTTATGAAGCACATAGCTTCAATTTCTCCAAAATTGGGAATTTAGAGAAAAGACTCAGCGGACTGAGTCGACTCTAGGAAAAATTGAACATGTTAAACTCTAATTTCAATCCCTACGAAGTTTGGACACCGTTTGATTGAGTTACTCAAATATGAGCTTGGTTTAATTGTTTGCAATAAGATGTTATGAAAGATTGGTTTTGAGCAATTAATTGCCTTGACATGTTTTTATGGTAGAGATTAATACCCTACTTGGTTGGTCGAGTTTGCTCTTGTCGAATTCGGTCCTTAATTGGTTTAGTCAAGTAAATACCCACTTGTGCATCACATTGAGTCCAGCTGGCATTATTTGGTTTGTTTATTAAGTCAGGGTGGGACGATGCATCGCCTTCACGAATTATGAGATTCGTGTTCGCTATGGATTGCTTTTGCACTGGGCTTCACACACCTCCATCGCGGGGACGCGGTGGGAAGTAGTACTTTTGCCGTAACAATACGTGCCGTGATTGGCTTACTATCTAGATCGAGTAGGAACTTCGGTGAAAGTCGATGAATTCACAAAACATCGATGTAGCGCACGAACGAAGCAAAATGCATGTTTTGCGGAGCTCTGAAGCGGCCGTGACTATCATATCCTACTTGTATGATTTATTTTACGCACTTATGTGAATAATGTGCTAAGTGCCATATGATGATCATGTACTATAACTGTGATAAATGTCATGCTATAACATGAACATGTATTTTTAGTAACTTGCTAAGTCTTTCGACTTACCCTATTTGTTTGCTTTGTTTTCCTTAGATCCGAGCCGAGGAGACTCCGCGGTCCACGTTAGACTCGCTATTTCACGCGTTGGTCGCTTTGTGAGCAAGGTTGCTCCTTTGGACTTTTGTTATTAGTCTTTTATTTTGGAAATGACGTTGGGAAGCAAGTCATTTAGACTTGTCTTGGGAATTTTGTTGTTGTAGTAAACTTAAATATTAGATACTTATGATCTTTTGTATGCCGACTTGTATGTCGAGCCTGTTTATATGTTAATGGTTCATTACAGTGTCTTCCGCTAAAGCTCGTTTAATTATTGTTGTTGTTGTTGTCTCCGGCATGTTGTGGCCGTTGAGGTTATTATGAGCATGTGTTAATATTTAGGAGTAGTTGTTGGGTTCCTATGCTTGTAACGTCGAAGACTTGTTTATTTTAAGTTGTTTTAGGCCAAGTGTAGCCGGAAGTTGTTATCGTATGCGATGTTGCGTCACATGAATTTTATAATCCTACTTGTGCATGCTTGTGTATCTTGTCTATTTGGACGGCATGACTCGGGATCCGCATTGGGGTCTGGAATTCGGGTCGTCACAAAAGAAAAGAGCGCGACTCACGACAACTCTTTATATATCGCATGTGATTAAAAATATTGTGACGGATGAAGTATTCGTTTTTCATTATTGTAGACACCCCATTTCGTACCCTAGTATGTAATATGAAATAAAATATCAAGACACATTAAAACTTAAAAGGCTAACGAATGTCAAGTTACTGTGGTTGAAAAATGCAAAACGAAAAAGCAGATGCATAAACGGTGAAATCACAGGGGGCCTAAGTGCCAAAAAGAGACAAAATGACTGGGCGGCGCCCATAGCCACTTTGGGCGTGGTACCCAGACCCCCTATGGGCGGCACCCAATAGTCCCCAATGTATTGTAGCAGTTTGCCTTTGGTGCAATCTTTTCAACAAAGGAAGTCCCAATCCTCGGCACGGTTGATGATACTTACAGTGATGTGCGCTTGAGAGCCTTGGCAAGGCAAAGATACCGTCGTATCAAGTAATAAAGTTCAAATGCAATCGATCCACGAGAGGATAGAGCTAGAAATAAATCCTAAGTACTAAAATTGGGCACACCTAATTTTATCTAAGCTAACTTGGAAATTAGATTTAAAATAAAAATAAAATAAACAAAATAAATGCAAGAAAATAAACTAAATTAACGCCGGCGGTGAAAGCAGGCGGCAACATCAAATCAAGGTTAAAAGGTAGGATTGTGATATTTCTAGTCTAGCCATATCTATTTAACTCTCTATTTTTCACTCAAATTTTCGGTAGCTCCGGCGCAATATTTTCTACTTCAAGCCACGATAGAAAAACCTAGCTATCTCACTCATCCTTCGCTATCGCTCATATCCCCAACACACACAGCCTGGGCAAAATAGTCGCGATCAAGACTCAATGACATCATCTACGACCGACAATCTTAGAAACAATTATCATTTCGATTTCTTAATATAGGGCCGCCAGATCATTCTAGGGTTCAGGGTTCCTAATAATGATTCATGACTTCATTAAAGCATTAAACACACAATGATAATAACAAAAAAAAATATATGAAAGTAATACATCAAATGAGAGAGAAATTAAATTAAAACATCACATTCAACATAGATAATAATCACAATCCAAAAACATATTTAGCTCATCATCAAGGTATCAAAATAAATACAAAGTTTCTCCAAAAATTACAACATTAAAATAATTAAAGAGGTGGAAGAATTAAACCAATTAATGTTGTAATCTTGGGTTGACTTCAATTAATCTTGCTCCCTTGACCCTTGATTTGATGCTCCAAGCCTGAAGGCTGGTCGCTTCCTGAATCTTCAATAATGTCGGCTGGAAGGAGATATATTGAAGGCAGCAAAGGGACTCACAAAATAGGGGCAAAAAGGGAAGAGCCAGAATTAATTGAGGGCAAAAAAGGGAGAAAAGGAGAGGCTGGGTCGCGGCTGGGAAAGGGCTGAACCAGGCTGAATTCGCGGGTTGATCCAGGTGAGAAACGGGCTGGAGATGAGAGGGAATGGGCTGGAAAGGGCTTCAGGTGGGCAGGATGGGGCAAGGAAAGACGCGGGTGACCCGGATCCGGAAGGGAGGACGCGGGTCGCTCTGGATCAAGGCAGGTGACGTGGCCGCGGGATAATGCGACAACGCATTAATGAAGGAAAGGGCCGGCTGACAGTGCTGCCCTCCAACTTTCATAAATTTCTCCGGTGCCCCTTCCTTCCTGACTTGAGCGCCGAAGGTCCCTCTGCACCCAGACTTCGCGAAATGGTCCTCCGTTAAAGATTTCAGCCTCCGTTAGGCTGCTGCCCATTGAAACCTTTGACGAACTTTAACGGCAAGCATCAAAACTTAACATTAATGCCCGGAATTGCCTCGATTTGCAAATATTGAGCCGTAAAACCTTGAATATGCTTGAGATACCTACATAAAGCACAAGATACATAAAAATAGTATCTCAAATGCAATAAATTATCAACCAAAGCTCAAAATAAACAATAAAAGTCCGAAAAATAATGAAAATAAAAAGAAAATAACAAGCTTATCAACAGCGAAGGAAGTCTCAATCCTCGGCTATAAATAAAACCTCCTGGCTTCAGAATTTCACACACTTCACGCAGCAGTTTGTGAAAGTTCTCCCGAGAGAACACCGAGGTTATTTCCTCTCCAGCACCGAAGCTCTGCCAAATTGCTAAATCTCTCCCCTAAACACTAAAACTCTCCGGTCAAAGTGAACCCTAGTTGCCCTGCTAGGTTTCCGCCTTATTTCACCGGATCAAATATATCAAAAGGAGCAGTTACTCTGCCCGAATCTAGACGTCAAATCCAACTGAAACAAGTAGTTGCTCTGCCTGATTCAAGACACAATATCAAGCAAAAGCAAGCAGTTGCTTGAATCAAGACGTCAAATCCAGCCAAAGCAAGCAGTTGCTCAGCTCGATTCAAAACGCAATATCGAGCAAACGCAAGTAGTTGATCTGCCCAAATTCAGACGTCAAAATCAAGCAAAAGTAAGCAATAGCTCTTCCCGATTTCTGACTCCGCAAGCACACAAAGCAAGCAAACGAGCAAGAAGTTGTGTCGCCTGGATCCCGAGATGAAAAGCAACTAAACAGAGCATCCACGCTACCTGAAATCCAAGAACAACAAAGAAAAAAAAAGACTCCCTTTCTTTAAAGGACAGGAGAAGCACATGTAGACCGGCTAGTGGGCTTAAGCCCAGGTATACCGGGTTTAGACTCTCACGTTCCGGGAGGTAAGTTATGTCCCTGTAGTTATTTATTATAATCTTTAACTTAGAAAATAAATATCTAATTAAGTTTCCTTTCGGTTTATACTTTAATTTAATAATTATTATATTTCCTTTTCGTTTAAATTAGTTTATTTTCTGTCTTTTCTTTAAATGTAATAATAGTTATATTTTTCTTTTATTTTAATTAGTTTATTTTATGTCTTTACTTTCATGTAAATTAATTATAATCTCTGTCAGTTTAATTAGTTTTTTCTTCACATACTTTAAATATATAAATAGTTATGTTTCTTATTATTTAATAAGTTTTTTTTTTTTGCTTATACATGTAAATATAAATAAAGTTTGTTACTAGCATAGCTATTTTTCATTCTTAAAATAGCTTATAAAAAGTTGTAATTATTCTCTAGTTGTATTATTCCAGCTGTAATTTTACTTTCTTTTCTTTAATAAGTGTAAAGTTGTTTCTCTTTAATTCTTTCTTTCAAAATAATTCAAAATTGATTTTTTTTCCTTTGTAATGGTAAATATTTGTACCATTTTCTTTGAATTTTTTTCTCTTTGTAATGATAAAAGATAAAGTAAGAATATTTCAAAAAAATTATTCCCCACCCCTCGATAAAAGAAATAAATAAATTATATTTCTTATTTTGTTTGTCTTAAAAAAGTCTCATTTATATGTTTTAACCTATAAACTTTCATTTAAAAATACAAATATTTATTTTCAGATACATGATACTTTCGTAAGGTAGCACATATAAAAAATAATGTATTTAGTGATTTTTTAAAAAAAATTATGTTTACTTTTGATGTGCTGTCAACATAAAAAACAATGTTGAATGAAATAATCTCAAAACTTAGTTGATATATATTAGATATCATACTAATTGACACTTTTATTCATTACTGAAAGGCTTAAATTGTAATTTGATCACCTTACTTTCATGGATTATTTGTTAAGCTCGCTCTACTAATTTCTTTTTTATCAATTTAATCACTATACTTGGCATTTGGTGATAATTAGGTCACTCGGAGTCATTTTCGTTAGTTTAGTTTGATGGAAATGCCCAGCATTGTGGATTATTGGCTACATCAAGTGTTTGTTTCCGATTGAAACATAGGGTATTGTAGTGGTTAGAAACTTATGAAAGGGGACCTATCCGAATTTCACCCTGTTTTCTTTTAAATAATTATTCCCTCATTCATTTTTAAATTATTGTTTTGTTTAACTTGGTTTATGGATTAAAAAAATAATTGACTCGATTATTAATATATGTATAATATGAGTTTTCTTTAAAGACTATGTACACGTAGGATTGTATTGATGTAGTAAAAAATAAGGATTAAATGATAAATATGATTTTTTTTAAAATGAAAGTTTGCGAACATGACAAGTTTTTTGGAATAAACGAAAAAAGCGAGATTATAATTTAAAGACGAAGAGAGTATCTTATTTTGTGTATAAAATAATGTGTTGTCTTATGTGTCATTTTGTTTCGCATATGAGCTTTAAATAAAATATTAAATCATTTGGTGTTATGTCATCATTTTATGCACGTAATTAGATACTTATTAGATGATTCTAATACTCCTCTTTTCTTTTTCTTTTTTGGTCTTTCCAAGTGGTCATTTTTTAAATATTAGAAGCACAAACACAATTGTTTTCTAAATTATGTTTTTTTTAATTTTATATGTACTATAGTCTATATATCTATTTAAAAAATCATATCTTATTTAATTTTTTTCATTCATTCCCTCGGTTCTTAAATTATTGTCGTGTGACTTTTTTGTTAGATAAATATACATGGAAATATCTATATAATTACATAATAAGGAAACAATAAAATTATTATTTCTTAGAAATTTGCCGTTGTGGAGTAAAACTGGTTAAGGTTTGGAAGTCTGCTGGTGTACAAAGTGTTTTTGCGAAGTCTGCTGATGTGCAAAGCTCGCAAGGCTTCAGGTGGGAAGACTAGGGAAGGCTGCTATTGTAGAAATGAAATATGGTGGTTTGCGGCCCGTGTCCAACAGAGAGTCTCTTTAAAACAAATTCGTTCCTTTCTCATCAATGCTTGGAAGCTTTTACGGACGTTAGCTTGGTCCGAAATTTGTGCTCGCACATGAGTTTGGCAGCCTGAAGGCTAAATTGGATCACGAGTTGCAATGCCCATGCGGGCGCACGCGTGAGAGAGAGTCTCTACTCTACACAAGTTTACCCCCTTGTACATAAGGAGTTTGTATATAAACCCACTTAGGGCTCATTTGTCGCGGCTGGTGGCTTATAGCTGATAACTTAAGTTGTTGGTTGAATGACTTATGACTGATTTGATGATAGACTATTTGTTGCAGCTGATGAAAAATGACTTATGAGTATATTTTTTAAATAAGCTGGAAATTATTTATTTACTACAAATTGACCATAAACCATAAATTTTGAAATTAACTTGTCCCTTATTAAGGAAAAATGCTCATATTTATCTTTAAAAGCTCAACATGAGATAATATTTAATTAATATTTATTTACTTAATCCTACTTAAAACAATAAATAAATATGTAGCTATTTTTTATATTATTAGTATGTGTAATCTTTTACGTTTAACTTTTATTATTTCCTTGCTAATTTTTAATGTGAGTAGTAAAATATGCAGAGGTTGGAAATTTTCACCTTAAAACAAAATGAATAAATAATTTAAAATATTCCTTATCCCGCATTAAATGTTTATTTTTTTAAAAAAATCTTGAAATTAATAGTACTAGCTTCTTTTTTTTTTTTAATGTATTTATGAGAAAAGGGTAAGGTTGTAGCTGTTCTTGTATTTTTAAGAAAATAAAAAAGCTTAAAATTTTGGTTTTTTGACTTTGACTTTTTAATGTATAAATTGTGTTATACCTAACTTATTGGCTTTTAGATTATAAGCTGAAACATACATTTTAAATATGATTTATTTTAAGCTAAATGCAAAAAGTCACTCCAAAAAAGATGTAACAAACGAGCACTTAAGTTTTTGTTAATTTCATAATGTGTGACAAACTCACTTTCAACACCACACATTAATCATCCATAACTTATTTATCCATGAAGAAATAAATACATGGTTTCGATGTTCTCACGAAGTAGAACACATTTCCACAATTACTTTTGTTATTACACAAATGATTGATAAAGGAATCTGCCTCAACATTGCATAATTTTCTTCACAATACACAAATTTCAAACAACTTTTTTGTGTTAATAATTGTTATTAATTGGGCTTGTGACCCGATTATTTACTTCCGCTCACATAGAATAATATTTATATTAAATATTCATCAAATTTTCAATTGAAAAATAGTCATTTTGACACAAACAAATAACACAAGACAATAATTAAGGACCAGGAGGGGTAGATTAAAAGAGTTTGTAAAGTGAAGTTTGATTTTTAATGAACTAATTTTATTAAGTAAAGCAAAATGTAATCGTTGCTCTATTAATAGTAATATAGTTATAAAAAGACAAACTTATTTCTACTACAATTTTTGCTCATCAACTAAATTATCAATTATTATATCAAATAAACACACATTCGAACTAAATAACCACTTGCCCTTACTAAGTTGACAAAAATGTTACTCTCCTAATTATCTATTTCTATAAATTTTCTAACTCAAAAGATATCAAACGATATTTGGTTACTGCCCATATGAACAACATAGTTATTCTTCTATTATTTTTTTAAATTAATCAATAAAATTCATGATTAGAGTCATATTACAAACTAAGAAAAACTATTATTATAAGAATAATTGGATTTTCATCCATCGGCAGTGTAGAATATTTTTAACACAATGACATCTGTAACACAACACGTGGCCAACCTAAATCCAGTGTTTTAAAACTCCACACCTAGCTCCGCCTAGGCGCTAGGCATTTCTCCACCGCCGCGAGTTTCTTAGTCGTTGCCTAATCGGCCAAGTCGGTGCCTACGCCAAACCCAGCCGACCTTAATTTATTTTGTAGCTTTGATTTTGCGGCGTGGGTGACCGGATAAGGAAGGGGAAGTGGTAATGGTGAGGAAGAGAGGGAGGTAAAGAGAAAAAGGGTTTGATTTTGTGGATATTCGGTGGGTTGAGAGAGGGGATAGATTAAAGGGTTAGATTTAGGAGGAAAAATATTGGAGGATGAAAATATGAAGAGAGTTGATCTGCCGAAGAGAGAGAGAAAAAGAAAAAAAGGAAGAAAAAGACGGTCTGCCAGATAGAGAGAAGAAAGAAGAAGAAAAAAAAGATGAAGATGAAGGGGGCTGTCACGAGACTCAGAATTTAAAATGAGGAGGGATTAGAGAGGATATGTTAGACTGTGGGTTGCAGGGGCAATAGGTAGGTGGATTAATATTGTTTTTGTTTTTTGTTTTTTGTTCTAAAGTTGGTTGGTTTATTGCTTTCGGGTTGTTGGGAATTGAGATTAGTGGTATGTTTGTATACTTTTGTTCATTTTACAAATATAGACAAATGTTTGATAAAATGACAAACATAAAAAAATTAAATTTGTAGTCAATGTTTTTTATCTTTGATGCAAATTATCAAAAAAGTTGTAATTATGCCTTAATTCTAGACCCCGTCTAGGTCTCAATTACGCCCTGACTAGTCCCCTAAGCACTAGGCGCTAGTGTGTCGCCTAGCGGACGCCTAACGATTTCTAGAACCTTGCATAAATCTAAGAAAATCATGACAAAGATTGTGACTGACATGTGCTATAATCCAAGGAGAGCTTGTGTAAAAGAAAAATCTACACTGCTGGTGGATGAAAAATTTACTCTTATAAAAATTTATTTTATCAATCGAATTATGAGAAAACATGTGATTGTTGCTTATTGAAATTAAAAAAAAGTTACAATTAGATTTAATTTAAAAAATATAATTGTAAAATTCAATCCATTAGTAAAATCATATCTTGATAACTTGTTGTCGTAAACTCTCAATACTTTTTGCCTTCTAATAACAATTGATTCTAAATATTAATTATGAATTAAATAAAATTGTTAATTTATTCGATTAGAACCTTTGGTTAGATAAAGGTTTTGACGATGTCATTTAGGTTAGATTAATACACATTTATGATAGGATAACTTGTAAAAAGTGTTTTTGTCTTAACAAATTTTGATTACACATGTTTAGATGTTTCACTTCATTGAAACAACTACGACCACTAGTTCTCTTGAGTACCATCTGTATATACAAGCACACATCTCTTTGTAAAGAATTAGATCTTCTCTTTACACACAATACATAACACAAGATCAACACACTCACAAAGATACGACTTATAAAATAAAATACCGAGTACCATTCTATGAGTGCCCCGTTTTGAACTTTCCATCGTTACTGAAAAGCGAGTGGGTTTTAAAATTTCGAGGGCGTGGAATACGTTCAGCCTCGATGTAGACTCAAAAATATGTTTACAGAGTTGTCATCTCTATTTTACGGATTAAACATAAAAAAACCAAATATAACAGAATGTAAGGGTTCAGAGACTAATTTACGAGTTAGGAAGAGGTTAGGCACCTAACTCGCCTCTTCGGTCTCAAAATGAGTTTTTAACTAAATATGTTTTTTTATAAATTTAATGTAAATAAACATTTATATATATATATATATATATATATATATATATATATATATATATATATATATATATATATATATATATATATATATATATATATATATATATATGCGATGGGAAAAATAAAGGAAATCTCGTAACAACCACATTTATGAGTTGTAATAAAAACATATGAAAATTAAACTATAATAACAACTTATTTTATAACTAATAAAAATTATACTAGCATAACGACTTATATATATATATATATAAAATAAACTTATTAAATAAGAAGAAATATAACTATTTCTACATTAAAGTAAATATATAATAAAATACTAATTAAATATCTACATTTTAACTATTTTTATATTAAAGTATAAATAGAAAGGAAACTAATTAAAAATCCATATTTAATTATTAGATTAAAATAAATAACTACGGGGATAGAGCTTACCTCTTGGAGCGTGAGTGTCTGAACCCGGTATATGCCTAGGCTTAAGCCCACTAGGCGGTCTACACGTGCTTCGCTTGTCCTTCCAGGAAAGGAAGTCTTTTTGTTGTTTGTTGAAATCTAAGCAGCGTAACTGCTTGTATTTGTTGTTTTTTGTGTAAGAACTTGGACGGCGTAACTACTGTATTTGTTGCTTTCTACCTCTCTATTCGGGGGGCGTAACTGCTTGTATTTGTTGATGAAACATTGATGTCGTGTCTGAATTTCAACGGCGTAACAACTTTCTGCGACCAGATTAATAAGCTTATATGAAATACGTGAATTCTCAATGTTAAGTGGTTGACGAGTTTACTTTATAGCTCGTTATATTTGTTACAGTGTTGAATAGTTAATAAAGGAACAATCCTTGTGAACAATACTTGGAACACTTGGCGGTGTTTTGTTGTGTGACAATAATCTTTTAGGGAAGTGTAGGGCAACCCCAGACTTGACATGGGGCAAAGGGCAGTGTGAGTCAAATGTGGAGCTCTATGTGACCAACCCTTCGCTAATGGCCATAGCGGAGGTAATACTCGTTAGTGGCATGACTGCTGAGATTGTAGGGACTTGGCCTCGTGTCGATTTGGCACCCGGGTTGTTAATAATCTAATACTCTTGAAAGTGATCGATTGATGAGAACTACAACAACAATGAGTTATAAGGTCGGAAGTGGATGATTGGAGATGTATTTCAATCTTATATCCTTAATTGTGTATTTATATATCTATGCGACAGTTTATTTATTAAATGCTAAATAACATGTTATAAACTCTCTATATTTATTGTCATCATGACACACTTGATATGCTGCATCCATTCATAACGTGCATAAGTATAGTTGAACCTTATTGAGTTAAATCTCATTGTTTGTTTATTTGTTTTCTTTAGATCACAGTCAGACGAGGAAGTGATCGTGAGCTGTTCAGGAGTGTCAGAGAGCAAGTGGTTATTATTTTTGGTAGTTGTGGGTCTTGTCGACCTGTTTTTGTATAGAACTCTCAGTTGTTGTAAACCTTCTTTTGGTGGAAGATTGGATGTCTTCCAGTTGTGTATAGTTTGGTTGAAGTTTGTATAACTATGAATAATACTTTCTTTTAGTTTGTTGTATATAGTAGCGCAACCTGATTGCTGCTGCTCTTCCATTTGTTGTTGGTTTTTCTGTTTACAGATGGTTTAGTGTTAATAGCAAACCCATCATGCCCGATTTTAGACTCCAGTTTGGGGGTTTGATTTTGGGGTGTGGCAAATAATTAAGTGTCGCTACAATCACAAGCTGCAACCATAGTGATATATCTATGAAAAATAATGCTTTATAACTTGAAGAATGTGTAGCTGCTTTATTGATACAACAAAAAGTAATATCATCGCAAACTTGCAACTAAGCTTATAATCTGACGAAATCATTCGAGGAAATCATCAAAATAAACAGTTAAGTGAAATAAAAATAGATCGAACTGAAAAACAAATCTATTGAAATTGAAAAATACAAAGCGAGATAGCGATAGAGAGAGGGAGAGAGAAATAAAGATATGAGATCAATGAGTTTACCATTTAAGAGGTTGGAATAATCAGAAAATGAGAGATCCGGCTATGGTGCGTCCATTCTGCTATGCCTTTTGGATGCGGATTCGAGGGGAAGGGGTTCCGGAAGATGGAGAGAATCGAGGAATGAAGCGAGCGAGTTTTTTTCCCGATAGTTTAGAATTGGTTTTGTATTTTTACTTTTATTATGGAATTGATTAATTTTTATTAGCTAATTTGTGAGTTTTTTTTTTAAAATAATTATTTTTTGGCCCATAGGCCCGAAGTGCGCATGAGTTGGGCTTGAGTTCTAGAGACCGACACTATTTCAGCCCGACTCGGTCCACTATTAAGCGAGGCCCGGTGGGCTTGAGCCGCGCCAGGCTGGGCCGTTTGCCAGCTCTAACCATGGAGTCTTACCTCTTTTTTGAACTTTTTTAACATAAGAATTATTTTTGATAGACATGTTAAGTTTTGAACTTTTTTGAATGAAAATTATGATTTTAGGACTTTTTGGATATGAGAATTTTTGTGTGGATACTTTTAGGTTTCTACAATTGTTTTGAACTTTCCGTCCAAAAAATTGGATGGAGCGATGAATGTGTTATATGTTGCCAAGTAAAATGATTAAATTGAAAGAAAAAAATTATAGAGTTACCTTATTGTAAAAATTGAGAAAGTAGTGTGACCTAATTACAATTTAAGCCAATAATAAAAACGTTTTCTTACTTTTAAGCACAACGTTTGGATCGGCATAATTTTCCCGCCCACTCTACAATACTGTCAGTCAGTAAGCCAAAAACGCACAGACCTTTCTCACATCTTTCTCACACTAGCCTTTCGCCCTTTCTCTCAAGCTCTCACTCTTCAATCTTTTGCATCAACAATGTAAGTCCGAAAATTTTAATCTAAATCGCATAAAAGATGCATACTGATGTTTCTCTGTTTTTCTTCCCCTTTCACGCAGATTTTGTAGGATGAATTTTGGGTTTTGTATCAGTGATTAGGGCTTGTTTGGACCCTTGAAGTCGTTCATCCGGTAAGAATCTCTTTCTTTCCTTATCTAATTTATGCCTTTATATAATTACATCAGTAAGGTTCCCATTCTCTAAATCTCTTTCCCTTTTTTCAGAATTCAATGTTTCTTTTCCATTTATATTTGCTTAAAGTTTTTTTTTTCCCTCTCATTTCACTATTATGTGAGAGTATTAACATTAAATTTTATTTACGGGGATAATTGCTTTCTAAAGTCACATCTATTTTACAATGAGATCAGAGAAATAAGGTGGTACTACTTCCATGTTGAATGTAAACATGGAATGCATAGCTTTTTTCTATCTCTGGAATAAAGAAGAGAGGGATGCAGGTGGTCTGGAAAAGAATGAATGAAGGATTTCAGATAAATAAGAGGGTATTAAGACAGCTCGTCCCCCGACCTCTATTATATTAGTCAAAAGCGCTCCTATTAAGGAAGAAGTAACCAATGAAGGAGACACAACTTCAGGGGTGTCGAGTGGCATAAATGAAAATGTAACCAATGAAGGAGACACAACTTCAGGGGTGTCGAGTGAATGAATTCAGAACATTAAGGGTGTCGAGTGTATGAAATAAATGGCAGTTATGTTCAGTTATCACTGTTTAAGGGGAATCGGGTGTTACTATGCAGAAGTTCAAGGGAGTCGTATGTAAATTTCTGGAGTTGTTCAATTCTGTTAGATCAAAAGCTGTTACACAGCTTGATTGATTCAGTTAGTTGTTAGGAGATATTCTCTTTGTGATTCTCATATAAATGTATAATTCTTCAGCTCTGTATATACAAGATACACGAATAATAAAAGAGAGAATAATTCTTCTTCTTCCCAAATTCTGTTTCACAGTCCAAGTCATTTTTCTTACTTTTCTGTTTTCATGATTGATTGAGATTTCCTCAATCCTTCATGGTATCAGAGCTCTTTTCATGCTTCCGCATTCTAGATCAAACTTCAATTGTAGGTTTGCAATCGTAAACAATTAGAGAAATTCAGTGAGAATGTCTGGAGATAATCAAAGTAATGAAGAATCACAGCAGAGATCGGAATCTTCACAGAAATCAGATTCCTCACAGGAGCAAACATTTGAAGAAGTAGATGAATATGAATCGGTTGAGGTACATCTTTCTATTCCTGCTTCACATCCTTTATATCTGCATCCAAACGATCATCCAGGGGATGAATTTGGTCACTCATGTTCTCACTAACACAAACTACAATCATGGAAGAGAGCTATGATGATAGCTCTTTCTTCCAAATTAAAACTTGGTATTGTCACTGGAGTGCACAAGAAACCTAATCTGAATTCAAAATACATATCTCATTGGCAAAGATGCAATGATATGTTAATATCTTGGCTTTTAAATGCTATTTCTCCGGAGATTAGTGCAAGTCTGGTTTATTTCAAAACAAACAAGGAAATTTGGGATGACTTTGAATGTCGCTTCACTCAAGGAAATGGAACTCAAATATTTCAGATTAAGAAAGAAATGATGAATTTACAACAAGCAAATATGACTATTATCGCTACTTCACCAAATTTAGGTCCATTTGGGATGGATTTGAAGAGGCAAGCAATATGCCATGCTCAGTTGTGTTTGTTTTGCTCATGTGGCCCGCTTAAAAGATGGAGGAGTATAACCGTATTCAGAGAGTCACAGCTTCGATTGGTCTAAATGAATCATATTCTGGAATTAGAAGTACTATACTTGCTATGACTCCTCTTCCTAACATAAGTACATGTTTATCCTTGTTAATGCAAGATGAGAGAATCAAAGAATGCTCTATATTGCAAACTCCAAATTCAGCTTGTTATAGACTCCAAGATGTCAACTCCAGATTGTTTGCTAAAACCTTACCAGAAATAACAAAGGATATAACATAAGTGGTAATAAAGGCTCCAATGAAATAATAGAAGAGGAAATCTTAAAGGAAACTTGATATGTGATCACTGGTGAGGCAGACACACCAAATCCAGCTTGTTTTTTTACTTGATTTCCTCGAATGGCACAAGTTGCATGGCATCAAGCCGATCCAATTAAAATGCCAAAGAACTTGAAGGCCAAATCCATCAGCACTTTTCCTGCTGGGTTCTCATGTTAATGCTACCACCGATCTCAATCCGATGTGAGTAATATCGAGATGGAAATGTTTCCATGTCTCAAGATCATTACAACAAGCTCCCGTGATATGATCAATCAAAGTTGCTTCTTCCACATGCACTCCATCTCGCCGAACAAGTGGCCGGTAAGTGTTTTACAACTCCAAGTTTTATAAGTTCTACTCAATTCAATAGTCGCATGTAATGAGCTAGAATGGATCATTGATTCTCGAGCTACCGACCATATTTCACTTTTTCCTAAGCCCTTCCTTCTATTATATTTCTTCCTAATGGTTTACCACACATATTGGTCGTTAATCTCCCACTTGGTATTACACTATACAATGTTTTGTGTTCCTCGTTTTTTTAATTGTCAAGTGAGTAAACTCACTTCTCATAGCAATTGCTCCTTAATCTTTTTACCTTCCTACGCCTATTTCAGACTCGCCCACAAGAGCCAAGCGGGATTGGTAAAGTGGAAAGAGCCTGTATAAATTGAGCTTACATGGAATATCATCAACTACGCAAATTCTAACAGATCATCTTCTCAGATTCATTCTAATTTCGCCAAACTCGCATAATAGACTAGGTCATACCCCTTTTCAATCCCTCAAATACTTTCCCATTGATTGTAATAATAAAAATCTGACATTATCTCGTGATGTATGTCATTTAGCTAAACAATGTCGTATTCCTTTCCAATAAGTCAGCCATGCCTCTATTCCTTTTGCTCTTATTCACTCGGATGTGTGGGGACCATATCACCATAAAACCTACAATGGATTCAATTCATTTCTCACTATAGTTGATGATTTCTCAAGAACTACTTGACCTATTTACTTTCTTCTAAAACCCAAATTTCACATATATTCACACATTTCTAAAAATGGTCCGTATCGCTTAATACATCTGCAAAGCAATCAGATCGACAATGGTTCAGAATTTTTAATAACTCTCTTTCTTCCTCCCTTACATCACTTGGTATTGAACAACAAAGTACATGTAGAAACCCCACAAAGAAAATGGTGGTCGAGAGAAAGCATAGACACTTGCTCAACGTGGCCGAGCATTAAGGTTTCAAGCCCATTTACCAATCAAATTTGAGAATGTATCCTTATCGCAACTTATCTTATTAATGTAACTCCTACTCCTATTCTATCCTACAAACCCCTTATGAAATGCTTCTTAATCAAACCCCTACCTACTCTCATATCAAAACCTTGGGTGTCTTGTTTTTCTTCCACTTTAAAATCTCATAGAGACAAGTTTTCACCAAGAACAAAATGCATCTTCTTAGTGATACCCTTATGGCAAAAAGGCATACAAATTAATGACCTACAAAAATCATAAATTATATTTCTAGGATGTTTATTTTTA
>CM028383.1:71559997-71677465 GCA_013146195.2 Codonopsis lanceolata
ACGACGGAAATTTCCGTCGCTATAGGCTTTTTAAGAAATTAAAATCAATTTCATGATGCATTCTTTCCTGCGCTAAAGGTTTTTTTAATTAAATTCACTTCAGCCGATCAATTTTCCGTCGCTAAAGGATTTTTAAAAAATTAAATTATCAAATTCTTCAATCGCTAAAGGATTTTAAAAAAAAAATTTAAATTTAAATTTCAAGGATCTTTAATTTTCCCTCGCTAAAGGATTTTTAAAAAATTAAATTTCATTTCAAATGACGGAATTTTCCGTCGCTAATAATGAAAAAATACGTAAAAACACAACCATTATAATTTGTGTAACTGATAATATAACAATTAATACAAAACTAAACATACAAACTAAACAATAATATAAAACCAATTTAAATACATCAAACTCTAAATGTTATTAACATCAAAGTACCAAATATATACATACAAAATCAAACAATATCAATGTTTCAATTAACTTCAAACACTACCAATAATCAAAATGGGGGAGGGGGCCGATCTTGGAAGATATTTCGAAATGGGGACCTGATCATGGAAGGAGTGTGGAATACCCATGCGGCATGTGTTGTGCCATGCTTTGCAATTGTCGCCATAAGATCTCGCATATCGCCGCCGTTTTGTTCCCGATATTCCATAGCTAAACGTTGCTCCTCGCCCAATCGTGCTTCTAAAATCTCTACCCTAGAAAGTCAGCCGAGGGTTGGGCCTAATATCAAACGAGCGACGTCTTGACGATGCGCATTGCAACCCATGATCCCCCATTCCGAACACTCTATCTCCCTTCTTTGTTAGGTCCGTCAAGGGTCAAATCTCTCCAAACCTCGAGGAATAAAAGGAATGGGTGGGTAGGGTTTGGTAAGTGGGTAAGGTCAAGATCTTCCTCCAATACCCTCGACCTATATCCGCATCGCCAATAAAACAAACAAATATTATCTTATACACAATATAATATACATAAATAAATTTACATATTCAAAAGAAGGTATTTCAATTAAAGATTACTTACAAATGCCGATGCCTTGATCTATCATCAACCCAGCGGAGGTCATCGGCGTAGGTACCTGGGTCTAGTATGTGTACTAATAAACACATCAAGAAAACTTACATCGCCATATTCCTTTCCTACAATCATTATAATTACTTTAGTTAAACCAAATAACATAGTTTCATGGCATTTCCTCGAACACACCATATTTGGTTTCGAAGTCAATTAAACTGATTTCATAGCATCAACTTGGTTACCCAGCTAACAAACGTCCATAAATCGGTATTTAAACATTAATACACTAAATTTACACTAGTATACGTACCATACGCATATGATGCTCAGCCACATTTATTGTCCCCATAGTATGCTTTCGTGCCACTCCCCGCGTGCTCAACCTATTTGCCATAGCCCGATTGAGATTGCGGCGGCCTTCTTCGACCCCCAGTGAGTGCAAAACTCAAAACACCTCCTCGGTCATCCACGCTCGGCCTCACGGGAGTTGCACGATTCTTCCAACATGCTTTTTTTGTGTTACCTATTAAAAATATAATCATCTCATTAACATATAATGATAAACATTATAAAATTAAGCTAAGGATAGATAAATGTGTTACCTATTAAAAATTTAGTCATCTCATAAACATATAATTATAACATTATAATATTAAGTCAAGGATAGATAAATGTGTTACCTATATGATCCCTATATAATTTGCTACACTGATCTTTGAAAACTTTTCTTTATCACCTCCTCAAAGTCGTCTCCATGTATATTTCAACTACAATATAAAATATAATTATAACATTTTCATTACAAACTAACATTTAATGAAAATTAAAAATATTAAGACATTACCTTCGAAGGCCTCCCAAATATTTTCCTTCTCCTTGTCGGGCACCTTTGTATCACGAGGGCCAAAACCCGTTACGGAGTACTCGCGCGCCAATACTCTCCCAATCCAATTGCTAGGGCGAAGGGTATGCACCTACAAACCTGCCAAGTATATTTATACAATAAGGAATTAACTTAAATGTTAATGAATTTGATATAAAACAAAAAAAAAATTATATCAAAGTAAAGAATAGTACTTACTGATGGTAAATGGGAGATAAATAGATATATATCCTCCCATCGGCATGATAACGATTAGTATCCGTGGTACCTAATCCGGAGGAGGAGCCTGGATGCCCGTCTCCACCGGACGCTGCACCGCCATCAGTCATATCAACAGGCAGGGCGGTTGCATCGATCAACATGCCAAATAAGCGGCGGACCTTCTTACCCGCTCTTGAAGGTCTATACGAACTCATCTCTAAATACAAAAAAAATATAAAACTTAAGCAATAGAAAACAATACATTGACAAATCTTCTTACAATGCTCGGACACATAAATTTAAAGCTTTAAAGATCTAAAGCAATCACAATATAGTTAACTTGTGGAATAACTAATACATAAATTATAAGAGTATGATCATTGTTAAGTACATTTATAAGAGTATGATCATTGTTAAGTACATATTTTGAGATTTAAAACTATTATGAATCTTCTTCCTCATCCTCATCATCACCGGACTCTGAATTACTACAAAACTCAAGTTCTTCTTTTTTTTTTTTTTTTTTTTTTTTTTAGGGAAGCAGGGCGGCACCTGCGGATATTTTATTAATAAAAAAATATATCACTACATGAGGGGGACAACCAGCCTTACCCAAAGAGGGGGGACAAAGGAGCCTAACCTCTAAAACAAGAGATACACAGAAACAAAGGATCAACAAAGAGAAAACAAATTATCGATTTCGAAAAGAGACAACTCCCAAAGCATCATATTGAAGAGCTTCTCTCCTTAGGAAGTTTCTACCATCTTTGTAATCTATTCCTCTTTTAGTAACTTGAAGCAACTAACCTATTATCCTATTCCCCTCTATAAACATGTTGGACAACATAACTTCCAATCAAAGAAGAACAACAGACGGTATTAGGTACTCTACTATCCAAGGACAACTGAAGCCCGTCTTTGAGAGCGAAGCAACCCAAAGAATCAACCTCCACAATAACATTCTCCGCAAATCTCGCAAACGAAGGCCATCACAAAGAGCACACGATTCCGCTATAGTGTTTGTTCTGACCCATAAAATCGAGAAAAACTAAAGATGTACATCCTCCCGAATCACGAATAACACCTCCTCACGTTGCAAAACCATCAAGCCACCATCGTATTTAGTTTGAAATAAAGGCGGAGGTGCCTTCCAACAATCCATTTACCTTTACATATCTTAGGAGAAACAATTTTGACATCAAAATATTGACCAGCGGTTCTAGCATTACCAATCTTTTTGGAAGATAGACCCAAACATGTCTTGTAAACCATCCGTTACACATATTAAGTTGACATTCATTGGGATGTTATCAAAAGCCTTGCGAGAAGTCCAAATAGCCCATCCCAATAAAAGTGTGCCCACCTTCATAGCCCCGGCGGTTCGAATGGAAGCACCGCCGTCAAATATTGAAGAGGTCTTTGGATCAAGTATAATGAAAGACGATTAAAAGGAAGAGCCACTTACCCATAGAAGATGCAATTTCTGAGTGAAGAAATAAATGAGGTATCGATTCCCTATCTGGATTGTCCTTGCAACAAACACAACGAGAAACCACTGGAACATGACGCGAGTGCAAGCGAAGATCAACTGGAACAGCTTGCATGTATAATTTCCAACCAAAGGCGCTAATCTTTGTTGGAATCCATTTCGCCAAATTTTCCCTGCCCACGCTATATTAGGAGATCGATTTCGACAAAACTCCCAGTATTCCTTGGAATTAAACAACCCATTAGTGGAGAGACTGAAAACTAGCCTGTCTGGAATGTGTTCCTGAATGTTAATCCGCGCCATGAATCAAACTCGAGTACTTCTTTCAGGACACCGTAATACTCAAGATTTCCTTTAAGAGTCACACCGCTATTCCACGTTAATTTTGACTCCCCATAAGTTTTGGTATGAAAAACATAACCATTCACAAAATAACCGTTGTATAAATTAACGTTCAAGTATGGATCTGGCGCTAAATGTTTTAACCTCGCAGCTTTGGCATCACCGGATGTTCACTATCTATAAAACAATATGTAACCCATGCTCGGCTACAATTTTAAGATTGAATGTTTTAAAAAGTGTATGGACAAATTTAAATGAAACGATATATTTACATATTTCCTTAGCCAACTTGGAAATTCTTTTGTCATCTAATCGTGATGAGTTACGGAGATAAATCTCGAGCTAAATCTTCAAACATTCTGCAATAGGATTGAATAAGACATTTCATATATATGGAGGTAAACATGCATAATTTAATCAACGAGGCGTAAACATAACTTACTTCACATATTCCTCAACCTCGTCACAGTTAAGAAGAACATTGAGTGAGATCGCGTCAAACTCCTTGGCGGTTAGCATACGCGTACCAACCCGTTTACCAAGGAATAGACTAGGGGATGAAAATACAGAGATGCTACCATTAGACACCGGATAACCACCATCATAATTGCGTCCAACCCTAGTCAATCTCGTATCAACATCACGATTAAAATATGTTGCGGCAAAGGCAACAATCTCATCTATAATAACAGCCTCTGAAATTGAGGCCTCAACCCTGGCCTTATTGCTCATCTTCTTTTTCAATTGTCCAAGATACCTAAAAGTCATTTGTAATTAAAACATAAATAATGTTAAAGAAGGTATTGTTAACGCTCAAATTATCGAAAAATAGAATAAATTCAATTACCTCTCAAATCGATACATCCATCTGTATTGAACTGGACCACCGACTCTAGCTTCGTATGCCAAGTGGACCGGTAAATGCTCCATAGAATTGAATAACGAAGGAGGAAATATCTTCTCAAGTTTGCACAAAGTGACTACAATGCTCTCGTCGAGCTTTTTCATGTCATCGACGCGTAGTGTGGTAGATGTTAACGCTCGGAAAAACTCACTTAACTCTGTTAATGCCACCCAGATATTGTTAGGCAAGAGATCCCTGAGAGCAATCGGAAGTAGTCTATCCAGCAAAACGTGGCAATCATGACTCTTCAAACCCTGCACTTTCCCTTCCTCTAGATTGACACAGTTACCAATGTTAGACGCATAACCATCCGGAAGCCTTAAACTCTTGAGCCATTTCAAGATGTGTTGTTTGTTTTCCTTTGTAAGCACGTATTGAGCCATTGGTTTCACTATTTTACCATTGACCTCAGCCAACTCTAACGCCGGCCGCCTACAAATTTCCTTAAGGTCCATTCGACCTTTGATTGTGTCTTTAGTTGCCTTGAAATCCATCAACGTGTTAAAAACATTATCAAACACATTCTTCTCAATGTGCATCACGTCAAGGTTATGTCGAATGAGATTAGTTTTCCAGTATGGCAACTCCCAAAATATACTCCTCTTGGTCTAGTTATGGGAAGTCCCGAACCCTTGAATTCTGTTCTTTGAAAACTTTTTCCCCCACCGAGGTTCGGGGGGCAATCTAGATACCTCTCTATAGACCGCTTCACCACTCAAACGAATCGGGGGGTCGTCATGATCATTCTTATTCTTTTTAAACGCATTCTTCTGGGTCCTGAAAGGGTGGTCCTCCGGAAGAAATTGTCTATGGCAATCGAACCAACATGGTTTTCCAGAGTGCTTTAGCGTGAACGACTTTGTGTCACTCATACAATACGGGCAAGCCAACTTCCCGTGGGTGCTCCACCCCGATAACATCCCATATGCGGGGAAGTCATTAATTGTCCACATCAACGCGCCTTCGGGATGAAATTTCTCTCGTTTGAAAGCATCCCACGCCGACCCCATCCTCCCAAAGTTGTTTCAATTCATCCATCAACGGTCGGAGATAGACGTCAATGTTCTTTCGGGGTCGTTTGGTCGAGGGGTGAATAAAGACAAGAACATGTAAGGATCACTCATACACAACCACGGGGGAAGATTGTAGACAGTGGCTATAACCGGCCAACAAGAATAAGATTTTGCCCCAAGACCAAACAGATTGAAACCATCAGAGCAGATACATAACCTTATATTTCTTGCTTCAGACGCAAAGTCCGGATAAGTATTATCAAAGTGTTTCCAAGCTTCCCCGTCACTAGGATGAATCAACACACCCTCTTCACGCGAACTTTCCTTATGCCAACGCATTGCTTGAGATTTAGACGCGTAGAGGCATTGCAATCTCGGAATCAACGGCATGTAACGCAACTGCTTATGTGGTTTGTTTTTCTTGTGCTTTGAACTACCCCTCTGATTTGGCTTATATCTACTTTCTCCGCAAATTGAACACTTTATCTTCTGTGCATCTTCCTTGTAAAATAGCATGCAGTCATTCTTACACGCATCGATCTTTTCATAACACAGTCCAATCTGCCCAACCAACTTCTTTGTCTCATAGAAGTTATTGACCATCTTATTCTCTTTCGGCAACAACCGCTTAATTGCTTTCATGATACGATTATAAGCAGACTGACTAATATTGCAATCAGCCTTTATGTTAAGGAGCTCAGCTACAGCCTCCAACACATTGATCTCACAACCCGGATAAACCTTCTCTCTCGCAGAGTCCATAACATCAATAAATTTCTTGGCTGTAGGAGTTGGTTCCTGCTCTTGGTTCCCTGACCAATCAAATTCAGGACCAGCTGCATCCCTAACCATATCTTCCATATTCAAAGGTGGTTCTACATACACAATCATAGGATCGGGTTGAGGAGGTACATGAATATTCATAGGGGGATTATTTGAAAGATTTGGACGCACTATGATTTCCTCACCATGAGCTATCCACCGTTTGTACCCGACTTCAAACCCGTTTTGCAAAAGATGTTTCTGAGTTTCAATCACCTTTAGGAACTTGTTATTACGACACTTGACGCATGGACACCTAATCTTATCCCCATTCATGTAAATGGGATTACGTGTAGCAAATTCAATAAACTCCTTCAACCCTCTTATGAACTCATCTGTGATACCCATTTGATTTGACAACCTCCGATTGTACATCCAACTACGATCATCATTACTAGACATCACTCCTACATTACAATGTATATACACATACACTGGAATGTTAATTAATTACTTGATTTCAGGTCAGGCTTCTATCCCATTCAGAAACTCACGATGGTATGTACTTTAATTTAATCACATTATTGTCTATATGTTATTGCAAGATACCCAAGGTAATTTCGGCAGCACTTCCGCATGACTCTCCAAGTGCGACATGTGGTCGTTACAACCCACGCCTAGTATACACCGAGAACAATGGAAAATGCGACCAAAATATCTAAGATATCAAATACATTAACATTTATAAAAGACAATAATGTTTTAAAGTACACACACCGTACATTTCCAAACTGTCCAAACGGACAATTCAAGAACCTATAATAGATGTTGACCACAACACGAACATCAAGCACATGTTGAACCGCAACACCCATTAAGGATTCTCGAACGGGTTTCTAAGCTTTTAACTTTATTTAGAAGTGGTTTACAAATGCAATTGACATGGAGGGACCAAAATTGCATTAGAACCGACATTGGAATAAATTGTCAAGTTAGACAATGAAACGACACTCGTCCTAACTAGCTAATATGTTCTATAACATGTTCATCATATTATTCACATTCCTAATCACTAACTCCAGTAATTACTAGTGTTTTAACTTCTACCAAACGAATTATAAGTTATAAGGCTAAAATTATGGGCTAAGGTTTCAGATTAGGTTTAGGTTAGTTTTAAAGTTTAGGGTTACGGTTAAATTAAGGGTTAGGGTTTGTTAGGTTTAATTTAAGTTGTTTATATTTAGGTTTGGGGTTTATGTTTAAGGTTAGTGTTATGGTTTAGGTTTAAGGTTAGAGTTATGGTTTAGTGTTAGGTTTTTAGGTTAGGGTTTAGGTTTAGGGTTAGGGTTAGGTTTGGGTTTATGGTTTGGTTTAGCTATGGTTTAGGTTTAAGTTAGGTTATGGTTTAGGTTTGGGTTTAGGTTTTGGGTTGGGTTGGGGTGGGGGTGGGGTTATGTTTTAGTGTTATGGTTTAGGTTTAGGTTAGTGTTATGGTTTAGGTTTAAGGTTAGTGTTATGGTTTAGGTTTGGGTTTAGGTTTAAGGGTTAGGTTTGGGTTTAGGTTGGGGTTGGGGTTGGGGGGTTATGTTTTAGTGTTATGGTTTAGGTTTAGTTAGTGTTTGGTTTAGGTTTAAGGTTTAGGGGTTTAGGTTTGGGGGGGGGGTTGGGGTGGGGTTATGTTTTAGTGTTATGGTTTAGGGGTTAGTTATGGTTTAGGTTTAAGGGTTAAGGTTATGGTTTCTTACTTAGGTTTAGGGGTTTAGGTTTATTTTTTTTTTTGGTTGAGGGGGGGGTTTTAGGTTATGGTTTAGGTTTAGGTTAGTGTTATGGGTTTAGGTTGTTATGGTTTAAGTTAGGTTTAGGGTTAGGTTCGGGTTATGGGTTATGGTTTAGTTAGTGTTATGGTTTAGGTTTAAGGTTATATGGTTTAGGTTTTGGGTTAGGTTTTAAAGTTATGTTTTATATGGTTTACTATAGGTTTTTACTACTTCGTCGGGTTAAGGGTTTTAGTGTTATGGTTAAACAAATAGCTAGTAGGTTTGGATTAGGACTATAGGTGTTTATTTAATTTACTAGAATCTAATAGACCATTATACAATTGCAAAAAGAATTTCTGAGTCAAATGTTGTAAATAAATATTAAGGTCCCGACATAATTTGCACTCACCAACTTTACAAATAACTCAATCAAGAAAAAAAAAAGATAAACAACATAGCTCAATTATTGTGTATTCACATTTGAAAACTTGACCACCAAATTTCAACCTCTGACTAGAAACATACACCAATTTCCATTACCCATCATAACACAAGTATATCACAAAAATTGCACCACGCAAGAGTTTATGGAATAAAACATAAGAATGGGTCTTTTCTCGGTTTATTTTTTCGAGAGGGGTGACAAATTATTCATTCCATCTAATTTTTTTGTCCAAAAGTTTAATTTGCCAAACAAAGATTCAATTTTCATGATGGGATTCATTGGAATCAATATTACTTATCGAACGGGTTGCAATTAAGTATTTCTAACCATCAAACATGTTCAAACAAAACAGAAAGTTCATAGGCTAACACATTTAATCGTCAAGCTCGTAGGGCACTAATATGCACCTAAATGCATCTTAAACCATTAACTGACCAAGAGAACTTGGTTACAAGTAAGTTTCCCATTCAATTACACCCCCCAACCCCTGGGTCTAAGAAGGCGATGATGTAGGCTCAAATGAACACTATTTTAAGAAGCCCAGTAAGAGAAAGAGACAGGGATAGGAAACGCGACAGTCATAGATACAGGTACTACGCGAGAAATAGTTAAACCTGGCGATTGAAGAACAGGCGTTGGAGGCTTGCCATACGTGGGGAGGACGACCGGAGATGGGGTTTCTTAGCCAGGAACAGTACGACGCTGGATCTGAAGGCGATTGTGGGTGGAGATGGAGGATAGCAAACAGAGTTAATCGATTAAATAGCAAACCAATACATAAAATCACAAAATAAATACAAAAAAGGCAAGGGAGCTCACCTGATTTGGTAGTAGTGGTGGCGGTGGCGCAGCAGATGGCGATCGTAAGAAGACGAGGGAGAGAGTGAGTGAGAGACAGACCCGGCTAGAGTGGGTGTCGGTGATGGCGAGGGTGGCGGCGAGCAGGTAGCAAGCAAGGGAGGGAGGCGACGATGAAGAGATTCAGATCGAAGGGGAGGGAGGCGGCGATGAAGAGATTCAGATCGAAGGAATTTTGAGAGAGAGGCAAGGCTGCATTTGTTTAGACGAGTAATTTTAGGGTTGCAAGATCAGTAACTTATATATATTTATACCTAGGGTTTTTTTATTATTATTTATATTTTGATGGTAATTCAATTTATTTTGTCTATGAAACACGTTAATAATAATTTATTTTGTACCTAAATTATTAGTTGCTAATTTAATTTTTGTTCGGCTTTTTTTTGTTCGGCCCACAATTTCGTATACAAATTATTAATTAATCCCTTCGTTACGGGCAAAGACACTCTGTTTGAAAGTCAATTTTTGTAAAAAAAAATAAAACTTTTCAGTAGTTTATTAATAATAAAATGACCTTTACGATTTTACAAATATTTAGTTGTAATTTCTTAATTGATTGCTATCGTAATCAAGTCAATCTCAATTTAATTTATGTCTGCGTTTGGAGTATTTGTATTTTAATTTTTTTCTTTTTAATTGTTATCGTACTTAACTTAATCAATTGAATTTTTTTTCCGACCCACAATTTCGTATACAAATTAACTTAATCCAGTAGTCGCCTTGCAGATAAAATTTTCTTTTTGTATTTTTACAGTAGTTGCAATTAAAATATTTATTTCTTGGTTTTTTTTATAAAATAAACATCAAAGTAACATGTTTTATTTTGTTACGTATTTGAGTTTTCTTCCCTTTTGGTTGTGTAGTGTACATATATCCAATCCCTACAAATTTTGTTACGTATTAATTTATTTTCATATTATCTTTTTTATTTATTGATAAATTCTTAAATTGGCGCCGTGCCATTGGCACGGGCAAAAGTACTAGTTTATACCTATGGTTTTTTTTTTAAGTTAAGTTAAGTTAAGTTAAGTTAAGCTAAGCTAAGCTAAGCTAGATTAAGTTATATTACGTTAAGTTACGTTTAAGTTAAGTTAAGTTAAATTAAGCTAAGCTAAGCTAAGCTAAGTTAAGCTAAGTTACTGAATATTTCAGAATTTAATTTCAGATTATTTTCAGCGACGGAAAATTCTGTCACTGACAAATTCCGTCGCTGATGCTGAATTCCGTCGCTGATTCCGTGGCTAAAGGTGACCTTCAGCGACGGAAATTTTCGTCGCTGATGCTCAATTCCGTCGCTAATGATAAATTCCGTCGCTAATCAGCGATTTCTAGTAGTGTGCTACGGAACCTCTAATAAACTTTTACATGAAACACATTTAAAAAAAACCTTATAAAATAGCCCAACTCGAACCCTAGAATGACTTAAAACAATGCATTGCAAAATTAACCACACAATACAAAATAACATAATTAGAGTATGTTTCTCAATTTCAATTGAAACAATGAACTCACAACTCGACCTAAAAACACCATACTAGAAACAAATTCAAAATACCTTGAAAACAACTCAACTCAAACCCTAGAATGACCTCAAACAATGCCAAAATTAAACACACAATACAAGACACCACGATATAGACCCTAGAAAACAACAACAATTGAAGAAAAGATTCAAAATGTTCGAACAAGTAAGGCGAAAAACGAATCGCAAACAACAAACAAGAGAAGAAAAAACTTCATACGAACAAAGAGGCAATGAGAGCAGAAAAAGCTTCAGAGAAAGATTGAGATAGCAAAGATGTGGAGAAAGGCAAACAAAAATGATAGAGTAAAGGCTAAAAGAATGAGCGGGAACAATAAAATAGACACTGCAAGATATCAAAAAAAACATAAAACAGGTGGGTTATGAAGTTGGGCAGGTTGATAAGATCCGTCTTACGAATTGGGATCCGTAGGACGGTCTTATACAAGTTTTTGCCTTAAAACTAACTACTAATGATATGCCTACCTTGTCAAGAGATTTTGGAGCCTCACTTGACAACCTAAGATTCATGACATAAAAAAAATACAATAAGGTATCAAAGAAGATAGATTGTTTCACAAACTTTATAATATATATATATATATATATATATATATATATATATATATATATATATATAGTGAAGTGACTTGTTTTTTTATTGGTTACAATGGTTAACTACATAAAGGAGTTTTTTCTCTCTAAACCTTTTTTTCCACATTGTTCAACGCCATTCAATTTTTAAAACAAGTAAATTAAAAGTCAAACTTGTTGCCTTGGGGTCCGTTTTGTAAGACTAGCTATCCCATGTAAGTTTAGGATCACAAGAACAAATTGCAAATTTCATGTATACGTGTCATTGCAACGAATCTTGTAATTGTAATGAATTTCATATGTTACTCACTTGCAACCATAATCATCTATTATACAAGTACAAGCTAGCTATGATTGCTCTAACATAATGGAACAAAAAAAACATAATTGCAGTAGGTCAACCAAAGAATCAAGCAAACAAATTAACATAATCCAACATTTGTGAGTAACTAGAACAAACCCATAAAAGAAAGGTAAAAGGGTCTCCCTACAATCAAAAAACATGAGTCATGCCCAACACTATTGTTCCATCAAACCATTTTATAAACAAGTCTACAACCCATTATGTACACATTTGTCCAATGGGCCAAGATAATGAGGACCATTGAAAATTGAGTCTCCCACAAACATACAGAACCAGGGCACTAGTGTGGGTTCTACAAACATGCAAAATAATCTAAACATTTTTGCATTGGAGAATGCAAAAATTGATTTGGTTCTACTAAAATGCAAACTAGAGAGCCGGAAGTTATCTAGATACCAAAATACTCTGAAATTGATATTTAGTCAATATCCACCAATCTAACTTCTCCAGCACACTAGTTATGTTTGGTTAAATTTCATAAGTCATTTAAATTTTGTTGGCTAGCCTATTCCCTAATCCTTCTCTCATCCTTGCCCCGACAGGGAAGAATGACAAGAGATTAAAGGGTAAAATCCCAAAATAATTACATATAATCATAATATGTACAAAAAAATATTATATATATAATCATAATGCATAACTAAACATCAGATTATTTGTTTCTAATAGAAAGTGGAAACATAAAAATGGGAGTGTAGGTATATGATATTTTTAACTTATTAAAAAAAATGTAAACGACAAGAGATTGAAAGTATATGATTCAAAGACGAACCTTTAAACAGAGAAACCACGGTCGAACAACGGTGGGTGTCATCAACAACAGAAAACAGTTGATCGAATTTCATAAGCATCAGTTGAAGTTTAACATAAACCACACCATCAAATAAATTCCAAGCATCATCGATACCAGGCGCCATAAAATCCAGACCTGTATTCAATTGATAGCAAATCAATCATGACTTATTTAACAACAGAGGTAACTTTCCCTCCCCCCCCCCCCACTCTGTAATTTATCAGGCTTTTGTAGTCAAAAATCAATTTCAGGAAGAAAATTTTACATGACAGTTTATTCTTCAATGACTTCTAGGGACCATAATTTTAAAACCGCAGGGTAATGACGGCTAAACTCTATAAGCTTCTCCTAACAGAGAGGTACCATTTGAATTCTAGGACTGTTTACTCTTCAAGGAAATAAAAATGAACAAACTCATGATAAAAATCCAAACTTTTTTCAACAATGTTGTTGAAAAAGCCAAACAAAATGACCCACCAGCACAATCTACGTGTGAAGTAAAGAGAGAGGGGACTCACAGAAGAACAACCGGAGGAGAAGCTACACCACCGAACCGGAGGAGGAGAAGCAAAGTGTGTGTTTTGTGTGTGTCTGCGCGCAATTTATCCGGGATCGGAGGGAGTACAATTTATGCCGATTGTAGGGACTTGGAGCACAGGGTTGTCAAGGAGCGAAAAGAGACACCGAAAGGGCTAGGGTTTTGGAAGTTGGAAAGGAGGAGAGAGAGAGTGAAACGAACCGAAAGCGATAGAAGGGAGAAAAAGAAAAGAGTCGGATCAGGAGGCCTACGAAAATCCTGAATAGGAAAGCTGAGAGCAACCACAGGTCCACAACAACACTAACTACAAACTCTCTACAACCCATTTTAGAGATTTGTAGCTTCAATTAAACCTACAATGGGAGCCCAAACCAACTCTCTATCTCCAAAGTCAAGGAAACAACTCTTCTAATTTGAAGAGTTATTTAGCTTGAATAGTAACATATCTCTCTCTCCAAATACAAGGTTGCTAGCATTTTCCAATTAATATTTAACCATGTTAAAATTTATTTTATTAAAAATTAATTACGTTATTCATTCCGGGCAAAGAGTTCCCGTTTGAAAGTCAATTTTTTAAAATAAAATGACACTTTTAGTAGTCTATAAGTAATAAAATGATATTTTTATGTCTTCATTTTTTAAAATAAACTTTTTAACTGAAACATTTCAAAATGGAATAGTGGACTCTTTACCCAAAACGGAGTGAGTATATCACTTTCTTTTTCTTTATGTTTTTTTTTTCGTTGCAAGCAATTGAAACATCCCAAAAATAATTCTTTTTGTTACTACATTATCATAAAATTTTATTTATCAATTATATAGATCTAAAGAGATACATATTTTATTTACTCTCTCCATTCCGGGTAAAGAGTCAACTAATTCACTTTTGGATGTTTCACTGAAAGAGTTTACTTTCAAAAATTAAGGCATAACAAAGTCATTTTATTACTAATGAATTATTAAAAGTGACATTTTCTTAAAAAGTTTGACTTTCAAACGAGAAATCTTTGTCCAGAACGGAAGGAGTATATTTTATAAATTTAAAATATAAAACATTTCATCAAATTGTGTTGGAAAAATAGAAATAAAAATGATGAAAAATATATTTGCAATTAGGTTTGTTAGTTGATATTTGAGAGATTTTAAATTTTAGAGAAATATAGAGACTACTTATTGGAGTGGATTCTTTTTTGGAGTGTTGAAAAAGTGTAATTGGCACAAAAAACAAGGTGTTTGAAGAGTGGTTTAGAGATCCACCAGTGTGGATGCTCTGAAGTCCGAAGAGATTATACCGATGATATTTTTGTCATTTAATTACACCTGGAAAGGTGAAATTAAAATAAAAATATTTAGAAAAGAAAGAAATGCAATTAAAAGACAAAAAAAACTCTTCCTACGTACCCTTTGTTAATCTACGTCAATAAGTTCGTTAATTACCTACACATTTTTTTTTCATTTGAAAATATATTTTCTCAGTCATAATCTTCTTAGATAAGTCTTACTGTCACCTCATTAACTTTACACTTTAATATTATTTATATATTTCTCAAACAATTAAATTTAGATAATTTTATTTAATATATTTCATATTTAAATATTTCGTATAAATTAATTAATTAATAAATAAAAACATTAATTAATTTATAAATCCATTACCGTGCGTGTGGTGCACGTGCCAGCTTTAAGCAAGCAGTGCACCACACCGATGCTTCCTTAATCCATTCTTCCTCCCACTGTTTTCTTTTCCTATTTTGGAAGAGAACACTTCATCTCTCCTAGCTCACCATTTTGGAAGATTTTTTAGTCACCATTGCAAAATGTTCTCTTCCTATTAGAAAGTGTGTTTAGGAAAAGAGCAATTGTAATGCTTTTCGAGCATCTTCATTACCAATGTAGATGTGAAAAAATTTAGATGTCACCTAGGATTTACACAATTTTTAAAAGAATAAATCTCTCTAATGAAAATGTAAATAATGAGTGTGAATATGATGTGACAACCAAATTTGTTCATATTGTCGATAATAATATCAATCATTTACATTCTACTTGAGGTTACTAAAATGATAAAAACAAAAACAAATTCTTAAAAATAGCTATGTAAAAATAATGATAAAAATAATTTATGGAACAAAATTTTAAAACAAAAACAATTTAAACCGAGGTTACTAAAATGATAAAAATAATTTATGGAACAAAATTTTAAAACAAATTCTTAAAAATAGCTATGTAAAAAATGTATTAGTTAAATAAAAATATTTGATGGAACAAAAAGAATAGTTACTGATGTGCATATTTTGGATCCGCCTCAATGGCGTGTGGGCTTCATCTAATGACCCATCATATTTTACATAATGTCGGAAGGCTTGGGTCGTGCAGATAGTCTACGAGTTAGACTCATTCCATCCAGGTATAAATAACTCCACTTGTCCATATTGAAGGGACTCTCTCTCTCTCTTTTTCTGATTTAGAATCACACACGCACTTGGGAGCTACGTGCCCTCTCTTTCATACTCAGTGTACTGATAAATACACTGAAGAGTTTTTGGTGGGGGCCCTCCCCGCCATCTCACGATGTTTATTTTACAGATAATATAATCAGATATCCACCACCGACGACAACATGGCCGCCGAACGGCAACTCCGACAACCCACGTCCTTCAACACCTCCGGTATGAAAATAATTTAAACAAAAATAAAAATAATTTACGGAACAAAAGTTTAAAACATACATCAGTTAACGGAACAAAAGTTTAAAACAAATTCTTAAAAATAATTTTTAGATACATCAGTTACAGAAGTCAATAAAACAAAAATAATTTAAACTGAGGTTAGTAAAATTATAAAAATAATTTACGGAACAAAAGTTTAAAACAAATTCTTAAAAATAGTTATGAAAAACAAAAATACGTTAGTAAAATAAAAATATTTGATGAAACAAAAATAATAGTTACACAGTCAATAAAACAAAACAATTTAAACTGAGGTTAGCAAAATAATAATAAAAAATTACGGAACAAATTTTTTTTCTGTAAAACTAATTCTTAAAAATAAAATAAAAATAATATTTACGAAGTCAATAAAACAAAAAAAATATAATGGAAGTTATTAAAATCAAAATAATTTACAAAACAAAAATAATAGTTAACGGTAAAAATATTTTCGTTATTTTGATTTTAGCTTATTTTCTTCTCAGAAATTTATTTATTCATAAAATACAAATATAATTTAATAAAAGTAATCATTCAAAATGAAGAACTTATTTGAGTTCAGATTCTATTTGTAGGGCGGAAAAAATTAAAGTTTATTCGAAAACATTAATTATACAAAGTTTTTTTAATAGTATAAAGTGTTCGAAGTTGTCAAGTCATGAATTTATACTTTAAATTAGTGTTCCAATAATGCTATTGAGAAACATTGCTCATGGTGCAGAGTTGTGCAATGGAACAAGACTAATCTTCATAAATCTTGGAGATCACTTTATTGAAATAATTTTTTTTTAAAAGAAGCAATGTTGGAGAAAATATTCTTATCTCAAGATTGTCATTCACTCTATCCGATGTAAGATTGTTTTCAAGTTTCAAAGAAGACAATTTACATTACTGGTATCATATGCAATGACAATTAACAAGTGTCAAAGTCAATAATTGCATGTAGGTCTCTTTTTGAAAAAATCAATATTTAGCCATAGACAGTTATATATCGCAGTTTTTAAGGTAACAAATTATTTTGGTTTGAAGATATTGGCATGCAGTGAAGATGAAAAATCAACTAATAAGACAACAAATGTTGTGTATAAGAATTTTTTTTAGAATCTATAATGATTAGTGATATACTTATGTGTCATTGTTAATAAACCGATCCTCCTTATATTGTTTATGTACGATTTAATTAACATACGTTTAACGCACGGGTTAAAAAAAACTAGTTGAGATCAAAGCTTACTTACAATTAACAAAATGAATTCAAGTTCTCTATTTTAAACTTTTAGTATATAATTATAGTATATGAACAATTTTCCATTAAAATAAATTAATGATTAATTTCAATTTCTTTATTTTAATATAATATTATATGTTCAAATAATCAAATTTCAATCAGAATACCGCCAATTACCGAACAAAACTTAAAACTATATAATAGTATATGCTTCTACTGTAAGGCTACATTTGTTTCACGAAAAATGATTTCTAGAAAATGATTTATGGTAAATGATTTCTGGAAAATGAATAAAAATTTATTTTCAGGTGTTTGGTAAATCTTTTGAAAATATGTCGTAAAACATTTTTAGGTATTTGATAAACACACATAAAATGTTACGGAAAACAATATATAAATAAATACAAAAAGTATATTCTAATATTAATGCCCATATTCAATATAAAATATTGTTGAACTTTAAGTGATTTTTCTTTAGTAACTCTCAATTTATCATTAATGATGTCAAATTAATAAGGTTCATCTTTTTTCAATCTCATAAATACAAATAAATAAATTGATAATTGAGATGAAAAACTGTTTTAAAAAAGAAAAATGAATAATATTTGGGACGTCCCTAAATAATATAGTGGACACTAATTTTATGATTTGGTGAGTATTTATTAAAATTATAATTTATAAATAATGTGCACAAACTCCATTTATATATCTAAATAATTTATTTGTTGAGTAAAATATTGTGTGTGTATGTAAATATGTGTAATTGTGGAAGGAGGTGTAAGGGCACTCGAACATTTGGAAAATGACTTACGGAAACTGAATCTGAAAGTCATTTTTTCTGAAAATAACTTCATTTTCTGTTGACTCGGAAAAACTTTTACATTGACTATATTTTCATAAGGTTACCAAACACCAAAAATAAGGAAAACGTTTTCTAAAAGTTATTTTCCGTGAAACAAACAGTCTTGTTCATAAATTATAATAGGGCCTTTAATTATTATTTTTAAATAATGTGTAGGGTTTTTGTTATATTTGGGACTCAAAAAATAAGTATTTTTAGGGCGCCCAAGGCCTTGGCCTCACTTTCCTTGGGGCAAGGTCAGCCTTGCCTCTAACCTATTTAAGTAATAAGCATATTATGAGGACCAACAGTCCCTTACCAAGAACGATTAAACATTTTTAGTCCCTTAATTTTGATTAAATTAGTTAATTATACGTAAGTTTGATTAATCATACTAATCTGAGCTTAATCGGAAGCTAATTTGGTGATTATATGCATAAGGTACACCCACGCTATAAGCAAAGTGCAAGGCAGTTTCAATGATGTGTTCAAAAATGGTTACAATTACTTTTGAAAGGCGGATGAGGCATTTTTAAAACCGAATGACATGATATAGCTCCACAAGACATGCCCACGTGATAACCAAAGTGCTAGGCATGTTCCAAAGTTTGTTTTGGAGGTATAATTCAAGGCAAGAATGAATTGAATACCTATCAAATAATGTAATTAAGACATAAACACATCAAATAGCAAGTAAAGTGAATGCAAACTTAATTAAGACAAACACATCAAATATCAAATATCAAGTATTACAACAAAAGTTTACAAGTGAAATTCTCGGGTGTTACAAGCTAGAACAAATGGTGTCAAACTTTGGCTATGGCTATATAGGGCTACAATTATGGCTTTATATGGTGCCTCTAATAATGCTAGATCGATGCCTTGATCCTGGTTATAGGTTGTAGGGGCTACAATTACGGCTATAAACAATTGGTGTCAGGCTGTGAACACCCGACCTCTTAATTAAAAAAAATGAGCAACCGAATTGAGGTAAAGCTCATTGGTACAATGAACTAACATAATATCATACTTGGTCAGATTGCAAGTCATTGAAATTGACCTCAAACCTAGAGCTGTCAAAATGGGTTGGGCCCATTGGGTTAGCCCACCCTACCACCTAAAAAAGGTGGGTTGGGTTGGTATTTCTTAATGTTTTTGGGCTGGCCCGCCCGCCCCGCCAAATGGCGGGTTGAAGTGGGTTATGGATTGGCTTGTCCCGTTAACCCATTTTGACAGCTCTAGTCAAACCACAACTTTTCATGAAATTTTACACGTGCACACGAGGAACACTAATCGATTTACTAGCCAGCCAGCCATGGCAAAATGCTCAAGTGACCAAGCCTAAAAAATAAGCTCAGTGTAAACATCGAGTTAGGTGAGTGAACTGAAGGAGAAAATGTAAAATCTCTGGATGACTAGTTGTGTCTTCACTATTTTTCCCACTTGACTTTCATTGACCTCCTTTTGATTCTTCTGGCAAATGCTGCATTTTGGCTGTTTTGTTGGTTTTTATAGGCCTACTGCACCACAGAGATTCTGTTCTGCCACTACTTAGTTGCAAACACTTTATAGTGCATAAACCCTGCTTAATGGGTATACCATGACAATGCCAAGAACACATACTAGGCTAATCAATTCATTAACTTGACAGAATCAAAATTACAAGAGAACAAAGAAAGAAAGAAAGAAAGAAAATCTGCTACTGAAGTATTACTACAGGTCTAGCATTGACCAATATTCAGTTACTGTATGAACTTCTGTAATTATCAGTTTGTAATATTCAATTTTGCAATTCTGCAAGTCTTGGACTTATGTACAAGATGGAGCAAATAGTAGAATACATTCAACTGTCAATGCAAATCAGTAGTCCAATCTCAGAACGTAAATTGGTTACGTCAATCAATAGTTTGCTGCTTTTTGCTATGCACAGTGAACTGATGAATAATCGGAACTCTGGATGGAGCAGAACCCTAGATAGAGCTGATTTTAGGAACACCTGTGGTAATTGACATGAATTAAACAAAAAAAAAACCCTAATGATATTTGATGCAAACCAAACATTACTTCTGGTTCATGGTCCTCGCATCCTATCAACCATGCTTCTGCCTCTCGTTTCAATTGTACGTCTCTTTTCTTCGAGTTTCTCTCCCACCTTCTTACTTAAACCAAGCATCCTCGCCCTGGTACCCATTCTCTTTGGTCTTGCATCATCCCCTTCCATGGCGTCATTCTTCTCTTCCGTTAAATTTACTGACCGCGATAGTGATGGATATTGTTGAATTTCTGATTGACCATCTATGTTATCCTCTTTCATCCACTGGGAAGATGACCCTTGTGGCTGTTCATCATTTTGTAACAAAGGGGTTCTCAGTTCTTCCAAAGGATTTCCATTCAGAGTCGACTGATTCATTTGACCCGATGAAGATGCACATTCATTCAAGGATTCACTGGTCACTTCTTTCTTTTCTTTAGCTTGCTTGCCTTCTGGGTGTGCATTGGTGTTCCCATTAACAGCTTCATGCCCACGTGTTCCATCACTAGGTTGGGAACTAGGCACTGGATGTAAAGTGGCGGGGTCACTAGCAGGTTCTTGATTAATCCAAATGAATGGGGCCGACTTTTGTGGAATCCAGTCATCCTTTTCTGCTAACATCCAGGGAATGCATACACTTTCACAGTTGGGAAGTACCATTGTCTCACGAACAGCTGCCTGCACAATCACTGCCACCATCAGGGAAAGCTTTCAAGACTTTACACCACTTAGAATTATTTTTTAAATTTTTGATAGTACAGAATTCAACATGAAACTTTAGCTCCATTCTGCAATAAGAAAACACAAAAAGGCAGGAACGCCTTCAAAAAGGCAACTATATAAAGGTTCAAGTGTTCAACAATGTGATGCACGAGTGCAAGTATTCGAGTGCGAGAGAGAGAGAGAGAGAATCCTCGAGTAAAGCTAGAACCAATGTCTCTTAAAGTATCCTTTTGGGTTATTATTGTCTTAGGAAGGTTATCAATGCTACTCTCTCCACTTGGTCATCATTGCTTTCTGCTGATAACACCTCATTTCAGTCTAAACACTTCACTACAGACCTTTCATTAGAGTCTCCGAAAAGTGATTTTGAGAAAAAGGAAGCTGACTTTTTGGTGTATACAAGGTAGGTTATCAAGTTGTTTCTTCTCCACCTGTGCCATCTACCCTTGGCTACTCTCATCATCCGATCACTCAAGCATATTCTCACCGTTCACATCACAGTACTGTGGGGCATGATGTCGTACTGGACTCGCCTTTTCCTCCCACTCATTTGTCTGCTGATCCAAGTCTTGATCTTCCTATTGCCTTCTTGAAAAGTTAAAAAATACTTCTACTCACCCTATTTCTTCATGGCATATAATTGTTTGTCACCATCATTGAGCTCCATTCGTTTGTGGCAATCATCGAGCTCTGTTAATGTTTCCCTGGTTCTGTTTCTATTCCTAAACCCGATGTTTTGTCCCACCCTAGGTGCCATGAAGAAAGAGATGATTGTATTGGGTCAGAATGGACATTGAAGCTTGTTCACTTACGTGTTGGTAAACATGCTATTGGATGTGATTGCATTGACCCTATTAAGGTAAACATAGATGGTGTGGCACGCCCCTTAATGCTAGGCTTGTTTCTGAATCCAAGACTTTTACCTATGTTGTTAAACTTGCTAATGAACAAATAATTAGCATATTACTTCCTCCGTTTCAGGCAAAGAGTCCATTATACTATTTTGGGATGTTTCATTTAAGAGTCCACTTTTAAAAATTATGCTTACAATTTTATAACATTTCATCTTTACCCTCCACTTGTGTTACATTGCTTCTCTTTTAAGTATTTTTGTAATTATAACTAACTCCAATGACATTAATATTTCTCCTTAATAATTAAAATTTTCAAACGTGGACTGTTTGGGTGGAACGGAGGGAGTAATTAATCAGATGTGAAGAATGCAAATGCAGCTTTGTAGGGTGATTGGAAGAAGTGTATATGGAATAACCACCTAGATATGTTCGGAGATATTTTGCAAAATATACCTGCAACCTGAACTATCTCCCGATATATTCCTTCTGAAATGTATTTCCTAAATTATACTATTTCTTCTCTGTTTTTAACTACTCCTAGTAGCGATTTTTTAGTAATTGAACATGAAAATTCGCTGCTAGCATTAGCGGACTTAGATTTTCTACCTTTACTAGCAAATTTACATACTTTTTCTATTGACAGTTTGACACCCTCGCTACCAATAACGAAATCAAAGAAAAAAGAAATCCTATTTTAAAAAACAGAAAAGGATACTTGAAGAGATAATTTAGCTAGGAAGTGTATTTTGGAAAAATATTCAGATGTTTGCTCATATGTTGCTCAGAGAGAGAACAGTAAGGTTTGTGATCAAAACAATTTCTTCGTGCTTGCTTTTGCGAGATTGTGTTTGAGGTTGGCTTACAAGGCAGTTATTATGATCATTTTTTGTTTAATCGGAAGCCTGCAGTGGTTAATGTCATTTTGGTTGTAGATGCAAGTGATATTGCTATCACAAGGCAGTAACTGCTGGCGGTCCCCCGCAGATAATGTTTTCTCAGTAGTATATGTAGATGATAATGTTAGCAGCGAAAGCGATAGTGCAGGTGTCTCGGCTCTGAAGTCACTCCTTCAAGCACACTTTCAAACAAAGGCTTTGATTGTCTTGGAGTACTTATTTGAAATTGAGGTAGCGCAACGTAAGACGGAAAACTGTCTCCCTTAAGGAACATATATCATTGTTCTTCTTGCTAAGACTCGAAAGTTAAGTTCTAAGCCTTGTTATGCACCTATGGTCCACATATGGATCTTATGACAACAGAGAGCCATCTAAGATCCTTAGAGGTATTGAAGGTTATTTAAGGTGATTCATCTTATAATGACTTTCCCTAACATTACTTATGGAGCAAGCTAGGGAGCTAGTTTATGCATTGTGTTTTCTCTCATGACTACCGATTCTCCTAGGACTACTTACTTGAATGTATTGGACCGATTTGGTGTTATCTCAGATTTCTAGGCTGTGTGATTCTTTATATAGTAATCATAGACATTATAAGGGCTTTCAGTATGCTCAAAAGGCAAACACTAAGGCAGACGTGAGGTCTACAAACATGGTACTGCATATTCCTTAGTGGTAACGTAATATCTGAGAATCGTAAAAATGTATTGTCTCATTCGAGTACAGAATCAGAGTATATAGCCAATCTACTTGTGAACTTATGCAGGGACAACAATTATTTGGTGAGAATGACATTGTGGATTCATATGAAACTGCCCTGATAACTGGGCTGCTATCCATATCGCATCCAAATCTTTTTCCCATGAGAAGCTTGATTGTGATTTCATATTGAAGAAAATCCAGCAGAATCTTCTCTTTATTGGTCATGTTACGGAGACATCTAGCTGATATTTTCACCCACGCATTAACGATCACCAAGATTAATCATCTATGCTCCGGCTTGAGGGGGAATGTTGTAAGTTACAGATTGTAATTGTATAAGGTTTGTAATCGTAATTATGTATATATATGATAAAGAGATTTCAACGTCATTTGGCAGGGTGGAAGGAGCAATACTTGCCAAAGGTGGGTCATCTTACTCTCATCAAGAGCACTCTATCTACTTTGCGTAATTCTTTTATGTCTCTATTTGTCATTCCAACTTCTGTGTGTCAAAGATTGGAAAAGTTGGAAAGGGATTTTTTATGGGAAGGTTAGATGGTGGATCGTAAGTATCATTTGGTGAAATGGGACAAGGTATGTTCGAATTAGAATACGAGGTTTAGGGATAAATATTTTTTTTTAAATGAAATATTTTAATAGACGAGAAAAAATAAACAATGAGGGGGACAACCCAAAGGTCAAACAGCCAAGGAGCCTTACCTCTAACAAAAAGACAAGAAATAAAAAACACTATAAAAATCCCAAAAGCAATTGCTATAGAACGTAAAGGAGTAACCACTACTGATCCTGGAGTTGCTACCACCACTGTTTGGCTTTAGCCGCCCTCGTAAGCCTCTTATTGCCTAAGTGAAAAGCTTTAACCTTCGTCTTCTTGAAAAGTTTGTGACACTGTTGTTGAAAAGCTTTACTACTTAAACCTGAAGGAGGGAAGAACGTTAAGTCATCGAAGGAGGCTGACTGAGTTAATTTACCCATCCCCTTGCGGCTTGAACCAACTAGCGAGTGTGCCTTGGGGCGAAATCATGCTTTTAGATCCCATATCTCTTCTAAATCAAACAAGTCATCACAATAATTATGAAGTCCAAAGCCGTCTACCAAACCAAAAGACTCTTGGTCCTCGTCTACATCTTCTACCAAAGCGGAAAAAGAATTATGTAACATACTTTTACAGGACAGTTGTTGCCTTTCGCTTCTTTTCAACACCAACACCACCATTCTGCACAAGAGGAGGAAGTCACGTGGTTTCATCCTTTGCTTCACTCCCATAGCACAGTCCTTACTTGTATCGTTCACTTCTATTGATTCCTCCTCAATGACCTTACCAACGTTGTCCGTGGTGCACAACCCAATCACTACATCAAAACCTGTCTGAGTTTCCAACGTATCACCCATTGTTGCTCCTAATATCTCGTCTGTACCTGACCCATTGTTCTGCTCTAGTTGAAACTGCCCTTCGACATCCAGCTTCCCAAGTGGCACTCCACCCTCATTTCCAAACGTGCTTGCATCCGTCACATCTATGACCTCAGTTTCGATAACTTTACCACGTTCATCCTTATTATGTGAAACAGCCTCTTCCTCTTATTGTTCGAAACAACCCCATGCTCTCCATCTTTGTGTTTTACTTTTGGTTCCCATTTCTTCCCATTATCCTTGACAGAACCTGCATTGTCTGCCCTCGTTCAGCATTGTTGTTCAAATTTTCTTGGAGTGGTAGCCTGGTCTTTTTCAAATCTGGCCCCTTTGTAAGTATTTGCCACCGTTTCTTTTTCCGGCAAACATCCTCAGCATGTCCCAAAAGCCCACAACTTCCACAATACGCTATATTACCCTCAAACTCAACTGCGTGCCAGAATCCATCCTCCTTAGTAGTGCCTATCCAGACCTGAGTTGGGAGAGAGACCGACACATCAACCTCGATACAAACGCGAGCGTACATAGGATGTGATAGAGCTAAGAGTCCGATCATCCACTTGTAAGAAAAGCCCCATCGAATTGCCAATCCTCTGTAGATAGGAAGAATTGAAAAACAGTAAAGGTAAGTCATGCAATCTTACCCAAACAGCAACTCTAGGATTGTCTTTCGTGTACGCAAAATCTGGTGACCATCGAAACGATTGATACATGCATGAATTGATCATATGGGACTCTTTTGATAAAGCCCTAATCATATCCTCATTGTTCGTCAAATGAACCATCACGTGCCTTGGATCAAGCAAGCCGACAATATACAAGCCAACCAATTTCCACGTTATCCCAATATGCTCATGTATCAATGTAGAGGAGGCCTGCCCACCGAAAATTTTAAAGTGATGGTGTTGTTAAAATGCTGTTCTGCTGCCTCCAATTCCATTGGTGTAAACAAAAACCGAGGTTCATTCATAATTAACACAGGTTGGCAAGGGGGAAGAGGAAGAAACGGCAAAGCTGGATCGTGCCTAGGGTTGGAACCAGTCAATGTTGTTGGCTGTTGAGTAGCCGCAGCACATGAAAGTTGGTTACGGTTTCGGCCTGGAGGAGGTTGCGCCACTACTGCTGCATAGGAGATAGGGCGTACTCTCATCAAGAGGAGATGGCAGTTGATTCACCAGAGGAGAGGAGATGGCGGTTGATTCGCCGGAGGAGCGGCTATGGCCGCAGCCATGGTGACGGCCACAAGGGTTGGACCGAGAGAGAGAGAGAGAGAGAGAGAGAAATAAAAATAAAAAATGCTTGACCGATAGAGATGCTCTTTGGCGGAGAGGTGTTGAGTAAGTATGGGGAAGGAAATCATTTCTGGTTTCTTAAGGAGATTTCTATGACTTTATGGGGTGGGGGTTTGGAAAGGGATTAAGAAAGGGTGGGATTCGTTTGAACGAAATATCTCTTTTGAAATAGGTAATGGGTCCACTGTCAGGATGGATAAGTGGTGCGGGGATTTGGAGTTGTGGATAGCCATATCCACTCATTTCCATATTGCTAGTGATAAAGAAGCAAAGGTTAGTTCGACTCTCTTATACGAGGATGGCGGGGTCATATGAGATCTAGTGTTTAGAAGGAATTTTCACGATTGGGAAGTAGAGTTTCGTCCAACTTTCCATGATTTTATACTCGCAGCACTTTTGACAGAAATAATATAGATAGATCCATGTGGGGGATATCCAAGAACAAAATTATCTCAATTATGGGCATGTGAGGCATTCTATGTCAACAAAAGAAGTGAACGAAGACCAAGGCTAAGGCTCAGGGAATGTTGTAAGGAGCTCTTTCCCTTGGAAAGCTATCTGGAAGACTAAGGCTCCAGAAAGAGTTGCCTTTTTGCGTGGGAAGTGGTGAACGAAGCTATCCTCACCGAGGATAATTTATGGAGGCATCGCAAAGTGATAGTGAACTGGTGTTACATGTGTGTGCTTCACTGTCCAGTGGCATGTGAATTGTGAAACTTCATTTTCAGCATATTTAATACATCTTGGGTGATGCTGGGTAAATCAAAGAATTATTACTTTGCTGGTATTTCTCGTTGTTTATAATATTTCTATTTACTTATTAAAAAAAAGTAGATTAATAAAAATAAATTGCCTAAATTAAGTCAAGGTTACGCTTTTCCACCGTAAGTCTATGCCTCTTTATTCTTTCAACAGATTCTTATAAATGTCAAATGAGTTGCTTTAGGTCAACAAGTTTAATGATTCAATCCCAACATTAACCTTCTTCACCTAATGATGGAGGACAGGGTACGGTGATATGTGCGATTTATTACGCTCGAATCAAGTCCTTATACCAAGGTTTTGTTCCATTCGAACTCTTTTTAGATTTAATTTCGTGTTTCGTGTTTATTTTATAGACGATGGTCAATCCAGGGTAAAGGAGGAGTTTTTGAGCAATTTGGGCTCAAGAGTGCAAAGATTGGAAGATTTAAAGCTCAAATCAAAGAGGAATTGTGCAAAATGCAGCTAAAAAGCTCCAGGGGCACTGGAGAGCCATTCCAGACGTTCCTGGGCGCTAGTTCATGAGCAGGTGCAGTGGAGAAGGGAAAAATGGTGCAAACTTTGGACAGCGCCACATGATGGAGCGCCTGGGCGCCAGTTAAGCGCCTTAGCGCGATATGAGGGAGCACCCTAGCACCAAGGTCCCAGAACCTTTGACATGTAGAGCAGCCTTTTGAAGTGCAGAATCTGGGAATGCAGCACTTGGGCACCAATAAGGGAACTGCCTGAGCACTAATGCCCCAGAATTTTTCAAGGTGCAGAGTTTTAGATTCAGGATTAATGGCACTGGAGTGCCAGTTTTGAGCTGCCTGAGCGCCACTTCGCTATCAGACTAGTCTAAATCCTTTCCAACTAGGAGATTTTCGATATTTTTGCCTAGGACTCTATTTGGGGTATAAAAGTAGGACTTTAACTCTAATCTCCCCTATTGTAATTCAAATACTCTCTCTCCAACTCTCGTTTCTCTCTCTTCCTCAGCTATCTTTCTTCTCCCTTAAGTCTTCTTTCTCTAACGCAAATTTTTTCTTTCTTCTCTTTTCTCAACCTCAATCAACCCCTTTAGTCTAGATGTGCTATACTCTTGTAGTGCTTCCAGAGCTTCTTCCTCTTGAGCAAGGCTCTCGAAATCAGCTCTTCGTGACCTTGTCTTGGAAGCTACGTGACAGAGTATCTTGCATGCATCCACCCCAGCTAGCATTTTAGCAGTATTAGCTTTCATAGATAAGAGCATTCATATTATGCTTTCGTCTGCAAGAGCCATGGTGGAAAATCTAATATCTGTAATTTTTCTTTTTCCAGGTTTTGATCAGATCGGACATCGGGTTTATTCTGAACTTTAGAAGACTGGGCTTCGTTAAAGACAGATTGGGGATAAATTTATGTAGTCAGGTAGGACATATTCTGCTGGACTGAAGTATGGTTCAGTCGAGCCAGTTCAGCAGATCAGAAGCTGGGACGTTAGAATCTGCTTTGATGGGCTGAGAATTGCAGATTCTGGATTAGGTCAATCACTGAAAATGGATCCAGTTTGTGGGTGGAAGGATTCAGAAAACTGGTGCTGTAAGAGAGTGAACTATGGCTTCTGAAAGACAGTGGTTGTCTGGATGTGAGGTTCGGCAACTTGGCGAGGAAAAGAAGCGGAATTTGATGAAGGCAGTGGCCGTAGTTTTGCTGGTTCGCTAGCGAAATCCAGCGGTGACTGGTGGTGAAGAAAAATAGGGGGAAGAAATCAACATAGACCAAACAGGATTGCAATTGACAAGAGTAATTGCATGACCCACCTCTGATACGAATTGATGGAGGACAAGTTACAGAGACCCAGCCCACGAGCGCACGCACAGAGGAAATGGGGGAAAGCAAGGAGGAGGAGAAGAACGCTTACCCTCGCCAAGAGAACAGCCATCCCAACGGCAAAAGCCTCAACTCAAATACTATTACCTCGAAATTAGACAATGGGGAATTACATTGATAGTTAAAAGAGAAAAGTATATCCTAAAACTACAAGCACTAGGGCATTAATAGAAAAGAAAATCCTGATTCTAGGAGTTAAATTAGGAGAACTCTAATACTAATTCTACTTGGTCTAGGATAACTAAATTACTAAGAATCCCCATGTAAAATTACTGAGTGATTAGAATCAGTTTATTTCTAAATGCAATCCAAAATAACCTAATAATAGTGCAACTCGAATTCCATTATTTCCTTGTTTGCGCTCTGCATCACCTAAAAGACGGTTCGATACCATCAATTAACTCCTTCAGCAGAGCTGGTTAGCTTTTAGCATACCCTCTGAATGCAACACAGAACTCTTTCTCTGTGCTCTGAGGACCACGTGCGGTGTTTAGACCCACATAAAGTAAGATGTACTGGGCTCAGAAATGTTCCCTTTTCAAATTTAATGTCAATTCGAACAGGCTTCAACCATCTGCCGAGAAATCACAAATGACAAAAGAGAATAAACTCTTGAACTTAAGCTTCCCCTGAATCAGACATAAGCATGTGACACAAGCATCAGATACAGACATGATTGAACAAATATATTTTCACTTCCAACAGATGGTCAGTACAGCTGCACATTGCTATCACAGTACAATTGAACTTTCTTTTTCTTCATTCGTACCTTTTTTTAAAATTATCACAATGATTTTTCAGAAGCCACCAAAAAGTAGGGTTAATCCATTTTTGTTATAGAGGTGAAATCAGGGTCGACATCACCTTTTTCAACTACTATCGCAAATATCATAAAAATACAGCAAGAACAGGAACAGAAACCTATATCACTGTGTGATATAACACAACAAATGATCTGACCTTAAAGCGGTTGATCAGGAACAAAGCAATGTGTCCATTACTGATCTTGTGATCCCCAACAGAAGACTCCAAATTGAAATCTATATCAGGCATAGATATAAAACCAAACCACAGTTGATCAGATGGAGGAGGTTTTACATGCAACCTTAGTGTTCCTCGCAGAGCTGCTACCTTTATTGATAATGAGAGGGGCACCTTCAAAGGGAAGACCAATACATTAGAAATCCAAAAGAGCTTTTGTCTTCTTATGCCAGCTCACCCTTTTAAAGAGAACAGTGGCGCATATGTGACATATAATTCACAAGTAAAATTGTTGGATTGATGGGACAGGTACCTTCCCCCCCCCCCCATGCACACTCTCCATTTCCCCTCTCACTGATGTACAGAATTCACTAAAACTTCAAATGATAATATTTTGATTAATATTTTTCCTGGTGTAGCATCAATATATATATAGAAGAGGCAAGAATATATATATAGAAGAGGCAAGAAACAGCAAGTGAGATTCTAATTGTTCTTACTAAATTGATTAACAAGACACATTTGACACCTCACAAGGTCATCTTGTGTTAGTCAAAATTAATGTCAGTTCTTGGTTGCATGCTCTGATTCATTTATATGCCCCCAACTAATTAAAGTATTCACAAGATCCACCAATTAAAATGGGAATTAATTACTACTATAGAATGTGAGTGTCCTAGAGGATGTGATGTGTGCTAGGTAAAGAGTTAGGCATAACACGTTGCTATCAAAGAACCTCAAAGAATAAACGATCAGAGTGGAAGCCAAGACTAATTAGACAAAGACAAAGAGAAAGAGGGCAAAGGCTAATGCCAGAGAGTTCTCTCTCTAGTTCTTACTAAGTTCTCAATCAAGTGAATTCTATCAAATGATTATCGATCCTTCAAAATGAGGTTTTGACCTCTATTTATAGTGAATGTAGGATGAGACGGGGAATATTCCCTACTAGGTATCATCGTCCTATTGACCATGCAATGATCATAGGACAAGTGTCCCATAAATGGGGACCACAATCAGCTATTTCTCTCTTAGTGATCACGTTGCACGTACGTGGTATTGCACGCATACAACGGGTGAGACTTTCTCTTGACTTCAGCCACCAAACCAATAACCCAGACGTTCCCAAAAACCGGTTCGACCTTTTGAGGGTTCAGGGACCCTAGACCTGCCGTTACACTTAGAGTAGATCTCTCGGTAGTGCCCTAAGCCGGGTCATCCTTGATGGATGTAAGTGCTAGCAGTAAGTTGTTGCCCCTTACCTTAGGCGTAAAATTAGTTCCTTGGAACCCTAATACTTGGAGATCGGGGCTCAAGGGCCAGCTCGATTCTCATAGAGTCAGGCAAGATATCATCCGGACGAAGTGTTTTGACCTTCGACCAGTTTACTCATGGAGACCATTAATAGAGCCGGGGTGCGGCTGTAGAGGTGAGGGCGTCATATTACCCTTAGGCTAAAAGCATTCAACCTCGGCCCCCCTTTAGGCTATCTCCCGGAGCCTAGTACGTTGTTCTCCTACAGTACGTCTTAGTTCGGGAAAAACTAGGTTTACGTGGCAATCATCTCGAGTGACGTGGCATAACCCCTACTACAACTACCAATTGATAACATTGAAGGGTATAATTGGAATGTAAAATATTAAATAAAGCATTTAAGAGGATCAATAAATATGTGTGCTTTTGTCTATGAAACAAAATGTATGAATTAGCTAGAATTGCACTTTGCACCCAAGGCTTGCAAATATGTGTTTGCATAAGACATTATACATATACTGAAAGAAATTAGCACAAATTCCAGGTCATGAATCTGCATATCCTTGCACATGCATGATCCGACCCTTGCTCTGATGAAACAAAAAATCTGAGTTTCAAATTTTCATTTTGCATGTTTATCACCAGAACCTGAATTATAACTTTTTCCTGATAGATATTCGAGGACATCCTACATTGTGAAGTCAATACGAATCAAGAAAAGCTAAGAACATAATTCTCTACAAACCTGTGAAACTTGCTTGGCAACAGAATTCAGGATAGATTTCCACTTTGATACATTAGGTGATGCCTGTATTGTGCTCTTAAAACTTTTTAGCTTATCTGCAAGAAATCGACAGCAGAACAGAAATAAATCTCCATCCATTCTCCAGAAATTAATTATGTAAACATGCTAAGAATTACAAAACCAAAAATATGTGAAGAAGCTGAGGAAAGAGAACATCCATTCATTCCTCATCATGTGGAGGATACCAACATGAAGCTCCCAATAATCCTAATTGTTCTGGAAGGTGAAAAGAATGGAGGACATTCATGATATTCATTGGATAAGCATGTGATTTGCATTAGTGAAAAGGAATCTACCGCTGAACTTCTTTTAGATGAGTTATGGATATGCCTAGTTTTCCTTTACATGTCTATTACTGAGTTGAGTGTGGCTTGGAAGGAGGTACGAATGTTGGTTTTGGTGCCCATCCCTCTTCCCATCTTTATGAAACTTTCGTTTACAAGGGACATCGTAGAGTCATGGATCTGCTTTTCAGCTTATTAAACCATTTGGGGACCTTGCATGTAACTTTGGAAATGGGAGTTTGTTTTCTTCTGTCACTTACCCCTTGCTCAGATTTCTGTGTCATGGTGCTTCTTTTAACTTTGCTTCTTTTCTCCCTTGGTTTGCTAATAAGTATGATTTTTCATGGATGCATTTCTGAGTGGGGCTCTTAGGGAAAGATCTTCACACTCCAATTTGGATCCCAAGTCCCAACTCGCCAATAAGCCGAAGGAAAAAAAATCTACAGGGAAACTTTGACTAATGATCCATTGCGGGGTGGGTAGGACGATTGTTACCTCAATCGGTTGTGATAAAAAGGAGATCAACGGGATAATCCTTCCAGAGAGGAAGTTCTAGTTGTTTCTTCATGAATTGTGAAGAAAAAGGTCAGAAGATTAGAGGTGCAGGAGTTATTGTGTTTAAATTCATTGGTATATGATCACTGTGATTGAAATAAGGATTTGATTGATTAGTCCTTCCAAAGGGAGGTTCCAGTCGTTGTTTCTACACGTAGTGGGAGGAAAAGAGGTCCTGGGGTAAGGGGGGAGGGAGTTATTAGGCTAACCTCCTCAGTAATTTATGGGGAAAGTTCAACTAGGAGGGGAATGAGTGTTGGTTATTCACCATGAAGATTATCTCCTGGAATGTGTGCAGTTTCGGGAATCATGTGAAGAGGAGGAAAGTAAAAAAGAATCCTTTTGAAGGCCTCCCCTGATGCGATCTTCATTCAAAAATCCAAGAGGGAGGTGATGGATTGCTTTCTTTTTTCTTTTTCTTTTTTTGATAGGTAACTGTGACCCTTGTTGGTATAGGGATTGGAACCAAGGACCTCAAGGTCTTTCTTAATAGAAGTTGGGATGGAGAATCATAAAATTGGACAGTTGCTTAAAGTTGGAGTTGGCGTCGACTCCATAAGGGCAATGGTTGAGAAGGACTGCCATGTTAAGCAAGGTGGGGATAAGCAGCCCAAACTTGAAAATAAAGGCATTTGCAGAAGAGAATTAGAAGGTGAGAAATGCATACAATGCATTTCGATGAGGTTTACGTAATCTTACATAGATGGACCACTTGTAGATGCCGGTCGACTTCCAGCGTTGACCCATTTTATTGACCATGTCTAGCTGGTTGAAACAAGAGAGGTATACATGTTGGAAGACAACCAACTTCGTCTACACCAGCCATGAAGGGTGCAAAGATCATCAATGTCGAAGAAGAGAGTACAGCCAGCCTTCCGACCACTATCCTGTTCGGCTGGAGATCTTAGAGGAGAGTGCAGCCGGCCGGAATAGGATAGTGGTCAGAGAAGGCCTCTATAACTCCACTTTCCAGTATTATGGCCCCCAACAAGAATGAATACACCCATGGCTCAGTTGGGGAACTGGAGAAGTATTGTATTGGAGAACCACTTCGTTGCGAACGGAGTTGGCTAGTCAGAGACTCGTTGACGGCTAGGAAAAGAGGAGCTTTCTTGCTTGGGAAAGCCATGTGTGACAAAGCATGGTAACTTACGAAGGGAGGGAACAACAAGGGACCCGTCTGAAAGGAACAAGGGTAAAGGAGTGTAAATATGCCAAAAGAGTCCTGGAGGTTATACACTTGATTGGCGAAACCAAAATGTTCAATGCAACTCACAGGCCTATATATCAGAGGAGATGCAGGTGCCGCTACAGAGAAAAAATACAGATGGCAGCATCAAGGCATGTCACAAGTGTGATATGAATCAAATCACTTTCAAATCCATCTTTTGAGCTTCCAATAAGACGTATTTGAGGGGGCATTGTTTGTGCATAGTTTTGCGCACAAGTGCAATATGAATCAAATAACTTTCAAATCCGTCTTTTGAGCTTCAAATAAGACGTATTTGAGGGGGCATTGTTTGTATGTAGTTTCGCACCTAAATGTCCACTAAGATTCCCATGTCTAAGTCCATAAGAATGCCTAGATGATAGAGTGATTCCGAGTAGCAGCCATAGGCTGGGGGGATGGGAGTCTCAGAAGATGGGTAACAGCCTCTAAAATAAGGGACAAAGGAAAGATCAGGAAATAGAATAGTCACGAATAGCGGTGACCTTCATAGACAGCATCAGGGAAACTTCACACCAAGCAATCGTTCAACACCCAAGGTTAAGACTGGGTGATGGTATCCTACAGTGGCTGCAGATAAGAAGCGTAGAAGAGTAAACTGATGCCACACACAAATTAGAACAGCATATGTAATATTGGTCACCCCAATGACAGCGGGAAAGCTGACCCAAGCACATTCAGGGAAGTGGAGAGGACAGGACGTGGGCAAGCCTTTAATGAAGGGACAATGCCATAATAGGGAAGACAAGTCAACACACAGGACTATATTCTTTTCATTTACTCTTCTGCAGAAGCTCAGAATTAGGGTTTAGTCTGTGTCGAGGACTAGAGTAGCAATGATCAAACCAAGGGCTATCGGCAGGTTCTGTTTCATTAAACCTTTCATAATTTTACTGTTTATTTAGTAGTATTTGTTTCCTTTGTCTGTGTTCTTGTTCTCTTTTGATTACTGTCTGTTAGTTTGTCAAGCTTACCATCCGTTTGCTTCTTGGTTAGATTTGTTAATCTTTTAAACATTCAAACAACAACTATAAACCTCAAAGCTTAGAAGTACTTCAATAACTTTTCATAGCGGAACTTTTTCTTAATATTTTGCTTGTAAAGGAACCTAAAAGATTCTCTAAAAACTGTCCACTCACACACCATTATGAGTGCAAACACAAACCCATATTCTAATATAACTATTACTGCAAATTCAGGTGATCGATAATTTTCAGTCTAAATTGCATATTCAAACTGAAGAACTGCATATATGAAATTACAATAACCTCATGACAAAAAGGTTACAGTATCCTACCTAGTTTAGCATTTTCTTCACCTTTCTGCTCTATGCCATCAACCATTCCTTCAGAATGTTTAAGTTGGTTCCCAAAGTACTCTAAACCTTCCAGAAGATCTGATGGGACATTTTCCACTGAACTTGAGTCTAAATTACCCACATTTTCTGGGAAATCCATTTCACAAACTTCAAGCCTCGTTTCGATATTTAGCATCAAGCCGCCACAATATTCAACGTCAATTTCTAAGGCAATTACCTCCTTCATATCTGAGGGGAGAACCTGCATCCCACGAATATATGGAGGAAGATTTCCAAGATCTACACCAGTGCAAGTCACTTCACCAATGTAACTGGGGATCCGCATGTTGGACAATGTTCTCTATTACATCAAGAATCAGATGTCAGAATTTGTACTTGCATAATTAGTAAAACATATCAACACGCGTCTGGCATCCTATTTTAATAATTTCACAATTTTCCTAAACCGTTGAATATTTATTTATTTATTTTGCTTAAGATAATGGATAAAATAATGGTGTAAATATGTTGATTATTATTTTATCTTTCTAGTCACTTGAAGAATTTCAAGTATCTTAATTACAGGGTTCAGCTGGAAGACCAGTTTGCATAAGTCGCAGATTTTGGCATGTTGATTAGAAAAACTATAATGCTTGCATAAAGACCTATAGCTGCATTTTTCAGCTCAGTTCCACAGCAGTCATCACAGGAAAACTAAAAATATAATGTCACAAAAGCAAAACAAACTCGTTTATTGTTCTATACATGACATGCAACCTTGAATGCAAACTGGACATTATTAAATCTCACGAAACTAATAGTATTACAAACCTGAATTCGTGCTTGCACAGAACTTCTAATTTCAGCATTGTTTTTGGCATCAAAAAACAACCGGGATATCAACAAGTTCCAACATAGTGTTCCTTCATCAACTGTTGTCTTATCAACAAAGTCTGTTTCAGAACTAACAGAAAAATTGCTTCTGCTTCTTGAGTGAGTAGATGCTAACGATGGTGATGGGACCATATTCTCTTCCACTTCATGATTAGGTGCTTTCCCTGTTTGTGCAGGCTTTGCTGAGCCACTGGCAGATATTGTCTCTTGGGCTGAACAAGGTTTTTCACTGAACTTTCTTTCTTCACGACCTGAAATCGAAACCCAATTTGCCTTATTCTCGATTCCACTCTTTGAAGCCTTCTTTGCAAGTTTTTTCAAAAAGTGACGAACCTTTGATGAAGAACCATCAATTTTAACTGACTTATCCATTATCTCTGGGTTGAAATCAGTACTAGGTTTCATAAACGAAGGATATTCTATGTTTAAAGATGTCAGGTAACTGTGAAACTCAGAACGCAACTTGGCAAACCACATAATTTTCTCTTTGTCATTGCAGGAAGCCAGACGGAGGGCTTTACACCATGATTCCTTCTCCCAAGATGTATCAAGGTACATGTGAAGAGAATGACTTCCATGGTATACTACTGATGTCTTGCTCTCCACTTTAATTGGGTATCTTTTAGCCCTGAAACAATACAAAAGAAAAGGATAATCAGAGTCATGAAGGTGGATTTCACACTGAATGCGGTATATAAGACCAAACACTTAGAGATTGTCATTTCCTACCATTTGGATCATATCTATATGAAACTTCTCCAGTGGCCCTTGGATTAATTATGCTTGTAACATGCTAGACATGGTTCCGATCTATGTCGCAGCTTGAGGAGAGCAGTAAATGTGTTATTAGTGTTGTAGGGGCATACATGTCTTTGGTATACCAGAAGGCGTAGCGTATATATATACTATCATTAGGAAGATGCCCCTTCCCATATTTCAAACCTTTTGGTGTAAATGTTTCTCAATACATTGCCTACTTATAAAACCCACACAACTTCTGCCAGACACTAATGAAGTTATTTGGAAGCAGCCAAGCAACCAACTAAGTCTTACCCAAGCAACCAACTAAGTCTTACAAGGAAGCAGCGGAGATTCAGCCTTGGCCAGATTTGGTTTCTTGTGTAAGGAACTCAGAGCTAAGAGATGGCCGAGTTATTAAGGTGGAGCCCATGTCCTGCAAAGGGGCTATTTCGTTCTTGGAGAGATGTTTGGTGGGGAGGGTGGGGAATCAGACAGACCCCTCTCCAAACTTAGACGTGTTGCAGAGGTGGGTGAATCAAAGGTGGAAGACGGCTGGCGGCGTTGAAGTTAAAGTCATGGCAGAAAAGCTTTTCTTATTTATTTTTCCGTCTAAGGAAGAAGCGGGAAGAATTCTGGTTCATGCTTCTTGGTGTTTTGATTCGCAATACCTCTTCTTGGAGAGATGGAGTCCGTTCGCTGGTAGTTATCGAGGAGGATCAAGACCCACTTCGGTGTGGATTCGAGTGGTGGGTTTACCGTTTCATCTTTGGGGAAGCAAGGTCTTTAGAGCTATTGGAGATATGTGCGGAGGATTCATAGATGTAGATTCTGAGACAAAGAATAAGGGAGAACTGAGGTGGGCCAGAATCTTAATTCATGATAGAGCAAAGATCCCGGCGTCGATCATTGTAGAAGAAGGAGAGAATTCTTTCGAGATCCCTATCTGGGCGGAGATGACAGTTGATGGCCGGAGTCGACGTGGGAAGGGGAGTCGTGGCGGAGAAGTGCCGGAGAATACTAAGTCAGGCAACGTTAAGGGAGGAGGAGTGCATGCTCAGAAAAAGCTGGTGTGGCGTCAGAAAAAGGACGAGATAGAAGGGGGTAGAGACAGAACGGTACAGGGCAGCACGTCAAAGTCAAATTCAAAATTCAAAACGGTTGTGGATATAGATAATGATAGTGGAGAGACAGGTTTTCAAGCCAAGGTGGGCCTTAGTGTGCTGGATATTTCAGAATTGGAGGTAGGGCTTTGTGGGCCGTCTTCTGTCCAAGGCCCAAATGGGTTTAAGTTACACTCTGATAAACAGCAGGCCCAAGATGGCTTGGTTAAAGGGTTTTCTAATAGTGGGCCGATGTACTCTAGAGAAATGACCAATTCCTTGGGGGGGTCGGGCTCGCCTTCCCCTATTGATGGGGCAGAAGCCCAAATCGATAAAGGTAAACATAAGGTAGACGGGGTTTTTACAGAGTCGACTCTTAATAAGGATGGTCAGACGGAGGCGACCGAGACGATGAAGAGAGACGAAAGGATTGGAGATTGCGTCGACAATCCGAACTCGGGATCTTTTATCAAGGAGTCGAAAGCGTCACATCTTCAAGAAAAGCTCAGTGGGTCTGCTTCGAAGAGGGATTTTCACGCAATGACTGTTACAGAGTTGCGATCGACTGGTTTTAACGGAGTAGATACTTCGGACTGCTCGAGGTTGACAGAATCTGAGGAATTTCTGGAGTGGGTGTTCAGCCGTGAGTTACGACATAGTCGCGATACTGAGGGAAGGTACGAGGATCGAACTATTACTGAGGAATGGGCTGTTGCTGAAGCATGTGTGTCGGGAGAGAGAAATATTTTCTCTGTCGAGCCAGGTAGGGGTTGCGCTGCGAATCCTTTGAATGATTGGAACTCTGGGTTCGAGCACATTTCTTCTTTGGAGAGGTCGGAGGGACAGTCAGTGGAGGAAGTAGAACCTATCTCCTGTACCCCGATAAATATTTGCCGGCCTGAAGATATAGGCGAAATGGAGTATCTCACAGATAAAGAGGTGGAGGAGGACATCTCGTTATGGGTTAAAAGAAAGGCTTTAGGTGTCGGAAAAGCATTGGGGGTGGCTGGTTCAGGCTATGAAGATCAGATACTGGCACTGCTTCTAGACATCGAAAAAAAATGGAGAACATCAGGGGGTGGTAGTGTAACGAGGAAGAACAATACTAGGGAGAAAGGAAAAAGGGAACTCAAACAATTGTGCAGTAATCTCAATGCAGATATGTTCGCTTGTCAGGGAGGGGGAGATAGAAGGAGGAGAACAACAGTTTAATATGCATATAAAAATTGTGTCTTGGAATGTGTGGGGCCTAAATGATGTTAATAAAAGAATGCTGATAAAAGGTTTAATTAGGAGATGGAATCCGACTATGGTCTGTTTGCAGGAAACGAAACTGGAGAAGGTTGATGTGAGGATTATTGATAGTATTTGGTGTGCTAGAAAGGTGGACTGGGTGCATTTAGATTCTATAGGAGCGGCTGGGGGGGTTCTTGTTATGTGGGACAAAAACGCTCTGTCGATGGTTGATTCAGTGCTGGGAGAATTTTCAGTTTCTTGTCTTCTGAAAAATCTGGATGATAGTAAAGAGTGGCTGTTTTCAGGGGTTTATGGTCCTTGTAATAATGCTTTTAGGGAGAGATTATGGGCAGAACTCAGAATTTCTAAGGCAAGATGGAATGTGCCTTGGTGTGTGGGGGGTGACTTCAATGTGGTTAGATTTCCTCATGAACGTTCTTGTGCACGCATCTATTCCAGAGAAATGATGAAGTTCAATGATTTTGTCAATGAGATGGAGTTAGTGGATCTTGCTTTGGTAGGGGGGGATTTTACGTGGTTTAGAAATGGGGAGCGTCATCAATTTTCGAGGATTGATAGATTCTTAATTTCTGGAGATTGGGAGGGTTGTTTCGGTAGTTCTGTACAGTCCTGCCTTCCGAGATTATCTTCTGATCATGTGCCGCTACTTCTTGAGTGTGTTGGTGGTTCTAAAGGGAGAACTCCTTTTCGATTTGAGAATATGTGGTTAAAGGAGCCTGGGTTTTTGGATTGGGTTAAGGATAGGTGGGATTCTTATTCGGTGACAGGAGATCCAAGTTTCAGATTAGCCAGAAAATTGAAGCTTCTCAAGGAGGAGTTAAAAGTTTGGAATAGAGAAATCTTCGGTAAGGTGGAGATTAAAATCAAATCAATTTCAGATGAGATTTGCAGACTGGATGAGAAAGCGGGGGCTGGTACTTTGTCTGAGGAAGAAGAACTCCGTAGGGTGCAGTTAAATCAAGAATTGAAGGGCCTTCTTATTCGGGAAGAAATCTGTTGGCGCCAAAAGTCGCGGGTTCAGTGGTTGAAGGAGGGAGATAACAACACTAAATTCTTCCACAGGATGGCAAAAATGCGTGGAGCTGCGAAAAATATCAGATCTGTCCAGATTGATGGTGTGCAGTTGGAGGATGAGGCAGATATTAAGGTGGGCATCTCGAATTTTTTCAGGCGTCAGTTTGAAGAGAGTGGGGGTTGGAGACCAAATTTGGATGGTGTGGGCTTTGACAGTATCAGTGCTGATGAGGCGGCAGCCTTGGAGCGTCCCTTTTCGATTGAGGAAGTGATAACAGTGCTTCGTAAGATGGAGGGGGATAAAGCCCCGGGGCCCGATGGGTTTTCTATGGCTTTTTTTCAGCATTGCTGGGAGGTGATCAAAGGGGACATTATGGAGGTTTTTCAGTATTTCCACTCTAGTTTGAGATTTGAGAAAAGCCTTAATGCTGCGTTCATAGCCTTGATTCCGAAAAAGAGTGGTGCCACAGATTTGAGAGATTTTCGACCGATAAGTTTGGTGGGTGGCATTTACAAGTTGATATCCAAAGTGCTAGCCCAGAGATTGAAGAGGGTTATGGGTAGCATCATTTCGGTGTCGCAACACGCTTTTGTGAAGGATAGACAGATTATGGACGCCTCCTTTATAGCCAATGAAGCTGTGGATGATAGGTTGAGAAGCGGGGTCCCAGGGTTGCTGTGTAAGTTGGATATAGAGAAAGCTTATGATAATGTGAACTGGGATTTCTTGATATACATGTTGGAAAGAATGGGTTTTGGTCTCAAGTGGATTCAATGGGTCCGATTTTGTATTTCTACGGTTCGCTTCTCAGTTTTGGTGAATGGAGAACCTTCGGGTTTTTTCCCTAGTTCGAGAGGCTTGCGTCAAGGAGATCCTTTGTCACCATTCTTGTTTATTGTGGTAATGGAGGCTCTTAGTAGGATGTTAGAGAGGGCAGTGCAGGCAGGACTTTTAAGTGGCTTTAAGGTGGGGAGGAGAGGGGAGAGGGAGGTGTCGATTTCCCATCTTCTCTTTGCAGATGATACATTAGTTTTTTGTGGGGCAGATAAGGCTCAGTTGGGAAATCTCCGTTTAGTTCTATTATTTTTTCAAGCTGTTTCCGGCCTTCGCATCAACATTTCTAAGAGTGAAATTATTCCTGTTGGAGGGGTGGAGAATGTTGGGGATCTAGCTGCATTCTTTGGTTGTAAGTCTGCTGTTCTTCCTACTTCCTATCTTGGACTTCCTATTGGTGCACAAAGAGCGAGCGTTATGGAATCCGTGGTAGAGCGGTTCGAGAAGAGATTGGCAGGGTGGAAGCGTCAACTTCTTTCCAAGGGGGGGAGATTAGTTTTGATCAAGAACACTCTTGCTAATTTACCAACCTATTTCTTATCTCTTTTTGTGATTCCTGCCACAATTAGGCAGAGATTAGAAAAGTTGGAAAGAGATTTTTTGTGGGAGGGTCAATCAGACGTGCATAAGTTTCACTTAGTGAATTGGGATAAGGTGTGTTCGAGGGTTCGTGAGGGGGTCTCGAATATCGAAAAATCAAATTATTTAACGAGGCTTTGTTGGGGAAATGGCTGTGGCGATATCTCACTGATAAGGAGGCTTTGTGGAGGGAAGTGGTGGTTTGCAAGTATGGGGAGGGGGGTCACTGTTGGTTTCCTAACGAGGTTAATTCGTCTTATGGGGTGGGAGTCTGGCGAGGCATAAGGAAGGGGTGGAATTCTTTTGCAAGATTCATTGCTTTTGAGGTTGGTAATGGGGCCTCGGTGAGGTTTTGGGAGGATAGATGGTGTGGGGATATTCGTTTGAGGGAGGCGTTTCAGAATCTTTTTGAGCTTTCCACGGATAAGGATTGTAAAGTGAGTTCTGTATTATCTTGGGTGGAGGGTAAGCCTATCTGGAATCCTTTGTTCGAAGGAATTTTCATGATTGGGAGTTAGAGTCGGTTGTGCAGCTTTTAAGGATGCTTCAAGAGCGTAAAACGATAGGCCGACGGACAAGGTGGTTTGGAAAGGCTCTCGGGGGGACTCTCTTTTCTCGCTTAGTTCGTATTATTTGAAGCTGCTCAATGGTGGCAGAACTTCTTTTCCGTGGAGAGCAGTATGGAGAACCAAAGCCCCTAAGAGAGTGGCTTTTTTCATGTGGGAAGCGACTCATGAAGCTATCCTAACCGGGGACAATTTAAGGAAACGTAACATGGTTTTTGTTAATAGATGCTATATGTGTAAGGCTGGCGCGGAGAGTGTAAATCATTTACTTCTTCACTGCCATGTGGCTTTAGAGCTTTGGTATCATGTGCTGAGTATGTTTAATATGTCTTGGGTCATGCCAAGTTCGATCATAGACCATGTCAGAGGTTGGAATAGGGGTTATTTGAAGAAGAGGAATAGTTTATGGGGGACAGCTCTTTTGGTGGTGTGTTGGATTCTATGGAAGGAAAGGAATCATAGGGCTTTCGACAACGTGGAAATGTCAGTCCCGGAGCTGAAGAATTTGCTGATTCGTACTATTCAGTTTTGGAGTTCCATGGATGATCACTCTCTTCCTAGATCATAGCTTTTGTAGATCATGTATATAGTACAACTTTTGATTAATCTTTTGGTTGGTATACGGCTAGTGTACAAAGGACGCATCACCTCTTTTGATGCTTGATATTTAATATATTATTTACTTATCAACAAAAAGTTATTTGGATCTCAGGAAGTGAAAGCCAAAGGAGAATGAAAATGAAATTGTTGCTATGTGGACAATCTGATTACAAAGCTTAGTAACAAGTATTATGTTAGGAACAAGTGCTATAACTTATTGCCAAAGCTAATACAATTTTTTTTTAAATATCTTTTATTTTTGGACAAGTAAAGAATAATATAAAGCAAGTGTCAAAACAGGTGACACGTCCTATTTACATCGGAAGTACAACTACATCAAGAATGTCTAATTGATAAACTATCCTAATGTTTCTTCACGCTCTCCAACAACCCACAAAAAGTCGGCCCTCCAAATTTGCATTAAAATAATGCATTACAAATATGTGAAAGTCCACTGGATGCAAGTGAAATGGCTACATGGACCCCATCATGTTAAAGCTGCTACTCAAGATTTAGGTTAAAGAGGAAATACTGCAGGCTAGCAAAAGAGTCTTCGGATAAGAAAAGAAGATTTGTAAGACCTTGAAACTATGCATGTTTGACTTATAGACGTCTTGTGTAAGACTTCATGTGTTTGGGTAGATTGGACTATAGCCAATACCCTAGAGTGGTTGGAGTTACAATGTGTAACTTGACGTCATTGGAAACTCGACTCGGTAGCGTTTACTTAGTTTTTGCTTGCAACCTTTGGGAGATCCTAGGTCTTTGTATGCTCGACATACACTTGCATTGATACATTTGATATCCTTATAATCATGTTTATAAAGTTTACATGTGGTCACGAAGTTCAAAATATAATTGTCGTCATAAGTTTGATTTCATGATTCACATTTCGTTAACGTTTCGCCTTTCGTACTTTTGTTGCACTTAGTTTTGGTTTAACTTTGGGTATGTGTTTGAGACCCTTCATTAGGCTTTTAACATGCTTTAACATGTGTGCTTAGTTGTTCATTCATGGTTTTGATTGTTGGATACATTTAACATGTGTGCTTAGGCGTTTGGCGCGTTTCGGACTCGTGTTGAGCGAGGGAACACCAAAGGATGTTCGAGGTTGGTTAGGGGCTTGATTAGACTTCAAATTAGACCCTTTGTGTATGCTGGAAAGAGCGCTCGCATGGAGGTCGCGCCGTGGCTCGCGTCTGAAGGCAGAATGCTGGAAACCCTAGAACTCAGCTAGGCGCGTTCGCGCCAAGACTTGCAAGCGACCGCGCCGTACCCTTTTTCCTGTTACGAGTTTGCTGCTGTTTTACACTTCTACCCTTAATGAATGCCCCCCAAACCCCTTCCAATAAGTCCCTATTAACCCTATATTAGCCCTAATAACATGGGTAAGTATCTTTGATGAATTTTAGAGGTTGATTAAGGGAGCATTAACACTAAACTAAGTGAGAATGGAACCACCAAAGTTTGACAACACATTTGGGTTAAGTCTAAACCCTTGCTGACCACTTATGACCAGCTGATAACTCTCTCATTTAACACCCATTTCCAATCCCTTGTTCAGCCATATTGAAGCCTTGAGAGTCTCCAACATTAGAGGGAGAAAGTGTGTGTGTTCTTGGTGAGATTGGTGCATGCAATCTCTCCTCCATTGATTCAACCATTGGATATTCGATTGGAGACCACTGTTGCGGAGCCCTTGACGAGTAGAGCACTTCCCTCCATTGTAATCTCCATTTCATATAGTTTTGTTGGCCAAAATTGGTAAGTTGCTAAACTTTCTTCTTTCTCTCTCTAGCACAAAATGGTGCTAGGATGTTAGAGATGTTTTCTACATGTTTTGTAGAGATATTTCTTGTCTATAGGATGAGTATATATGTGATTTTGAATTGTGAACATGTGGGGTTTTTAGGGTTGGTTGTGTTTGTTGTTGACATGAAATTACTTGTTAATGGGTATAGAAACCCGGATGACTATGAAATCCCGAAATTAGTTTATGACCTAAATTATGAAGGTTGGTATTTTGGCTCAATGGAATCTATTAAGTGTTTAATGAGTTATTATGAGTTGTAGGAAGAAATCCTACAATCGTTAAGTCTTAATTGCGAAATCCCGATATTATGACAATTTGGGAGATTTTGTGTTTGTGAAGTATTTGATATGTTAGGACTTCGATTTAAGTCCCAATGAATGTGTTAGTAAAGTCGAATATCCTTATACGGAGCTCTACAATAGCTAGAGTGTCAATTAATGAGAGTGCCGACTCTTGGAAACCCTTGTTAATGCACGGTAGTGTACCGAGTTGTTATAGAATCTACGATGTGATTCTTGTATAGAAATATAATGAATTGGGGATTATGAAAAGGTAATGAATCGGTGAGTGATTGTTATGAGTGTACTCTTGGACACTCTATGATTAGAGACTAATGAAATAATAGTCTTGGGTTATGATTACAATAAGTAATGACGATATGCTTAAGATACGTTGGTTTTGTGATGAATATCAATTAAGTATGATTGGATGGATTTTGTAGCTTAAGTCAATAATGACCTAAAAGATGAAATATAGAGTTAAGACTCAACGGAGTCGAATAGAGATTGATAATACACTAAATAGTGTAGTGTTGGAATCCTACGACGTTTGAGACGCGTGTGGTCCTATTTATGAAGACTCAAATGAATTCTTTGTGATTGTCCAATGTGACACCTAAACCCTAACGGTTATTACTATGATAATAGGTTGTCACTTAACTAACTTAGTAAGCCGTATGATCGAGATACTTGGAGTTTAGAAATGTTTACTTGGTTTAGTAACTCAAGAGAGTTGACTATGGGCGTGCACGTTAGGGCACGAGAATATTAGAGAACATTATACAGACTCAAAATAAGGTTATGAGATTGAGATGATGGATGGACTACCATTCCATACGGGTTAAGGTAGAGTGCACTTATGGGACTCGTATGTGTGTGATTATGGGATAGTCTTGTTTACGCTTTGAGCGTGACTTTGAGTGTAACGACTAGTGCACGATGATTATGAGCTAATGAGTGGTTGTGTTTGATGGCTAAGTATGTAGCCTCATGATACTGGTGGTTGTGGACTAAATTAGTAGTCTACACTTGGTTGCAAGTCAAGGATTCTCGGATGACCTCAAATATGATTGTTGGACTATAAAGAGAGTCCCGTTATGACTATGTTTAGAGGCTAAGTATATAGCCTAATGTTATGAACGTATTTAGACTAACCTAGTAGTCTTTACTTGTTTGTGACTTGAGGATCTTGGAGGACCTCGATGTGTTATTGTTGATGGACTAAATATGTAGTCTTGTTATGGGAATGTGAATTGAACTAATTAATAGTCTAAGTATGTTTATGGTTCGGGGATCATTGTATACCCCAATGTTTGGATACTTTGACTAAATATGTAGTCAAGTTGTAATTGAGGATACTTGCAAATATGTGCATGTATGATTGTGTGATTCAAGACAGGTTGTTACACACACCCCTCCATTTTTGGCCGCAGTGGGGATGTAGTGCGACTTTGGTTTGCTATGTGTTAGAAGTATTAAGGGTCTATTTGGTTTAAGATATATGCTTGGAGGTCTTAATGTATATTGTATTTTCAGTAACATATATATATGACTTTCCTAACTGATATTAGGTTACGGCTTCTCACAATTTTCTTCTACTGTCTTCTTCTTCTTCTTTACAAACAACATGGTATCAGAACCATAATCCATATAATCTCCTGTACTGATTGTTCTTCACAAATCCTTCCCTTTTCTTTTTTTTTTTTCGTTTTCTGTTCAACATGAGTCTGCACAGTCAGCCTTGCCCATGCGTTTGAATCGTCAGAGGGGATGTGACGTCTTTTGAAGGATACATCATAGAAGGTTGGTGTCGCCCAGTCTAGGTGACCTCGTCTGTCCAGTCGCCGGAAAACTCCTCACGCGCCCCATGCGTCGGTACGTCGCCGGAAAAGTTCACCGGATTTGTTTTGGACCAGACTTGGTCACTTGAGCCTGTAGTTCTCTGGTTCAAGGTTCGTTTTCAGATTTAACAAGTTTTGGGGGGTTTTTTAGGGTAGATCAGTCCACTGTCCTTGTCTGTTTGGTTCTATTTGGTTGCTTGTTGGTTTTTCAATGTCGACATCGGGGAATACGGGGACTACGGAGTCTAAAACCATGGTTTCTGAGGTTTTCTCCACTAGTACAAAGATTACGGACAATAAATTAACGGGAAAGAATTATTTAATGTGGCGACGGGTTGTTGAAATGAATTTAAAAGGGAAAAATAAGGAAGATCATCTCACCACAGTTAACTCTACTGATGTTGCTTGGGTCCGTGCCGATGCTGATTTGTATTGGAAGCTCATGAATTCCATGGATGATGAGACGACTGAATTGGTGGCTCATACTTCCACTGTTCGTGATTTGTGGGAATATTTAGATGTGTTGTATGGGGGCAAGGATAACATGAACCGGATATATGACTTGTCGTGTGCTATGTTTCGCCAGGATCAACAAGGTCATAGTGTTACCCAGAATTTTGCGGACTACAAGAAATTGGCGACTGAATGGAGTTCTTTGCTTCCCTTGAGTATAGATGTTAGTACTATGCAGACACAACGAGAACACCTGATTATTCTTGGATTTTTAGCTGGTTTGAGATCCGAGTTCAGTACTGCTCGCTCTCAAATCTTATCGGGCACAAGTGTTGGCTCTCTTCAGGATGTGTTCTCTCGTGTGCTTCGGGCCTATCTAGAATCCTCTTCAGTTGGCCCCACTAGCAGTATTGGTGCTTCCAGATATCTCACCATCATCGGGGTCTGGAGACTAGTGGTCGTGGTGGTCGATCTTCTAGTAGACGAGGTCGTGATGGTGGTCGTGGATGCCGTGGTAGAGGTAGGGTGAGAAGAGAGGTTCGTAGTTGTTATCACTGTGGGGATACGAATCATGTGATTCGTAATTGTTGGAAGTTGCATGGTAAACCGTCTAGTGATCGATACGGATATGCCCATGTTGTCTCTAACACTGAGTCTGCCCCCCCCCACCCAAACCGTCTCAACCTAGTGAGGGTAAGGTCATACGGATGACTCAGATGACTAATGATGAGTTTGCAAGATATACCCCATATTAGGCTTCTTCGTCTGCTTCTTCCACTGTTACTTTTGTCTAGGTATACCTACTGCGTGTGTTTCTTCCTCTACTTGTAAATGGGTTATTGATTCCGGTTCTTCGGTGGCAACAGAGGTATTTTTTCTTCATTCCTTCCATCTTCGACATTACCAAGTGTTACTGTAGCCAATGGATCTATTGCTTTTGTTACGGGGCAGGGTGATATCCGTCTCACATCCTTTCTCTCATTATCCTTTGTGTTATACATTCTTGTTTTCCATTCAATTTACTGTCTATTAGTAAGTTTACTCGTGATCGTAACTATAATGTCTCATTTTTTCCCACTCATTGCATGTTTCAGGATCATTTGACGAAAAAGATTATTGGTAGAGGGCAGGAGTCTGGAGGACTTCATTTCTTTGAAGCTCCATCTACACCAGTTGCGTGTTCGAGTGCCTCTTTGTCCCCGTTTCAAATCCACTGTTGTTTGGGTCATCCGTCTATGTCGAGTCTCAAGAAATTATGTCCACATTTTTCATTTTTACCAATTTTTGGATGTGATGCTTGTCAGTTTGCAAAGCATCATCGCATTTCTTAATTTTCTTATATTTCTAGGGTTAATAAACGGACTCATGCCCCATTTGATGTAGTTCATTCGGATATTTGGGGACGTAGTCCAATTGTCTCGAAGTTCGGTTATAGGTATTTTGTTACTTTGGTGGATGATCATTCTCGTGTTACTTGGATTTATTTTATGAGACTTCGTTCTGAGTTATTTAATATTTTTTCTGCGTTTTGTGCTGAAATTAAAACTCAATTTGGCGTGCCTGTCAAACATCTTCGTAGTGATAATGCTTAAGAATATTTCTCCACTGTTTACTCCAAATTTATGTTAGCTCATGGCATGCTCCACCAATCATCTTGTACTAATACACCTCAGCAAAATGGTGTTGCTGAGAGAAAAAACCGTCACCTCCTCGAGATTGCTCGTGCGCTTTCGTTTCAGATGTATGTTCCTAAGCCTTTTTGGGCAGATGTTGTGTTAACTGCTTGTCATCCTATCAACCGTATGCCATCTTCTGTTCTTTCTGGAGCGATCCCCCATCAAGTCTTGTTTCCTTCAGAGTCTCTATTCCCAGTGTCTCCTAGGATATTCAGGTGCGTAGCCTTTGTTCGTGATCATCGTCCTAATGTCACCAAGTTAGATCCTAAGGCACTCAAATGTATCTTTTTGAACCGTATGCCATCTTCTGTTCTTTCTGGAGCGATCCCCCATCAAGTCTTGTTTCCTTCAAAGTCTCTATTCCCAGTGTCTCCTAGGATATTCGGGTGCGTAGCCTTTGTTCGTGATCATCGTCCTAATGTCACCAAGTTAGATCCTAAGGCACTCAAATGTATCTTTTTGGGTTATTCTCGTACTCAGAAAGGATATCGGTGCTTCTCTCCTGACTTGAATCGATATTTGGTTTGTGCTGATGTTACCTTTCATGAGTCTGTGTCCTTTTATCCTACATCAAATATTCCGCATGTTGAGTTCCCGATGATGATTTTCTACTCTATCGGGTTGTGGAGTCCGCATCTTTCCCTACCCATGATATACCTCATCCTCCTATTCAATAGGTTTACACCCGACGCACGTGCTCTCAAGGGAATATGCCTCCTGCTCCTGCTGAGTCAGTCCTACCACCGTTGCCCGATCCAACTCCCGTAGAGGTAGAGGTACCTTCTGATCTTGATATTCCTGTTGCCCTTAAAAATGTAAACGTAGTTGTACGTTACATCTTATTTCTAACTTTGTTAGTTATGATGGTTTGTCTCCTAATCTTTGTGCATTTGTTAGTGTCCTTGAGCCTTATTCTATTCCTAAGTCTATGTATGAAGCAGTGGGTCAGTCATCCTAGCTGGAAGGCAGCTATAGACAAGGAAATGACTACCCTTACACACAATCAAACTTGGGATTTGGTTTCATTGCCATTAGGTAAACATGCTATTGGGTGCAAGTGGGTCTATGTTGTTAAGGTCAATCTGGATGGTTCTTTGGCTCGCCTTGTTGCAAAAGGGTATGCTCAAACATATGGGGTTGATTATATGGACACTTTTTCTCCAATTGCTAAGCTTGCCTCTGTTCGTTTACTTATCTCTCTTGTTGCATCTTCTCATTGGCCTCTTTATGAGCTGGATGTCAAAAATGCATTCCTTCATGGTAATTTACACGAAGAGGTTTACATGGAGCAACCTCCGGAGTTTGTTGCTCAGGGGGAGTCTAGGTTGGTTTGCAGATTAAAGCGGTCATTATACGGGTTAAAACAATCTCCACGTGCGTGGTTTGGGAGATTTAATGAGGTAGTGCTCGAGTTCGGGCTTATGAGATGTCGGAGTGATCACTCAGTATTCTATCAGTGCGCAGGGGTGAAGGAATCATTTTATTGGTTGTCTATATGGATGATATTGTCATCACGGGAAGTAATAGTGCAGGTATTAGTGCATTAAAAAGGGTTCCTTCAGGAAAAGTTTCAAACGAAGGATCTCGGTAATTTGAGATACTTTCTAGGGATTGAGGTTGCTCGGTGCAAGCAAGGCATCTTCTTGTCCCAAAGAAAGTATGTGTGACTTATTGAGTGAGGCATGCAAGTTGGGAGCGAAGCCTTCTGAGACTCCTATGGATCCGAATACGAAACTTACAGCTGAAGGGGATGAAAGCTTTGCTGAACCAAGAAGTATCGACGACTTGTTGGGAAATTGAACTATCTTGCTGTGACCATACCAGATATTGCATTTGCAGTTAGTGTAGTAAGTCGGTTTATGTCCTCTCCGCGGAGTACACATCGGGAGGCTGCTGTTAAGATTCTTCGGTATCTTAAGAGTGCTCTAGGGCTAGGCATACTATATTGAGATCATGGACATATGAGAGTAGAAGGGTTTGCTGATGCGGATTGGGCAGGATCCCCAGATAAGAGATCTACTTCTGGATATTGCGTGTTCGTTGGGGGTAACTTGGTTTCTTGGAAAAGTAAGAAACAATCGATTGTGTCAAGATCAAGTGCTGAATCAAAATATAGGGCTATGGCTCATGCTACATGCGAGTTAGTGTGGATTCGTCAGTTACTTGGTGAGATCGGTATCAGGAATCCAATGTTTGTGCAGTTGTGGTGTGATAACCAAGCAACTATTCATATTGCATCTAATCATGTGTTTCATGAACGAACAAAGGGCCTGTTTGATTTAGCTTAGTGATATGTGCTGATGACTTATAACTTATGACTGATGACTAACAGCTTGTGGTGTTTGATTTAGGTTTTTAAAAGTGCTGATCATCTTTCATAAATTAGTGTGTGTGTTTGATTAATAAGTTGAAATAGTGTTGGAATCAAACATAAAGACTAAAATAGCATCATCACAAAAATGTGATTTACATCATTAGTATTATTATTATTATTATTAACAATAATATTAATATTATTACTATTTATATTTATATTAATATTACTTTTAATCGTATTATTATCATTATTATTTTGTTTTATTTATTTATTATTATTATCACTGTTTATTATTTTATTAATATTAATACAAATTTTATCATTATTATTAATCATTACTATTATTATTATCATTATTATTGCCTTTATTATTATTATTATTGTATTAAAATCAATATTACTTTTATTATTATTACTACTACTTATTAATTTTAGTATTAATTTTATTATATTAATAATATTATTAATTTTATTTATATTATTATTTTTACTTATTATTATAATTGATTTTGTTATTATTAATATTATATTTTATTATTATAATATTGATATTATTATTACTTATTATTATTATGATTATTTTTACTATATTATTATTAATATTACTTTTTAGTATTATTAGTATTATTATATTTATCATTATTAATACTATATTTATTATTTTTATTATTATTATAACTATTATCATTATTCATATTGTTATTAATTAATATTATTATAATTCCTTTTATTATTATTATTTATTATTTATTATAATTATTATTATTACTTTTTTGCTTTTTTACTATTATTAAGAAGGGTAATATTGGAATATATAAATTTTCAATAAAGAAGAGGACTCGAATGTTTTTCAAAAGTAGAATTAAACACTAGGCTTAGTGCTTACAACTTATGGCTTTACATGTGCTTTAAGGGGGTATGACTTATCTTACCATAAGTGAAATCAAATGCTTCAAAAACAACTTATGGTAAGTCATTAGTCATAATCACTTCCAGATAAGCCAAATCAAACAGGGAAGCATATTGAGCTTGATTGTCACTTTGTTCGTGAGAAACTTCAAGAGAAAATAATTTCCACGGGTTTTGTTCCGACTGACGATAAACTAGCAGATATTTTCACGAAGTCTGTAAATGGCACAAGAATAAGATATATTTGTAACAAGCTGGGAAAGCATAACATTTATGCTCCAGCTTGAGGGGGAGTGTTAGAAGTATTAAGGGTCTATTTGGTTTAAGATATATGCTTGGGGGTCTTAATGTATATTGTATTTTCAGTAACTTATATATATGACTTGCCTAACTGATATTAAGTTACGGCTTCTCACAATTCTCTTCTACTGACTTCTTCTTCTTCTTCTTTACAAACAGCACTATGTAACTCGACTAGGTTTGTCGGGGACCTATGGAACTTGACTAGGTTTTTCGAGGACGTCGATACCACGAGATGGGTATCGAGGGCACATGTGACTCGAGTGGGACTCGAGGGCACGATTTTGTTTTCCACGTGAATTGCAGGAGCAACACAACGGATGCGGATCAGATGAGCATACCCTGGTTCATATGGTTTGTTTGTGAGCACTTATGTGATCATCACCGTGCTACGTGGATTTGTGGTATTTTGGTTTACGTACCTACTATCATGCGGTACTTGTTTATGGAATTTATCATGTTGATAGATTGCCATGATTACTTATAGTTGAATATATATTATCATGCTATATTATTATTTGTAGTAACTTACTTGGTTATTATGACTCACTATGTACTTTTGTTTCTTTAGTGTGTAGTGTGATCGATAGCTCGCGTAGAGATTGAGTAGATCGTAGTTGTAACTGTGCGCAGTTCGTTCGGTAGATCGTGTAGAGATCGAGTAGAGCTGAGTAGAGCGTTGGTGGCAGCTGATTCCCCCAAGTAGTAACTCGCGGAACCTTATTTCCATTATTTTATTTCTCGTTCTATTCATGTGAGGAATGGCAATAGTAAAGTTATGTAAACTTTACAGTTGGGTTGTCTTTTGGGTTTTGTAGTTATTGTAGTATTTTCTGTAGTCGACAAGTATTGTCGGACTTTTGTACCTCATCCTATTTATATCTCAGTCGCCTCCCGAGGGCAGTAGCTCGGGGCATTCAATATCTTTTTGTTGTTGTTGTTTTGTTCCAAAGTTGTAGACTCGCAGTTGTAGTTGTTGGGTTTCAGCATGTAGTGTCGCCGATGACTTTTTTTTTTTTTGATAAGTAAGAGTAATAATAATATAAATACGCGCCAAAACAGGTGACGCAGCCTACATATACAATCAAAGAGCACCTACACAAAAGCTATACAATAGTGAATCTATCTAAGAACTCAACAAAAGAACTGTCCACTCTTTGAGCTCTATGTGTACACCAGAACCTGATTGTTTCTACCATGCTTTCCCTCCATCTGTCTACATTCGATTCACTTGTTTTTTTTTTTTTGATAGGTACATTCGATTCACTGTTTTCAAAGGCTCTGTGATTGCGTTCAGTCCATATGCCCCAACAAACCGCTAAAGGAGCAACTTCCCAAACATCTTGCTTCCTTTTCTTCTTCTTGTAAAAGGACCATTCGCTGGACATTTCTTTCACTGTCCTGGGCATTACCCAGGCTATGTTGAATAATCTGAGGATGTAAGACCACAAGTCCCTAGCCACAGAACAGTGAAACAACAAAGGATTCACTGTTTCATCATCTTTCTTGCACATATAGCACCAATTCACATATACCTTCTTTCTTTTTCTCAAATTATCTCCAGTCAAAAGAGCTTCTAACACTGCCTCCCACGCAAAAAATGCCACCCTCCTGGGCGCCTTTAACTTCCAAATGATCTCCCACAGAAAATCACAAATTTCTCTCTTTGATAAGGCTTCATAGTAGGATTTCACTGTGAATTTTATGCATACTGTTCTCTCCCACAAGACCCTATCATCCCTGTCAAGATCAACATGTATACCATACAGAATTTCGCGAAAAGCTGCTCTATTTCTCCAAGCTCCCAGTCATGCACATAAAGGGTGTTGCCGATGACTTGAGTATTTATATCCCAGTTTTGATAGCAGGTGGTTTGTTGTGCGTGCGCATTGTTGCAGCATGTGCTTTGAATTTTTAGGCCGAGAGATTGACTATCTCTTTGGTCGTGTTAGCTCGGGCTCTTTTTATTTGCTTCCGTAGTTTTGTTGTTGTAGTTTTGTATCGCTGTTACGGCTTTACTTCCTTATTGGAGCTTGTTTAGCTCGTTTGTTAGATGGGCGCCATTTTGCTTCGCAGATGTCTGTCCATTGTTTGGTTGATTTAGCGGCACGACCTCGGGATTTTGTATTGGAATCCGGGTCGGGTCATCACAAGATTAGATTAGATTAGAAGAAGGAAGAATACAACAGATGGATGAAAAGTTCATCGAAAGAGAAACCAAAACCAAAAATTACACGTAGATCAGTAACTAAAAAGAAGAGAAACAACTAAGAAATCAAAGGGCTCCAGTCCCGCGACATCTCTGAAATGGACACTCCTCTAAAGAAACCCCAAGCCAAAGCCCATAGCGATCCAATAAAGACACTCTATCCCCAAAGAAGAGGTAAAGACAGAGACTTATCCTATAAAATTATTCCTTTCTATCCATATAAACCAAAGAACAACAAACACCCCCATACTACCACAAGAGGTAAAGACAGAGCTCAGAAGCTACTACTCGAGCTATCCCTCACATTAAGCCGAGTCAATTGGAGGAATAAGGAATCACATCCGTGAATGAACTTCCAAGGACTTCTACAAATAGCCAAACTTCAGAGATTAGCATCCCACTCATTCAGGGACATGTACCAAACTTTCTCTTATACCCTATGAGCAATGGAATCTGGTTGAGGGCGCACGCCAAAGCCTTTTACCCACCAAGGAGATGTTGCAAAAAATAAGGATACCAGTCACCAACACACCTTCTTCCCTCAGTTAGTAAAGCTAATCCCAAGCAACCAAATGCCTCAATCAGTGTCATCTGCCTTCTTGCTAAAAGTTTCTCTGTGATTTCTTTATACACTCATCTACACAACCAGGATCTAAAGAGAATGATGGTAAAGAAGAATAATTGATAACAAGTTCTAATGAGACAACCCCCCCTAGAGAGAACACAGGCTGCCACCTATGTTGCACGGACACGGGACACGGGACACGGGGATACGTGATTTTCAAAAAATATAGGACACGGGTGCAGGGGTAAATTGTAAATATTCAAAATATAAGGACCAAAATGTAAATATTCAAAATATAAGGACCAAATTATAAATATTAAAAACTGTAACCACAAAATAAATATTTCCAACATACCTAAATGTTAATATTCGAAGTATACAAATTGACTCAACAGACTACAGTGTCATAAAAAAATTATAATATAAATTAAGAAACTCACTATGTTGAGTGTTGACATCGAAGACAACGAACAAAGAGGAGAGAGACTCAGAGAAGAGAAACTCAGAAAAGAGAGAAGAATCCAAATTCGAAGGAGGAAATGAAGAATACGGCTGTGGCTGATTCAGAAGAGATAAAGAGTCGATCGACGATCAGTCGAAGACAGACGCAGGTCGCACACGGGGAGAGAAGTTCGAAGGGGTAAGAGGCCCGGCCTGCAGCAGAGGTCGTTCGGTGGATGGTCAGCGATGAGGGAATTTGAGGGGGCTAGGGTTCGTTTTGATAGGGGATTTGAGGGACTGAGGACTAACGAAGTGAGGAATGATGATTACAATATTAGTAATCGATAAATATACCCCCAACCGTGTCCGACTTCCAGGTACGTATCCCGACTCTCTAAGCCTCGCACCCGTGTCCGTGTTCGGAAGTTTCAAAGTCCAAATTTGCCCCCAAAACATATTTTGGGCCAAATCTGCCGTGTCCGTGTCCCGGCCGTGTCCGACACGGAATTCGCCTCCAACCTGCCGTGTCCGTGCAACATAGGCTGCCACCCATCAAGATGCCAACGACCCTCTCCACTACAAGGTCCCAAAACCCAAACCTTTTCAGAGACCCCTCGATAGGGACCCCTAAGTATACAAATTTCAGGTAAGATCTCGCACCCAATCAAGGAGACATTAGCACCAGGATCCTGACTACCCATGTTCTCCCCTACTTGTCCACATTTCGCAAGATTAACTTGAGGCCCAAAATGGACTTGAAAGTGTAACAAAATTCTTAAGAACCTTTGTCCCCTCAAAAAAGAATAAAATGGTATAATCAGCAAACTGAAGATGATACACCCTAACCTCCTCACTCCTCCCACAGCATTCGATCGACCCAACTTCTTTACCTCCTAAAGTCATGCGACTGAGAACTTTCGTCACTAAGCTAAAAAGAACAGGAGATGGGGGTCCCCATATCTAGGACCCCTTATACACACTAAATTACTCCTTTAGCTGACCATTACTAATGAAACCCAAAAGGAAGAAAAGCAGAAACATGCGAAGATCCGCTGACAGCCTGACACCAACAGTTACCAAAGCCCTTCCTACCCTTCACCAAGTAAAGGAACCGCCAATTCACCTAATCATAATCCTTCTAAGAATCAAGCTCACAAACATCTGTCCTATCTCTCTTATCAAATCCCCAACTGCCTCCTTCAAGTCTATCTACAACACGAAAACTTTGGTAGGATTCTATTTTCATAATTCTGGTCCCTCCAGAGTTATTTTCGTCTGAGTTATAATGCTTGCAAGGTGCCCATAACACCCTCTTTTCTTTGCTTAATTTGCATCAATTAATTCAAAAAGAAAAAGAAAAAAGAACTTGTATCTTTCTCTCCACCATGCGTGTCAAGGACTCCAGTCATTTGCAGCCACTGAAATTTGTGAGCTTGCGTGATAAACTCTCAAAATTAGCACCTTCCTGATTCATGGAAATATTCTGCTGCCTCAATAATACACCTTATTTCCTTCTCTTTTCACTATGGACCACACTATTATCAAAGGATATTTGGCAAACTAGATCTTTCATATAATTTACTAAGAATATCCAAGAGGCATAGTCATTTTCAAAAAGAAATAAGTCAATGTTAATTGCAAATAGTCAGGAATCTTTTGAATAACCTCAGGAGATAAAATAACTAAACCAATGGGACCAATAGCATCTAAGAAGCTAACCATTTGAAATTTAGATGCAATGCAGAACTCATTTTTAACCTATCCTAATATAAAGAAGATTTCAGTCATGGTAACCATAGAAAAATTACTAGAAAGAAAAAAGAAATACGTCACCACTTTCTGGAAGACAAATCTGTAGCAGAAACAGCTGCTATAGTACAACCCTTAAGTGGAATGTCTATGTGGGAACCATCTGACTCTGAAAGGATAAGAGACTGATCCTTGATTCTCGCATATTTCCTGACAGGCGTAACTTCTAAGATCTCTTTCTTTCGCTTTGACTGTCTTGCTCCTTTGTCTGTAAGCCAATTCTTTGCAACTTTCTCTTTTTCTAAAATCCAAACAAACCCCTGAAAAGAAAAAAAGTATTAGTCAACTCTTATTAGTGGTGAGAGATCACATAATTATTTGTCAAACTAGTGCAAAACCCAAATTCTAGCACAATCATGCAAGATTATTCCAGCTATCAAAAGCACCCAACAAATAGAGATTCACAGTGGTACCCCTAACTAGTAATAGTTCCAAATGATTACTAAATATTGATTACAAGCAATTAATTATTCTCCATGTGGCTTTTGCTACCTATTGTGTATGCCTTATCGCATAAAGTGTGAGTCCTCCCTTCAAGAAATGATTACTAAACATTCCCACTCGCATACTACCCGCTCACATGTGATAACGTACAAAAAAATTATCTTGATTCTTCTAACTAAAGAGCCTCGGACAGGTGATAAGGTGTGCCCATGCGTAATAGAGAGAGCAGTACTGCTCGGTATCCTAGTTGTATTCGTTTTTCCATAGTTTCCCAGTTTAAGCTGTTGTACCCTAGTTACTTTTTTTTTGATAGGTAAGAGTGACCCCTTGTTGGTATGGGGATTGGAACCAAGGATCTTAAGGACTTTGCGTACCCTTGCCATCTCTCCCACCCCTTGGGGTCCCTAGTTATATTCAGAGAAGGTGTTATTGTTATATAATATATATGAGATGCCGCTCTCAATGAAAAGTGTGAGGGTTAAGCTTTTTCCTTTTTGTGATTATTCTTCTTTTCTGTATTTCTGTTTCTTCATGTTCTTGGTTTCGCTGCATTTTCTTGTAGGTGCTCCGAGAAAGAGAGATATTAATTGGACTGATTTGAGGACTAAGGAAAACATAGAAATAGAGGCCTGTTTGAAGGCTCTATTCAAACTCCCAGGGGGACTCATTTTGAACATTAAATGGACATTTTTCTCCCTGCTCGTGACTGCCAACCCCAGCAGCCACTTACTATACTTCAATTCAGCTCACACAAGGACACAAAGAATCACCATCAAGGCAGTTCAATGGCTCAGGCCACCACTCTGTTTCGTGAAATTAAATTTGAACTGTGCATCTAGGGGTAATCCCATTTCAAGTGCTGGAGGAGGTATTATTCGCAATTCCGAGGGCATTGTCTTACACGCATATTCATCTTACTATGGTAATAATACAAACACAGTTGAACACAAGGGGTGGGAGAGATGGCAAGGGCACTCAAGCAAAGACCTTGAGGTCCTTGGTTCCAATCTCTATACCAACAAGGGTCACACTTACCTATCAAAAAATAATAATAATAATAATACAAACACAGTTGCTGAAGTCTGGACTCTTCTTCAGGGGAATATATGGCTTAGAGATCACGGACATGTTGAAGCTATTGTGAAAATGGATTCTAAAGTTCTCTATGATTGTCTTGTTCAAAGTGCAAAACCTCCATGGCGTTGTTGGCATCAGATTCAATGCATTCTTGGTATCCAGCGAGACATGAACTTTACCTTTCAACACTGTTCCTGGGAAACCAACTCAGTTGCGGACAAACTCGCGAATTTTGGATGCGATATTGAATCGGACTTCATTTTTCCTAGTCTCCAAACTTTACCCCCCATCATTTGTGGCAGCATCTTCATGGATAATCAAAATACTCCTCAGCTCCGCATTTCTTAAATCTCCTTTTCTTTGCAGCACTTCTTTTTGTTTTACTTTTAAGCATATTCTCTTGTTGTTTCTCTCAAGTTTTTGTAATTTGTTGTAGAGATACGACTCCTTTGTCCTCCCTTTTAGGACAAGGCTAGTTATCACCCTCCATGTTATATTTTGTTTGTTTTAATAAAATTTGTCAAGGTACCGCCCCTGTTTCTTAAAAAGTAAAGAAATAATTAGTAAGGGCTGTAATATGTCAACATCAATCAAGAAGCGGAATACAGAAATCGCTCTGATCAAAAAGCTACCTAATGTATTACTCGTCCCACCCACCCACCCTCCCCTCCCCCCACTCTCAAGGACAGAACCCAATCTTAAGTCAGTTTTCCTCATCATTACCGATCGTCTGGCACAAGTAATAGAACAAGGACCTTCAAACATAAGTGCTTATAGACAACATAAATAGCCTCATCTCCACAATGACAAATAGTAAAAACACTTCCTAACTGCACACAATCCAAGTCCTGACAAAATTACCTAATTTTTCATAACCTAAGATTGGTGGGTACGAAAAATAAAAAATAAAAAATAAAATTAGTGGCTGCATTTGATGGTCAATTCACACCACAGAGACTAACCTTGTAGCCGTTTCACTGACCAAACACAGTAAAACAAATTTTAAAAATGCTCGCTTATTGAATCCATGCCATTTTAATACAAATTTCATTCCATTACACGAAAAGGAATCACAACTATTGGGCACCAAATGAGCACAAATAGGAGTGATTTACAATCAAATTAGTCCCAACCCAACAATGATTAAGGCACTTGAAATTACAGATGCGTATTTAACACAAATTATTACAAAAAAAAAAAAGAAAGAAATGGAGGATAGGCAAATGATCAAAAACAAAGAAAAACCCACCTGTTTGTTTGGGAAAGTGAAATCAAGGTCGTTAAGCTTTTCCACTGCGATCCGTGTTTCCTGTCGTTCAACTTTTCGATTCAATCGGCGTATCAAAAAGAGTACTCCAACAACTTCAAGCCCAATAATTACCAGCGCCCCAAGAACGAACCCAACGAACAGAATTTGCACCCCCCACATTGCCGCCGTTCAATCATCACCCCCCAAAAAAAGTCCCAGCACTCTTTTTCTTTACATAAACATTCATTATCAATTCGAATTTTCCAGGAAATGGAAATGGGAATAAGAATAATAAGAATTTGTGTTGGGGATTATGATTTTGATTTTGATTTCGCCTCTATTATTAATTAAATCAAAAAGTTAGGAATAGGAAAAATGCGAAGCGCGTTGGGTGTAGGGTAGTTGCGGGGTAGATGAAGATGATGATTGACTGAAGAAAGAATAACCGTTACATGTGGCAGACATTTGGGAACAACATGTCACCCGGTCTGCGAAAATAGTAGGTCAACTAAAATAGAAAAATGCATGTTGGCTTAACCGAGAATGGGACATGAAATGTGACAAAGATCGTGATAAATAATTGAGAAACCCTAAATATAACATCAAAAATTTTAAAAATAATATCATTTAATATTAAAATGACATAAATATCCTTACGAATAATTAATATGAAATGTTACAATTTACTTCCCTTCATTTACTCCCTTTCATTTACTCATTCAACTAACCATCACCTTCCCACATTCCCAATCTAATAATATACTACTACCTATTTTGAAAACACTCGCATTACTCTCAATCTATTTCTCTCTCTCGTTATCCTCTTCATCTTTAAAAAAAAACCCTTCAAACCCTCCATCTAATTCATAATGGGTTATGATTGTAATTCTAATGAAGATGAAAATGCTAATAATGATGATTATTTTCAGGTAAATGTTAATTTTTTAATGTATTTTCGTTGAAATTTTGGAAAAAAATTCGTAATTAGGCAAAACATCCGCTAGGACACAGCGGATATTTAGCCAAAGTATCGCGAGTCAATAGCGGACGTTTTACTAAACATCTGCAACCCAGTAACGGATGTCTTCTTGTAGGTTCGTTTTTTAAAAGCGGTTGTTATTAAATAGAGTCGCTTTTTGGTTGCGGATCTATTTAATTAGGACCGCTTGTTAGGGCAAGTTCAATGGTGGTACTTACATATAGGTATCAAAATTAAATTTTGATACCTATTGGTTATTATTCACGGGTATCAAACGATCATCTCCAATCATAGGTATCAAAATGAATGGTATTAAAATTAGGTGAGGTACTAAGAGAGGTATCAAATTTGGTACCTTCCCTAGTACCACACCTAATTTTGATACCTTTTACTTTAGCCATTGGAGAACCTAATATTTTTACATAGGTATCAAATTTTGGTTTTGACCCCTACCATTGGACTTGCCCTTAGTGACGGCTTATATATACAAATAACTACTACTATGTAGCGGCTCTTTGGCTGAATTTGCTGAAAATTTGTTTTTTTTATATTATTAATTATTAATATGTTTTTATTGTTATTTGTTGATAGGATTACCAGTTTAAAACGATAATAATTTATTTCTGGATATATCTCTTTTTTTACGGATGAAAAATTTGTTGATTGAGAAGTTGCAGAAAAATGGGTTAGAGATATCAGACGTGCTGAGGATATATACTTTTTCATATCCAGAAGTAAAACTAAATTTGATAACACTCGTAAAGTTTGGTTGAATTGTGAGAATGGTGGAAAATCTCGGTACGATGGTAACAAGGATTTGAAAGATGTAAAGAAAAATGGTTCGAAGAAACTTTTATGTAAATTTGAAGTGTATTTGCAGGAAGTAAAGGATAATGGTTGGAGAGTTAAAGTTAGCGAGTTTAACAATGCTCACAACCATCCACTTTCAATGGGATAAAGGTTGAGATTGAAATGATTGATCAATTTTATAGTGCTAATGTGAAGTCGAAACAGATATTAAAGATATTGAAAAAGGAAAATCCTGATAACAGAAGTTCGAGAAAGCATGTAGAGAATGCTTTGGTAGGTATAAGAAAGAAGAAAATGTGAAATAAATCAAAAATGGAGTATTTTGCGTCGATGTGGATATATTTTCTGGTTCAGGTCAAAGAGACTTGCCCAAAAAAATAATGTTGTATTGACTGATGTTATGTTTGTTCATCCGAAGGCTAAAGAGATGTTAGTCTTATTTCTGTATGTTCTACTTATGGATTCAACATATAAGACTAATAAATATGATTTGTCGTTATTGGAAATCATTGGAGTTACATCTGTGGAGAAGAATTTTCATATCGCATTTGCATTCTTGCAAAATGAGAAAAGTGAAACATTTGGTTGAGCATTACATCAGTTGCGTGCTTTATTAGTTCATGTTCGCAATACGAGATTACTTTCCAACGTCGTAGCATATGTTGTGTAAGAGACATATAGCGAAGGATGTTGAGAAGTATGTAAGGAACCTGTTGGGAAGGAGAAGTTATACTGCAACATTTATGAAGAGGTGGACCGATATACTTGAGTCCAAAACTGAGGAATAATACACAAAAAATTGTCGAGATATGGAGGAATCATGGGCAAATATTCAGACAGTTGTTCGATATGTTAATTAAACTTGGTTGGAGCCCTATAAAGATAGATTTGTTTGTGCTTTGATCAAACAATACATGCATTTCGACAATCAAACGACGAACAGGTAAAACTTATACGTTTATGGATGTAATATATTTATTGTTTATGAACATTATGTAATTTTTTTATAAATGTGCAATATGTTACAAAGTTGAGAGTGCACACTCACAGATGAAAAGATGGTTATGCACGCCAATTGAAGGTTTCGATCATATATTCAATCAAATGCACGATGCTATCGAGCTTAAGTTCAATAAGATCTTTACTCTATTTGAAAGGTCTTTGAATGTAACTCATCCTTTGACATCCTCAATGTTAATTATCTGTCTATTGAGATATAAGGTATCTCCTCATGCCCTTGAGTTGCTAGAATACGATTGGAATTCGACACAACGTATAAAGAATCCAGTTGAGGGTGATTCTAAAAGGTGTGGGTATTTGTTGAGGACAAGTTACGATTTACCATGTAGTTGTGAAATGTGTCACATGGAGTAGACAAATGTCCCGATTGAACCCCATCAAATCCATGTGTTTTGGAAGACGTTGTCTATGGGCAGAGTTCAAGATATGAGTACATCAAGGGAATCTGCGGCTGATTTGATAAAAAAAAAACCTATTATCGGATATGGACGGGACTCATGAATCACAACAATATCAATATGCTAAACATTTTTTCGATGTTGTACATCCCCCAACTAACATTTCTGAACCAGAAATAGTGCGACACAAAGGGCGTCCAAAGAATAACTCGAAAAAGAGAGACCTCTTAGGTTTTAAAATGTTAAATGTTTACGTCATATTACTTTTTACATTTATTTATAGTAAATGATTTATGCTTTTATAATTTTCATCTCAACAGGTTATGAACATGCTAAACGTCAACCAGAAAAAAAATCAGGAGGTAGAGGTAGAGGTAGAGGAAGAGGAAAAGGACGTAGTTCATTAGCATCGACGGGTAATTCAATTTCATACGCCTCTCAGCTTCCACCATTGATGATCACTTTCATATCAAATGTTATAGATGTCAAAGCGGATAGAAATTGTGGTTTCCGAGTTATTGCTCACTTTATTTATCACGACGAAGAAAAATGGGATAAAGTGCATAATGACTTGATGCAGGAACTTACTGACTACTGGGACTTCTACTCAACCATCAACTTCTTGGAAGGTGACATTGAAGGATCGTTGATATATCTGAATTGACATATCTTTCCATCTCTAGCTAACTAAGCATTGGTTGAATCTGGGCATGCTCAGTTGGGTGATTGCTTCACGGTATCAGAGGATAGTGACTTGTTTGTGTAATATATCGATTGGTTGCAATACATGGTTGTCGTTGCAAGCCCGGCCTGTTAATGTACAACTGCCACAACCCTGGACACAAGTATTGACTTTGGGTGGGTCAATTTAATCCACTTCGTAGCATTTGGGATGAAGCCTTCAAGTCCCCTGCCCCGTTTGCCAATTATTTCAAGGTGGGAAGATTCTTGTGACCCAACGATACGACATTGGCTACCAATTTTGTAACACCCCGGATTCTTGCATGTGTATTGTGTGCTTGCCTTCATGTTTTCTCGTTGATTATGAGCATGTTTACTTAGTCTATATATATGATTTAGAAGCATTCTTAAATCATTCATGAAGCTCTTAACATGTTTAGAATCATGTATGCTTACTTGTTGAATCGCCGGTTCGATTGCTTTGTTTTGGCCTTAGCGATTTCCTTCGTTGGCCGTATTGCTTGTATTTCGACGTGCGAAATGTTCGTTGAGTTCTTGGACTTGTATTCAAGTCATAACCATGTTGAAACAAGTTATTCTAGTTTGATTGGTGGTTGATAGATGTTTGATTCGTTAACCATTCGTCGCATGATTCGAGCCTTGTTTTACCTTGTCCCGGATGTTGTTCGAGTGTGTTTCCGACTTGTTTTGAGTTGGGTTAGACCTTAGAATGGTTGCTCATGAGTTTGGGATCATTTAGGACATGTTTAGACCAAGTTCAAGGGCTAGACAAGGCAGCCGCATCGATTTTTGAGCACTAGCCCGCCTCAAGATCTGAGAGCATGTAAAAATCAACCCCAGATCCTGCATCCCAGGCGCCCGCCTGGCTTCTAGTGAGGCGCCCGCCTCAACTACTGAGAGCTACCTACGGGATTTTTCCCTGTTTGCTGCTGTACGACTTTTGGCACTCAAACCCCTATCCAAACTATTCCTAAATCTCACTTAAACCTCCCTAACACTCCTTGATTATGTCCTAACATTATTAGCATGTTTTAAGAGTGGATTAAGAGTCCATTAGTGAGCATTAAGCAAGCCAAAATCAGATATTTTTACACCACATGAGAGTGACACTTGTCCCACTCAGATTTTTGAACCTATATACACCACAATCTGATGTTTTGACCTTCATTCTTCACCCTCACTCTCCAATAACGAATTTCTTCCTCTCTCAAGTTCTTCCATGGCTTCTTGAAGCTACCATCTTGGTCCTCCATCATCCCTTCTCCCATTGCTCAAGCCACCTTCATCAAAAGTGTAGAGCTTGAAGAGTGGATCATTTTCAACCGATTGGTTTGTGCTCTTCCCATCTTCTTCCTTGGTGAAAGGTAAGCTATTGATTCCCCTTAGGATGTATGTTAGACTTGCCATGTCCCCCTCTTCTCATGATTCCCATGCTTCTACCTTGTCCATGCCATGTTTGATGATGAGTTGAGTTTGTAAGGTTTTTGAATGATATATTCATCTTGTTGTTTTGGTCCTAAGCCTAGAATTAAATGTGTTCTAAGCCTCCTTATGAACAACTATTGTTCTTGGACTAATGATTTTTGACAACTCTATGAGATTATGAATTCTAGGGTTTCATAAGTAATGAATTGTTCATCCTATTGATTGGGTCATATGCTTAGAATCAAATGTGTTCTATGTTCTCCTAGGAATAACTAATGTTCTTGGACCATTGGCTTTTGATAACTTTTGAAATAATGATTCTAAAGTTCCCATGAAATATTGAATTAATGATAATTATTGACTATGGTTGTTAAGTGGATTAATGGCCTAGTCTACTCGATACGAGAACTTAGAAAAGGGTTTTGGATGCATTTAGCATTTTAACTCTATTGGATGAATTGTTAGAGACGACTCAACGGAGTCAAATTTAGTGAGTCATTGAACAATACCGGCTCAATGATCAATCCCTACGACGTTCTAAACACGTTTCTCTAAGAATGATAATTCTAGACTCTTGAATTTGGATTAATACCATGCTTGATTCTTGATGTCATATAATAGAATGCCTATTTGACATGTTGAGTTCGCTCTTGTCGAACTCAATCCTGCTTGATTATTGATGAGAATATTTACTTGTCATGAACGAGATCGCTCTTGTCGACCTCGTTCCCTACCTGAGAATTTGTTAAGTAAATACTACTTGGCATTTGCATGAGTCCACTGGCATCCTGTCCTTGTTCACACACGCCTCATTGGCCACAGTGGGAAGTAGCTCCCCGTAATCAATACGAGCATCATTGGTGTCTATCCTGCATCTCCTCGGAAGATCGATGTACTTACACACATCCGATACCATCACACTCCAGATAACGCTTGTATGCAGGAACTACGAAGCGGCCCGGCTCTCCATATATCCTTATCCTATGTGATTTAATTACGAGCACCTATGTGAAACAATGTGCATCTTGGATATATGATCTCTATGCTTATGTGACGATATCTTGCCTTGTATGTTGCATATTGCCATGACATGCATGATTGATAGCTTACAAGTCTTTATGACTTACCCATTCCCCTTTACTGCTTTAGATCCTAGTAAAACAGGTCCTTCCCGTTGAGGCTTGCGGTGTTCGTGCCTTGTTCCTCTTTTGGTCCGACGTTGCAGTTGAAGAGATGGTTTAGATGTCCTCTTCCTTTCTTTTGTTATTTTGCAAGGATGATGGGTTAATGCAAGTCAATTAGACTATGCTTGGGAATTTGTATAGAACTTGAACTTGTTACTTTTATTATCTACTTGTAGTATAACACTTGTAGTACTTGTAACCCCTTTATGCCGGCATTGTGTAAGCCGTGCTTGGTTATCTTGTTATTAGTTCTCTACGTATAAGTCTTCCGATGAGCATCCTATTAGCTCTTATTTAAATCTTGTCCTTAAACTGTTAGCTTGGGTTCCGGCATGTAGTGTCGCCGATGACTTGGTTTAATTGCTTAACTGTTATATCAGGTTTGAAAAGTTTTAAAAATACCGGCCTTTTAGGGCCGAGGCGTGCTACGTCTCTAATGTTGCGTCACGTCGTTTTCTTAAAATGAGTCCTTGCATGTTGATTGTCCACTTGTTTTCCCCTTATTTGGGCGGTCCGACCCTCGGTTCCACCTCGGGCCCGGGTCGGGTTGATGAGCGCAAGATTTCCACGAATTTTCCCAGGAATTTTCTGTTATTTTGTGCTATTTTTGAATTAATTATGCTTTGGAAATATTATTATTTGTGTTTTTGTGTTTAATGTAGGTTTCCAAGCATAATCGAGCTTTTATACGGTGTTTAGCACAAAGTTCGAGACAATTCCGGGCTTAAAAGTTAATTTGGAAATTATTTGGACAAAGTTCGTTAAGCCCGTTAAGAGATCCAAGGCAAAAGGAGGCTAACGGAGGCTGAAAATATTAACTGAGGACCAAAATGCAAGCCTGGAAGAATTCTGGCTGGCGGAGCTAATTATACAGACTCCAGGGGCACCGGAGAAATTAACAGAAAGTCAGGGGAAGCCGCCGCAATTGCAGAGAAGTCCCTGGCGCGTTGTCGAGCTCCTGAAGGCGCCACTTGTCAAGCTCTGCCGCGTCCATCCCACTAATGCCGACCCGCGGTTCTTCCATCCGGATTTGGGTAGCCCGCGTGTAATCCAGCCCATTCCAGCCCATAAACCGCCCTTCCAGCCCACTTACTCTCACATTCCCTCACCAACTTCCACCTGGGCGACCCGCAAGCTCCCTTGTGGTTTTGCCCAGCCCCAGCCGCGCCCCAGCCTCCTTCTTTCTTCCCTTTTTGCCCCTAAAACCCTTCTGCACTTCCAATTATGCCCCTGTTCTGTCCGGCCTCTCCGCTGCTTCTCCATTCATATACTCCCAGGCGGCTCATTTTGGAAACCAAGTCCCCATTTGGGACATTGCTCCCAAATGGGGCACCAGCCCCTCCATTACCAAATTTCTTCAATTTCTTCCATTCAATTGTCCGTCAATGAAGGTTTGGAACATCATTTCAAGGGCCAAGGACGCAAATGCAAAAGATTTCAACCCCGGATTCGAGCAATATTGGTTTAATTCTTTCAACCTATCTTTTGATAAATTGTTGTATATTCTTGGGTTGATTAATTTTGTAATTGAAGAATTGGTTTATGCATAATTTAATTATGAAATGCAATTATTTTTCTATGTTAAATGTAGTGTTTTAATTTAATTTATCTCTTTATTTAGTACACATTCATGTCGGTTATTATTTTGTGAACTTAATGCTTTTTATTATTTAACCAATAATTAAATGATTTTAGAAATATTTAGGATCCGCGAGAGCTACCTTTATATTTCGGACCAATCAATTTAATAGTTGGTGTTTTGTGACACACACCGATAGCCAAAATGAGACAATGTTTGACACGCGATCGAACCACCTTAGCCTTTCGCGAGGTCGGGGAGGTTAGGGTTGACTATAAGATGCGAGAGCCCGTAGTTAGCCAATTTTATTTGTCTCGGCTACCAATATGACTTGTAGAAAAATTTAGAGAATTTCTTTTTGCGAAGTATTACCCATGCGTTTGGTTATTATTGTGTGATCTTTATGCTTTTAATGGCGTAGCGAACCATTAGATGATCATTAGAATTATAGGATAAGATGCGAGAGCCCGTCCTATTAATTCCGAAAATCATAATAATTGTTTACGTTACGTGAGACCGAGAGGAGATCGTGCGTAAGTAGGCAATAGGGTGCTTGTTTTGACATGCGGCTATTTTCTCCTATGTTATAAGCGAGCCCGAGCCCGTAGCTAGGAGTTGTAGCTAGATTTGCTATACGTTGCGAGAGCCCGTAGCGAATAAAATAGCGCGCCCGACTACCAAAACTTGAGTTAAAGAAAAGAAGAAAGATGATTAAATTAAACACTGGCTAGACTAGAAATAATGTGTTCCTATATTTTTATCTTGATTTGTTGTTGCCAAACCACATCCGCAGTAGATTAGATTTAATTGCTTTCTTAGGTTGTTTATATTTTTTAGATTTTAATTTAATTTATTTTCGCTCAAATATAATTAGTTAGCATAATTTTGGTACTTAGTTGGAGTGAGAATTACGCGCATTCCCTGTGGGATCGATAACTCGTACTTATGTACACTTTATTACTTGATACGGCCGGGTATTCTTGCCTGAGTTGCGTTTTGCGCACATCACGGGTCTCCACAAATTTGACATAATCGATTTACTAATTACCTTAGTGTAGAGAGTCAACAGTTCATTTTTCGCTTTATGTGATGTAAAACATTATTTAATTACAAGGGTTAATTGTTATTTTTGCAAAGTTCGTTTTTACAATAATTGTTAGTTTTGCAAAAGTGTAGGGGTTAATTGTCATTTTTTAAAAAGTGTAGGGGGTTAATTGTTATCTTTGCAAAAGTGTAGGGGAGTTAATTGTTATTTTTGCAAAAGTGTTGAGGGTTAATTGTTATTTTTGCAAAAGTGTAGGGGATTAATTTTTATTTTTGAAAAGGTGTAGGGGTTAATTGTTATTTTTGCAAAAGTGTAGGGGTTAATTGTTATTTTTAAAAAAGTATATGGGGTTAATTGTTATCTTTGCAAAAGTATAGGGGGTTAATTGTTATTTTTTGTAAAAGTGTAGGGGTTAATTGTTATTTTTGTAAAAGTGTAGGGGTTAATTGTTATTTTTGTAAAAGTGTAGGGGGTTAATTGTTATCTTTGCAAAAGTGTAGGGGACAATCACAGTGTTATAGTAAATGCATCACAACAAGTCGAACTAAACGTATCTAACAAACTGATGTCCAAACTAATACATCACACTCCGAGTTCAAATAAAATACATCAACGGCTGGACCACAAGTCTATCACATAAACATAAATTATATCACAATACATTCTCAAACTGTTGAACAACTACATCAACAGTAGACGTATAACTACCCTGGACCACAAATGCATCTCGCCTGGACCGATGGAGTGCCTTAAGCTGAGGAAGTACAGCTACGACTCGATCCTCAACTGATCTACGCGCAAATGTGGAAACTCTCGATGGATGAGAAGGCCTTTGGGATGCCCTATGTGACGGCTGCATGCGATCATGGGTGATCCACGATGGTTGATGATTACCCATCACCTCGGTGTCATCATCATCATCATCATCAATCGGCGGCATCACACGATAATGTGTCCGCTCCCGAAACCAAAGCTCGTAATCATCTACGGTGGCGGACGGAATGTTGGCTCCCCTCGTTCCGGCCCTCTTGGGGTTTATAGAATGATGCTCCCATTGTTGGAAATTGCAAAGCATTTCATCGTGGACACAAATATACTTCAACGACTTTGGACCTCTATAAACCTTCGTCGGCTGGAATACATGGACGTGAATCATTTGGATATATCCAAACTGTCTTAAGCAAATATCGGGCATGTATGGCTCAGTGATTTTACGACAATGAATTATGCCAAAGAACAAACTGATCGGTATCTCATGTGATAGCCTACGTGTAAAAGGAATCCAAATAACCTGGAAAAACAAATATTAATATAAATATCCAAACTTTTATTTGATACATTATTTATAAATGATAAATACTTACGACATCAACAGTCATCCGATCGAGGACTCTACGATACTCCAACAGAGTATTGGGATCATTTCTTCTTCCACCGAGAGAAGAGGTCCATCTCTTAGCATATGGCTCTTGAGGGGTCCATGTCGCTGAACAACTTGGTTTGAATTGAGGAAAGTATTCATAGATCCAAACCTACAATAAAATAAAATAACGTCAAATATAATAGCATCGAATAAAATAATTTAAATTTTATAGTATCCAAACAATTCATTTTTATACCTATAGTAGAGACAAGCACCCAGCCATCTGTCTACAACCAATCCTCGATGCTATACCGAGCTGCCGGTATAGAAAGGATAAAGTCGCTGCACCCCAAGCGTGATTGGGCATATCACGGATATCCATCACATACGGTATAACATAATAATGGCATATCACTGATCCACTGAATAGTCTCCATATCATTTATAGTCCAAGATAATGTTATTCGGTGATCTACGGAGCTATGACAACTCAATAATGACCTCTCTTGTTGAACATAATGAAATAATCCCTCATCAATATTAAAACAATACTACGTAGTCAATTTAATAAATTTTTGTCAATACTATCATTGTCAATATAATAAATTACCTCGCCATTCCATATTGCAAATGCAATATGACCACGAAATCGAATAAGTAACTAGGTTCTCAGGTCCACCTCCATGTGGCTCCATCAACATCCAACCATACACATCCACATCATCGTTTGAAGCATCATCGTCATCATCACCACCATCACCATGACCTCTTACTCTACCTTTACCTCTGCCTCTACTATGTGCTCGGCCCGCTCTCTACCGTCGACCAAAACCCAAATCCCCCTCCTCATTCTCCTCTTCATCAACTAACCGGTGTCTATCTCGTAGTGCAGTAAATACATCAGCATTCATCAGACCCTTCCCATGCCCGCGTAACATGCTCGAACTACCACTCGCGCCACCCACACCACCTATGCCACTCATGCCACCCATGCCACCCATACCACTTATGCCACCCGGCCATACCACCCATACTTCCCATGCCACCCATACCACCCATGCCACCCATCATGTTTAATGAGGCTTCTATCTCCTCATCCTCTCTCGTAATAGGTGAATGCCCTCTCCCCTCAATGGAGAATTATAGGGAGCCTCAAATGGAATATCGGTAGGGTCCAGACTCCTCCTATCATCTCCGTGAACGGGGGTCCGCGTAGAAGCACCCTCGTCCCCCTCATTAGTGGTTGTATGTGCCTGATTAGCAGCTTTCCTGCGTTCTGAAGCAATTACAACCATGTTACGTACTCTACCCATATCCTTTGCATGCACTGGACGTTTCCCTCGTCGACGTTCGGGTTCCATCTATTATTAAAAAATAAATACAAGTTAAGTTATGAAGTGATAAATTATCTATAAAACATTTATATATATATACACGCATATATTATATCTATTACATAAGTTTTTTTTTAAAAAAAATACATGTTTAAAAAAAACACAAATCATCCTTCACTTTTGGTTCTATTTCAAAAAAATAATTACAAATTCTATAAATATATATACATGCATATATGGACAAAGTTTTTTTTTAAATAAAGTTTTTTTTACATAAGCTGTCTATAAATAACACCTAAACGATTTTACAAAACATCCGTTGTGAACACATAACTTGTGTTTAAAAAAACATGCTTTTAGAAAAAATAGTCAAAACAACCGCTACAACACAACGGTTTTCGTACAAAACAACCTCTACAAACCTGCGGTTTTAATAGTCCAGAACCGCAACATACCAGCAGAAGTTTTGTAAAACATCTGCGATTCACTCGCGGTAATTATATGAAACATCCACTACAAAATTGTGAATGTTTCATATAACTACCGTGAGTGAATCGCAGATGTTTTACAAAACTTCCGCTGTGTCCTAGCGGTTCTTTCGCATGAACTTGAAGAAAAAAAATGAAATTTGTCCGGAATTCAAGCAAGAAAACAACAAATTTAAACGGGAGAAACACACCAGCTCAAACAACAAATCCGAAGCTAAACCCAACTTCTTCAACAACAAATTATAGATAATTGAAACAACAATTTAACAACAAATTGTTTTTTTGAACAAACAAAATAGAGAGAGGGAGGGAGGGAGAGAGAGACCTTACCTTGTAGGAAATTTGTTGGGAGTGAGAGTTCACCGATTTACTAATAGGCTGAGAGAGAGAACGAGAGCAAGGCTGAGAAAGAGAACGAGAGTTATGCTCAAAGCTGCCAAATTAGATAGATGGTTTCAGTTTGGGAGTAATGAAGGGTTAGGTTTAGGGAGTAATGGAGGGGTGAGTTGTTGAGGGAGTTATAATTGAGGGGTGTTAGTGTGAAAATGGTGTACAATAGGAGTGAGGGGTAGTGGGGTACTTTCATGTATTAAATGGTGTTGCGTTTAGGGATTTAGGTGTTTCGTTTAGGTGTTCTGTATAATTTTAAACGGTAATTTGGAATGGGGCATGCTAAACGTCACATCTCGAAAGTGCTAAATCGTTACACCACTTAAATACAAATTATCAAAGTGCCATTGCCTCTGATTAAAACAAAATTGATCTTTTTTTAACCTGTATCTCCCAAAACCCTTCCGTCACTACGGTAGCTCTCTCTCTCTCTTCTAGAAAAGGTGGAAAGAAATAAAATTTTAAGAGGGTCGGCCAACGAGTCCAGATCTCTTGTACCACCCTTATGTACCCCAACATGTGCCACTAGTCAAACTAGGCCTCGTGGCCTATTTTTTTAACCCTGTTAGTTAACGGATTTGAGAAAAAAATAGGTATCACGATCTAATGATGTAATTAGAAAAACAGATGGGCAGAAAAAAAAATGGCAAAAGAGAAGCAACCATAGACGACGACACGAAGCTACCTCGGTCGATATTCGGAAACCGTGGAATCCTTTTTCAATCTCTCAAAAGAATAACCTGAACACTTTCGACTTCAGCTTCTTTTCGACACGTTTTTTTTCAATTTATTACTTTTTGTAGTATTCCTTAATTGGGTTTTGATATATCACCATGAGAGTATATGAGTCTCCTTACAGGATTGAACTTGTGAAAATTAAAGATACAGAGATTGGAAGTTTCTGATATATATTTGATATTTGGTCCTCTAAGTGTTTGATATTTTGTCCAGAAGAAAGCGACTTATTGGTATTCTTGTTTTGTTTACGGTTTATTCATAATTCTTTCTTTTAATATATAGTTTCAACTTAAAATTTTTGAAATTTTAACAATAATTTCAATGTTCCTGCAAAATCTTGGGCTCATTGCCATATTTTCTGCATCATGTTGTAGACTGTAGACATGCATGTGTTGGATATGTTCATTACCTAGAAATTTAATCAACTCTCGTTCTCATGAATTTCTAGTTCGATATTAGAGTTCCGTTACATACGTTTTACCTTTCAGTCTTTCACTTTAGTAACTAAGATTATTGCATAAACGTAGTAGTTTCACCTTTCGGTCCCTCACTGCCACAATATTATACAATTATTGACAAAGCTAAAATCGAATCAAAACGGGTGACATTCAAATAAATAGAAAGATAGAAACTTTATTTATAAATCCATTACGGGCTACACCTAATCCTACAATTAGAAAACTACTCACACATAATTAAAGTAACTAAAATAAACATGTTAAGAATAATCATAAAATAAAAGTAAAGAGAATGGAAGAAGAAGAAGAACTTGTAATAAAATACTTCCGAATGAATTCACGAACTAAAGTCTTCAAACAAAACTACTTAAAATGTTTATCTAACTATTTGAGAAGAGAATATGAAAGTAAAATTATATATCTCTCTAAGGAGGGAAAGAATGAGATATATATAGGAAAAACTAAGTCTTTCCTCTCCCCTTGTCTCACCAACCAAAATAAATTTGAGTAATGAGAAATAAATGACAATAAATGAAAAATAAATGAGAGATAAATGAGGGATTAAAAACTCTCAATTCCCCCTTTAGATGTCATTTAGTCTAGATGCATAAAAATGTCCAAACTAGAAAATATTGGAAGTGACTTTTAAGCTGCCTCAATTGAAGGTTGCGAAATATTTCACACCTATGGTGCGATTGTTGCTAGAAATCTTCAATGTAATACTTGACATTAGCTTTCCACCCACGAAAATTACAGAAATTCAACTCTTCTTTTTGTCTTTACTTCATCATTAAAGCTTGTCTTTAATTCACTAATAAAGCTTGACTTTAATCCACAAAATTGCAAAACTGTCCAATTAAGACAAATAAAGGTAAAGGAGTCAAAACAATTAAATTAATAATGATAAATGCAATATTGACTAGGAAAATAAGCCCAAAGTATCCAAAAATATAGACAATATGCACATTTATCACTCCCCCAAACTTGAGCTTTGATTGTCCCAAGCAAAGGAATAAATTCAAATTAAGAATAGCCCGGGATAGAGAAAAATAGGAAGTCACTAACTTTAGAAAACAAGTGCACTAGACCATGAAATTTAGCTCAAATCATCAACATTCCAGAAGACAAGGTCTTTAGATTCCCAAGCTAATAAAATTTCAAGTGCTCAATCTAGATCTCCAATCACTCACTCATTAGACACTCAATCAAGGAGAAGCCTGGGGCACAACTAGCTTGAATTATGGCACCACATAAATGTTAAAATTGAAATTCTCTAATCAAGGGGCACTCTCCATTCATGCTATTTAATTTAAACGACATGCCATAGGCAAAGCAAGCAAAAAGATCATTAGGACTTTATCTTAGGCTTGTAACGTTAGGCCAAGGCGAGGGCTACAAATGAAGGAGTGGATATACAAACCAAGAGAGCATAAAAGAATCATGTAAAATGTAATGCTTACTCACCACAATGTTCTTCATTTTTTTAAAGACCACTCACCAATTTCAACAACCCCCAAAATTGATTTCTTGAATAATCGGGTTGAAGAAATTACTCGCCATCAATTAACAATTAACCTCCTTATTTCCCCTTAGAGCACATGCAAACTTTATTTTCTTTTCCTTCGTTAGCGCCCTCTTTTGTTTTCTTTCTTCTTTTTTTTCATTGCTTCAATTTGTTTTTTCAAGGCACGCTAACTTCATCTTTTTTTTTCTTTTTTCTTTTTTTTTTCATTCCACCAATCAATATATTTTTTCAATACCCCTTCCTTCCTTTTCGCTCCCACCACAATAGCAAAAAATGTAACACATGAAAGCACAAACCCAACAAAAGCGAACAATATACACATGAATATTCATTTTAAGCTCTCTTGAAGAGTATGATAAAGTGTTTAGGCTAAATGGGTGAGTAAATGCGGGTAAATGAAATGAACGTCGAATGGGGGTCATTTGTGTGCATAGCACACACCATTCTTTACACAAGCTCAGGGGGACACTAGGAACAACATTTTTCAAAAAGGTTAGGCAAGAAAAGGCTCAAACTGTCCAAAATGGCCTAAATCATATCTCATTACCACAATGCCCATGCCAAGCTTAAATCATGCAAGAATTTCAAGGAAAGCCTCATGATGTCAAAAATCCAACTAATGTATCCACAAGGTACACATAATTCTTTGCTAGCCTAGCACCAAGAACAAAATATTGAAATATGTTTGTAGCTCGCAAACACTCCCTCGCGTGTTTTCTTTCACCCTCGTGTTTCACTCAATGCAATCCCAAGAAAAATTAGCAAGGGAATCATCATTAACCATCAACTAGCATGCAAATGAGTCCAAGATTACTCCATAAATGTAATACACATGCATACTCAAATGCCAAACAAAAATAATTATTCATCAAAGCTACAAGCTTGAGCATTTCAAAAGCATAAAATTTATTACCCCCAAATCAAAACTCAAAATGAAATAACCATCTCCCCAAACTTAAATAATGCATTGTCCTCGATGGAATGAAGAAAACGAAATAACAAAAGGGACAGTGGAACGAGCTCACCAAATTAGAGGGTGGGGGAAGGAGTAAGATGTGAGAGACTCCTGAAGAAAATCATACATGAGTACCAATTGATTGAAGATTAACTTGCACCCTTGGGTCATTTCTTTTTTCAAGAAGGTGTGAAGGATTTCCAACCCATGGTGCGAAACACACTGCCCAACTTCCGCAGGTGTGAAAACTTTCGCAGCCTTCAACTGGGTGCGAAGAATATCCTAGCTCGGGTGTGAAACACACTGCCCAAACTCTTTTTTTTTTTCTTTTTCAATTTCGCAGGTGCGAAAAACTTCGCACCTTCACACCTTCGTGTATGCATCTTTTAAGCAAAATCTTCCTTCTCATCTACTCAAATCCTACAAAATCAAACTAACAAAACAAAAGGGAAACTACGAGCGCGATTAAGGATTATAAAGAAAATAAAGCAAAGATAAAAATAAATTAAAAGAAAAGCAAGGTAAAGGAACTTCGGTTGCCTCCCAAAAAGCGCTTGTTTAAGGTCATTAGCTCGACCTTTTTTTATTTCAATCTGGAGTTCGCTCTGAGTAAGAAAAGGTATTTGTGGTACCCTTCTTGTTTTCATCTTCATGAACTTGCGTCTTTGACCTCCATTTATTTACTTCAACAACCTTAGCCGCTTCCTTCCAATTGTGACCATCTTCCTCAAGAAACTTCTTTCGAAAAGCTCGCTTATCTTGCAACTGCTTGTTGGAACCCTTAGAAATTCCTGTAGTAGAAAGAATGGGCTTGAGCTCTACTCGCGGAGTTCGCTCTTCCTTGGAAATTTGAGCTATAGGCACATGATCATCCTTCCCAATTTCCACTTTTTGAACTAGAGGATTAAAGTTTGACTCTAGCAAGTATGTAAATGCAACAACATCATCTGAATTCTCATTGCACTTAGGCTCATCTTTTACCCAAAAAACTATTCATTGGATCATTAAAGAAAGGTTGTTCATGTTCCTTACTCATTGCTCGATCCACCGAATAAATCATGCTACAATAATTCTCAACAGAAAAACATTTAGCAGTATTTGACAATTCAAATTCAATTTTCTCATTTCCAATATTCAAGGAGAGCTTTCCACTTTTCACATCAATCACCGCTCCCACGGTAGCTAGGAAAGGTCTACAGAGAATGATTGGGATATGAGAATCCTCATCCATCTCAAGAACAAAGAAGTCAACCGGTATGAAAAACTCTACCTACTGGAAATTTGACGGAACGATCCGCCAATTGCAATGAAGTCTTAGTGGGCCTCAATTCACCTAAATCAATTTTCTTAAAGACAGACAATGACATCAAACTCACACTTGCACCAAGATCACAGAAAGCACGATTGATATTAAGACTTCCAATCACACAAGGAACAGAAAAACTACTGGGGTCTTTAAGTTTAGGAGGTAATTTATTTTGAATGATATCACTACACTCCTCGGTTAAAGCCACAGTTTCATAATCTTCTAATTTCCTTTTGTTAGCTAGACAAAATATCTTTCCAAAAAATTTTCATAAGAAGACATTTGTGAAAATGCATCAGTGAACGGAACATTAATGTAAAGCTTCTTCAAAACTTCCAAAAATTTCTCAAATTGCTTATCAAGCTTAGCCTTAGCCAATCTTTGTGGAAATGGTATAGGCGGCTTATAAGGAAGTGGGGGGAAGATATTCGGGTTCTTGTTCAATTTCTTTTTCTTTTTCTTGTGAAACTTCAACCATTGGTTCATTATCATCACTTTTCTCAACCTCACCATTTTTACTCTCATCATTCCCAACCTTAAGGTCCTCAAGTTGTTTCTCACTCCTTAAAGTCACGGCCTTACAATGCTCCCTAGGATTTTGGTTCAGGCTTACCCAGAAACATTCCAGGCATTGTCGAGGACGAAGAAGCTTGTTGTACAATTTGGGTCTCTAACATCTTATTGTGTATAGCCAAAGTGTCTACTTTAAATGTTAAATTCTTAATTGCTTCATTGACCACTTCATTTCTAGATGTCAAATTCTTAATTGCATCATTGACCATTTCATTTTGCTTTGTTGGGTGACCACAAAATTTTCTAACAAGCTTTCAATATTGGACTTTTGAAGGGGTGGATTGAAAGGTCTAGGTTGAAAACCGGGGGCTTGGTTGAAATTGCCTTGAGGTACATGGTTGGAATTGTACTTATATGAAAATTTTGGGTGATTCATCCAACCTGGGTTGTAAGTGTTTGAAAAAGGATCATTTTGGGGTCCTTGATTGAAATTATTCAAAGCATTGAATTGTTCTTGAGACCCAAATTGGGGGAATGATTTTCCCACTTGACAATCAACTGCTAAGTGACCCAAAACACCACAAATTTCACATGGAAAATCATTGTTACTCATGACTGCACTCACATTCAATTTATCAAAATTTGAACTTAATTAGAATCAAATTTAGCCGCCATAAAATTAAGAGCATCAACCTCATACTTACCTAGAATTCCATTTTGATTGGTTGGTACCTCTTTCTGTTGTCCATTGAGAGTTGATTGTTGGCCATGTCTTCAATCAACTTATATGCATCATCGACATTCTTATTCATGAGAGCTCCACCTGCAGCAGCATCAATGGAAATTCTCTCATTATAAGTGAGTCCATTGTAGAATGTATGGACTATGAGCCACTTCTCCAATCCATGGTGGGGGCATAGCCTAAGCATCTCTCCAAACCTTTCCCATGCCTCGTACATTGATTCACTTGGCTTTTGTGAGAAACTTGTAGTTTGATTTCTCATCATTCCGGTCTTGCTAGGAGGAAAGTATTGAGCCAAGAATACTTGCGAGAGTTGATTCCATATGGTTATGGAACCGGCGGGCAATGAATATAGCCAAGCCCTTGCTTTGTCTCTCAAAGAAAATGGGAACAACCGTTGTAAGACCATGGACCTTCGTGTGTTTGACTTCCTTGTTTTGCATGTCAAATGGCCATAACATTCTTGTTGGCTTGTTGTTAGTATGAGAACCCAAACCTTGGTTATTTACCATGATCGTTATTATTTCTTAACATGCTAGAAATAAACCTAACATGTTTATCTTGATTTTAGTTCTTTTAGTTGAGTATTGGTTGTCTTATAAGATTTCTATGCTTTGTATGTCTTTTCGTGGTAGCTTTGTGTATTGCCTTAGCTTCCTTAACCCTTAACTAAGTCTTAGAGAGTCTTGGTATGATTTTTACATGTTTCTTGGTCATTACTTAGACCATTGGAAGCTTAACTTTGAGGTTGAGACCCTTCTTACTTGTATTTGAGCATTTGGAAATTAGGATGCATGAATGCATTCCTTTACCTTAGAGACTTGTCCATGTTACTTATGGTTCATGTGGGTTGAATTATAGACCAAGGGTACTAGTTCTTTCATGTTTAAACCATCCATGTTCGTGGACTTGTTACAATTGGAAATAAAATAAACAACTTATTACTTCACAGATTCAGTCCTGTTTTTGGGCAAACTTCAGGAAAATTATGGTACCAATCTACTAAATAGAATTGTCTTAAATTTTAGTGTGTGTTACCTACATATGTTAAGTTAATACCTGTAAATTTTCATAACTTTCCATGGTATTTAAGTGCCTCAAATAGGCCATGTATTATGGTTGTCTCTGTGTTCTGTTTTGAGAATTCAGAATGTTAACATGAACTTGGAGGGAATGTATTTTAATTAATACCAGTCAGAATTGATAAATTTAAAATTCTAAATTGTATTTTAAATAGTCTAGTTTCAGAAAAATCAAAAATTACCTCAATAGGAGTTGTGAGAGATTTATGGTAGATTTTACAAGATTGACTGTCCAGTAACTTCGCAAATGAAAAATATGTTTTCCAGATTTCGGGATTTTTGTGGTTGCAGCCATTCCCCCTTGCTTCCTTGACCCAAGTCCAACCTTGACTGACCCAATTCACTTATGTTGAATCCCCTTTCAACCATCTTAAGCCCTTGATGAGTTTTGATCAATGGTAGGCAAGGATTGACCAATAGAAACTCAATTAACTCATCACTTGGATTAAACCAATTTTTGACTCCAACATTCCAAGGCTGAACCATTGGCAGCCATTTCCATCTTACGTATGAGAGCTTGATGGGTTTAGAGATAGAAGGAGACCCAAGAACACCTCCATCCTTCACCGGTCGATTGCCGGAGATCCGGGAGCCCGATCGGAGTTTTGAGACTACCAAAACGAAACTCTTGCCTTCCTCTTCGATTGTCTCCATTTTATTTGTTGATCAATCATGTTAATCTAAGACTTAAGGTACGTTTTCAAATCCAAAATTTTTTTAGGTTCAATATTAGGGCATACTCCCTTCATAATAGTTGTTGTATACATGCTTAGGAAGACTTTTTGTGAAGTAGAAATCTTCATTTCAACAAGATAGAAATCTGAAAATTTGGGGCTGCCATGTTAACTTATTAATTTGGATTTAGTTCAAGCATGAATTTTGTTCTAAATTTTCCTAGGAGTAGTTCTTGTGAAAGAATTATTTACATTTGCAAGATGTTGAGAAATTGTCATTTTTAGGTTTGAAATCTGAATTTATTGGGGCTGCCCTATAAGTCAATAACTTGGACTTGAGTAAAGCATGAATAATGTCACAAATGTGTTTAGGAACAACTCTCGTGAAGGAAGTAATTGCAATTGATGGCCGTAGAGAAATTTCTATGCTAGGGTTTCAAATTGTAGAATTTGGGCCATCGATAGACTAAGGTCATGTTTGGCTTGGTATTGTGGTCCTAATGGATTTATAAAAATGGTTTAAAAAGAATTGTAAAACTTGTAGGAATGTGACCTACCCATGTTTTGGATCCTATGGATTTGGGGTTATTGATGTGGGAACTCTGACTCACTAGAGTCACCATGTATGTGTGAATGCACCCTAACTTGTTTAAGGACTTGATTGGGAATCTTGGGATCATCTCGGGGAATTTGAGATGGTGAATTAGAGAATCTTCTATAGAATGAATTTTGATGGGTTATGATCTAGTACTCTATATATAGAGTCTACTCGTAGAGTTACAAAGATAATCAAGTTGTTATCCAAAGCATGCTAGTATTGCCTTGACCTTGCGAAATAGTATCGCACAAACATCTTTAGAACCTAGACTACAACCCATGGGTCTTATCATGTGAGTGTACTACTTGGTACTTTAACTTAGAAAACCTCAACGAGGTCTCGTAGTATTGCAACGTAAGTTAGCATATGGCTTCAAGGACTTGAATGTGACAATAGTGGTTTATGACTATTACATGAACCTTAATGGATTTGAGATTTCAGGATGAACTATTATCCTAAAGAGAAAGACTCTAAGGATATAATCTTGTTATTTTGTGAACCTAGGCAATCTAGGTAAACCTTGGGAAGGTAGGCTTTTATTTTTTCAAAGCCTAGCTGGCATTTCTCGTCCCAGATCTGGTCATTATTTTTCTTTAAGAGTTTGAATAGGGGCTCACATGTGGATGTCATCTGTCTGATGAAGTGGCTGATATATTGCAATCGGCCCAGAAACCCTTGACTTCTATTGGAGTTTTTGGCTGCGACATATTTATGATGGCTTTGATTTTGGCCGGCTCGATCTCGATGCCTTTCTCGGTCACCATGAATCCATGGACCTTGCCTTTGGTAACCCCAAATGTGCATTTGGTGGGGTTGAGTTTCATCTAGTGCTTTCTTAACCTTTCGAAGGTCTTTGATATGAACACCGTCGACATCGCTGGAGTGTACGATCATGTCATCAACGTACACTTTGACCTCTTTATGAATCATGTCGCGAAAGAGGGCGGTGGCAGCTCTTTGATAGGTAGCCTCGACATTTTTTAGCCCAAATGACATGACATTATAGCAGTAGGTTCTCCGGGGGTTGGTGAATGATGTTTTTTTTATCCTCTGCTGCCATTTTGATTTGATTATAGCCCAGCATGCCGTCGACAAATGATCTTATTTTGTGAGAAGCGACGGCGTCTACCACAATATCAATGTTGGGTAGAGGAAAGTCGTCTTTGGGCGACGCCTTGTTAAGGTCGCGGAAGTCTACGCAGATCCGAACCTTTTTGTTGGGCTTTGGAAAAGTCACTATATTTGGTAGCCAGACCGGGTATTCTACTACCCGAATAAACTTGACATGTAGCTGCTTCATGATTTCTTCTTTCATTTGTAGTGACCATTCTGGTTTGATTCGCCGGAGTTTCTACTTGACTAGTCGAACATCCGGATAAGTGGGGATCCGACGCTCAACAATGGCTGGGTCCAACCCAGGCATATCTTCGTAGGACCATGCGAAGATGTCCACGAATTCTTTGAGGAGGTCAATAAGTGCTACCCTTTCAGAGCCTTGTAGGTAGCTGCCGATTTTGACTTCTTTGGTTTCATTGTTTAGCCCCAGATTGATGATAGATAAGTCTTCACCTGCTGCTGATGATTGATGTCTTTCCTGGTGTTTGACTGACTTTACGAGCTCAAGCAAGTAATTTTTATCTTTTGGGTCCATTTCTTCAAATGGCTCATTATTAAAATTATTTAATGCGTCTTTTAATGAAGGTGCAACTAAGGAATAAGCAAAGACATCTAGATTATCATTATTAGCAAACTGTACAGAGTTATTTACATTATTAAGCACCTGGGGTTTTCCTCAATTTTAGGGAGCGGATCGGTAGATGACCAATCCGTAAGGCTATAGGAATGATGAGGAATAGTATATCCAAAATGGTCCACCAGATCTGCAGTCGTCAAGAGCGAGCCGATCGTAGTATACCAATTCTGCAGAGGCTTATCAGCATTAGACTCGAACTCAGCAGGGAGCTTTTCATGGCTAGTGCCCCATCTATCATTCCCAGGAAACTGTCTTCCAAACATTTATTAGAAACTCCTTTTATTGAAGGGGATATTTACAACACCTTTATTCTGGCTAAATAGGTTTACTTGCCCTTTAAACTTCCTTTTCTTGATTGGTCTCAAAAATCTTGTACTTGCCACCGTAATTATCTTGTTGTCGATAAGATCATGAATGACATTTCTGAGTGCATAGCACTTGTCGGTGAGGTGACCTTTTCTTCCTTTTGGTCTGGGTAGAATACCACGCTGAGGTTTGGTCAAATAGTTGCGTTGGGTCTTTTCTCTCGGAAATATTGTACTGGGATTTGATTGCATGGACCCCTGTTTTAGGGAGGTTCTTCTTCATGTGCACAAATTGTTCCTGTCAAGGTTCTATGAACCTTTTGTTGAGAATAAGTATTTGAAGGATCGAGGGGAAGGTAGTTTTTCTGGTTATGGTAACAGGTATTTAGGTGAAGAAGTTCAGAGTTGATTTCTGGAGGAGGTGGATTGAGGTTATAAGCGTTTGGAATAATACCACCTTGGGAAATATGGTTAATATCTGGTTGAAGGCTAGTACTTGGTTGTTTTTTGGAGGCTTGGAAAATGATATTTTCTGTGGTATTATGACAGTTTATTTCAGGAAGGAAAGAAATATCAGGAGCAAACTTTGGGCTTTTAACTTTTTGAAAGATAGTGGCAAGAGTTTCTGCAAAACTTGCTAAAAGATCGCCAACCACCTGGTTTGTTATCTTTTTTGCGTGGGCATCCAATTCCTTCTTTAGCCAAATTTCAAATCCAGTGGGAGGTGCATACTTAGGAGTTCCTTTTTCTGGTTCCTGACCGTTTTGATTATTGTCGGTCCCAGTCATAATTTGTTTATTTTTAGCGGCCATTTTGCTCAAATTTGTATTCTCTGCACTAATTCTGCCCTTTTCTGATATGTTCCTGATACTTTCTAATCTGATCTCTGTGCCTGTATCTCATATCAACCAACCAGTACTATCTTTGCCTTTTCAAACTCGGGCTAGGTTTCTGAGGAAAAGGTTTTGGAGGTATCAGAAAGGGTTAGCTGAAGGCTTTCCGGGTTTAGAGTACAGTGTGCCTTTATTAGTATTTTTTTTATTATTTATTTTTCCTACAATTGATCGGTCAAGCACCCGTTTTGTTTTGACAGTCTCAGGACTATTCCTGGAATAGTGGATTCCTTCTCCAGAGTATAGGAACTTCGTATTCCACCTGCTTTTCAACTCCCCAAGATTGGACTAATCTCAAGCGAAGGATCTTTACTCTTTTCGGGATCCACCATTCAAAATGGTCTAGATCGAACATCAGAAAATAATCAGTCAGCCCCTGTATATTTTTTTATACACATCTTTTTTTCTTTTTTTTTCTTTTTCCTTCTCTTTTTTTTCTTTTCTTTTCTTTTTTTTTTTTTTTTTTTGCACAGGAGTTGACCAATGATTTAGAGATGTAAAAACCGATCGGTCTTTGAAGTGTCCTGAGATTCTTTATGCAATTTAACGTTGGCTGATGCAGGGGATAGGTTGGCCATGGTAGGGTAGTAGTTCGGAATATATCTACATGTGTGCACGTGTATGCGGCATCTAGAAAGCAGTAAAATCTTCTTTTTTTTCCAGATATAAAGCAAGAAATAAAACAGATATGACCTGTCTTGCTGTTCTTTGTGGATTTTCTAGGCTTTTTAGTTTGAGCGTTGATCGATGTCTTATTTTAATTATTTTCCTTGCAAGTGGACAAGACTATTGGAGAATAGTTTTGGAAAGCAAGGGTCGAACCACAAAGACAAGAAGATCACAGATAGTACGATTTATTGATAGCAAATTATTAATCTAAGGGGGTTTTTATATTAATTCTATTCTAAACTAATTATTATCTTGTTTAACTAATTAGCAACAATTACAGTTTATGAAGATCTTGTGACGGATGGAAATCTAGGATTCGGGTTTCACTTGTATCTCTTCTATGCTTATTTTAATAAAATATCATTCAATCTCTTGGGTTCGTTCACAAAATATAGATATAGCTTGTTGAATTACCGTTCAGCCTCCATCTTCAAATAATTCATCAATTCTATATCATAGGCACAAGAACATATGATATAACTGTCACTTATGTCATATATGGAACATGACCCTAACTTATCACTCTCGTGCATCGATAGGTTTAATTTATTGCGATGGTGAGCCAGTGTACGACATATGCATATTGATAAACACCACAATCAACAAGAATTGAATGAATAAAAATATAGATTAAAGTATATATTCGATACAAGTTACCTCCCACCTCTTAGATTAATGGTAGATTAGTTCATCTTTGACGATGAACATCACATGGAGATGATGGAATACATGAATCGATTTTCAATACTTGTAATTACAACAACTAATTATGTTATACAACATGAAATCTATTCTAAAGCTATAGAAAACTACTTTCCAGCCGTCCTAATGCCTTGGCTACCGGCCTCTATTTATACCATGGAGTTGTAGGGCGATTAGATCTCTTGGCCTGACGTGAAAACGCAATTTTGAGCATTCTGACCACCTTGCGGTCGCAAGGTATAAGGCACCTTGCGACCGCAAGGTCCTTGATTTCTCTGGGGCTTGATTTCTGCTGTTTCTACCTACCTTGCAACCGCAAGGTGTCCAGTCTGGTCATCTTCGTTTCTTGTTCAATTTTACACTCTGACCCCTTCTTGGTATTTTCACCAAAAACCTTTATAATTTGTATACTTTCACCTAAAACCATGAAACTCACAAAATCACTGAAAAACACACATCAGTAGCCAAAAGCCTCGTGGAATCGCTCAATTTAAGTCATAGAAGTATAGGAAATCGACGTATAAAATACATCGATGAAGCGTGAACAAGCAACCAATCACATCAAGAAATAGAAAGAAAAGTGAAAAATCTATATATTCATATTAATTACATATTGGTCCTAGTCCCCAAAATAAAATGACATTATGAAATAATATGTACAAATTTTGTGTGATAAACAAAAAAATGCATAATAAAAATAAAGAGCAAAAATAAGGCAATAATAAAATAAAGCCTCAGCCCTTTTGTTATGCTACCGGAAATCTATTTTACTCTTCTTTTTTTAAAATATACCTGTAGTGGTAACTAGAACGAAACTGCTGCAAGATGGGGGATCATATCCACAAATATATACACAGATATATAAGGATAAAATATTTAAAATGCTAAAGAAATATAACAAGCATATTATAGCCATAAACTAAGAAAACTGATTTTTTTTTTTTCTTGTGAAAACTGAGTCTATCCCTCCATTTTTATTTTCTTTAAAATAAAAACGACGTCCGCAGCGGAGTCGCCACTGTAGGTGCCCCGGATCGCTCCCGGACCCCGCCCGCCCTTTTTTAGGGGAGCGCGGCGTGCGGAAGGACATCACACTTTCCATTCCATCCTCCCTTGTTTAGGGGAAGACGAAATTAAAAGTGCAAAAAGAGTGTTGTCAAAAAGCACGTTGAATACGCCTCGGTCACCGAGTGAGCTTTGGTCCATTATGAGAGGTTTGGATTTTTCTGTATCTCACCCTCCCTTTTTTTAGGGGAAAATAAGATACAGAAAACGCATCACCCTTTTCAGTCTCATCGTCCCTTGTTTAGGGGAAAACGAAAAAGTGCAAAAAAATGATGTTGCGAAGGCGGGAACACGCCCTGCCTCATTGTGGACTTTTGAAAATTTCCTTAAGTCATTATGAGTGCATTGGATTTGTCCATATCTCACCCTCCCTTGTTTAGGGAAAAACAAGATACAGAAAATGCATCACCCTTTTCATTCCCATCGTCCCTTGTTTAGGGGAAAACAGGAAAGTGCAAAAAAAGATGTTGTGAGCCTCACTATGACCTTAGGCTTATTTTGGATCACTATGAGTGCATTGGGCTTCCTCGTATCTCATCATCCCTTGTTTAGGGGAAAACAAGATACAAGAAATGCATCATATTTTTCATTCTAATCGTCCCTTGTTTAGGGGAAAACGGGAAAGTGAAAAAAAAGGATGTTGCGGGCCTCACTGTGATCTAAAATGTTGTAACAGAGTCGTCATCTTTATGTTAAGGAGAAATAAAGAAAAACAAAAAAATAACCAGAGTTTGTAAAAAGGGGTTCGGAGGCTAAGTTACGAGGTGGGAAGGTGTTAGGCACCCAACTCGCCCTTTTGGTCTCATAAATGGTTTTTGGCTAAAATATGATTTTATTATATTTATCTAGCAAATGAAATAAAGTATTAAAAGCAGATATATCTGTATCTAGATTATTTACAGACTTGCAGCCACCTCATTCTAGTAATTACAAATGCAATAAAAAGATTTGGTCATAATAATGACTCTTTTTAATGTTATTTTATATAAAAATCCAGGCAGTACAATTGCTTATATTTTTTACATTGGGCCGGATGAAAATATCATTTTTATATAAAAACTCTTAAAGGTTTACCTTTAAGAGCGTAAGGTGTGTTTGCTCTGTCCTTTCGGGAAAAGGAGTCTTTTGTTGCTGCTGCGATTCGGACGGAATAACTGCTTCCGAAAGTTGCTTTTAGGCACTGTAAAACGAGCGGAGCAACTGCTTGCGTTTTTGCTGTTGTTTACTTGCTGCTGGCAAAAATCGGGCAGAGCAACTACTTAGTTCTGGCGGATTTGGCATCTGGATTCGGGCAAAGCAACTGCTCTTTTTGGGATTTTTGGACCAGGGAAATAAGGTGGAATCCTATCTGGATGGCTAAGGTTCACTTTGACCGGTTGGATTTGAGTTTGGAAGAGATTTGGTAGAGCTTCGAGGCTTATAGGAGGAGGGGACTCTTTCTATCTCACGATCGCTCTTTACCACGTAAAATAAGCGTTGTGCGTTATGGGTGAGAATTTCTCGGCCCTCAATTCTGAAGCCGAAGCCCTCTATTTATAGGCTGAAGAAGGGACTTCGTCGTCTTTAAAATTTCTTCTTTGTGCTTCATCAGCTTGTATCACGCGCTTGAAAGCTTGTACAAAATGTCAAAACGAAGTGCACTGTTTGAGCCCTGGGCGCCGACCCCATAGGGTCTGGGCGCTGCGCCAGGTTGGCTTGGTGGTGGCGCCTGGATCCTTTTTTAGCTTGATTTTTGACACTTTGGCCCCTGCATTTCACTGTTTTATGCATCCTGCTTTTCCTTTTGCATTTTTAAACCCTGTAACTTGACATTTGTTAAGTATTAACAGGTCTTGATATCGTATGTCACGTTCCATACAAGGAGGTACGAAATAGTTAACGAGCTTCTTTTGACTATCGAGACAGTAAGGAGAGATTGGGTGTCTGGCGGTTGTCGACAACTATAACCAGTTTATTTGTAGCCAATTGAGTCATCTTTGTATCTATGATCAGTAGTAAACTTATGGGATTACATTTAGTTCATTAACTGAGACTTTTTCGTTATTAGAATCAAACATATTTTTTTTAAACGTTTAGTCATTTAATTTCAGCTTTTAATTAAGTCATTATTGCTAATTAGCTAGATTAAAAACCACAATCTTTATCTTAAATTGTTTTGTTGAATTTTTTAGAAGAAGTGAATTCGACGTTCCTTGTGGATACGATCCCTACTACCATATACTCGTCATAAGGAAAATATGAAATTGTTTTTGACGGTTTGACACCCATTAATAGACATATTTTCAACGGAAAAAATAAAGGAAATCTCGTAACATCTACATTTCAGAGTTGTAATAAAAGCATATGAAAATTAAATTATAATATCAACTTATTTTATAACTAATAAAAATTATAAATTGATCACAACAGGCATAATAAAGACAGAGCTAATTTGGCATGCAAAGTTGTGAAATTATTAACTTGAAAATAATAAGGCTAACTCAGCAGGTATATTATTTAAGTCGGAAGGTGCGCGAGCAGATGTTCCTACCCGGGTCAAGTGCTTGGTTCTGGCCAAGGCTTAAAGCGGGAATGGCCCCTATCACTCGGGAGCGAGCATACTAAAGACTGCCTAGTGGGCATGGCCCGGCTCTGAGTGGCGACCAGCTAACTGGGCTCGGCCCAGTCCAACATTTGTACGTCAAAGCTATTCCTAGTATATCAACTGGGTATAGAGATATACGACTAACATTTTTCCTCGATCATTATAGGAACCGAGGTAGTTAGCCTCTACTTTGTGGGCATGGCTCCTACCGACTGACGAGCTTCCCAGTACGCGAATCAGGCAAGGCCTTATCTTGCTCACTGAGAGGATAAGACATGTTCATTGATACTCGGGTATATTGGAAGGTTGACCAGGCCTGGCCCCATCTGCCCGGCTTGCGAGTAGGTTTCGTCAACCAACCGAAGACAATTTATAAATGACAAGAAATCACTTGAACTAACGAACACAAACAACATGCCTTTTTCATTGATAGAATGATGGTGACCTTCAAAAGGGCTGAGGGTGTTGCCCGTTTGTTCATCGAGACTTGCTCAATGGTAGTATTTTTTCAAGTGATCTGTATGCCAGGGATGCTTCAAGTCTCTGCCCTCATGTGTCTGCAGCGTATATGTGCCCTCTCTGATTATGCCCATGACTTGAAAAGGCCCTTCCCAGTTAGGCAAGAGCTTTCCCCATTCTGCTCGGTGACCAGTTACCTCAATCTTTTTGTTCTGTTCACTGTAATGGGAAACTCTGTAGCTCGGCAATGCCATTTCTACAGGCATCATAGCTTCATATCCGTATGTAAGCCCGAACAAAGTCTCTCATGTTGGACCCCGGACAGTGGTTCTGACCGCCCATAAAGCCGATTGTAGCTCCTCTGCCCATTTTCGAGCTTGCCCCTTTAAGTTTCTCTTGAGTGGGAGAAAGACTTGCTTGTTCCCGGCCTCGGCTTGGCCGTTGCATTGCGGATAAGCGACATATGATAGCCAATGTTTGACGCCTAGGCAATCACACTCAGTAGTAAATTTGACCGAGAATTGAGTGGTGTGGCCGGAATTGATTACCTGTGGGAGACCGAATTAACACCATACTTGATCATGGACGAATTTGATGTCATTCGCCTTTGAAATGGTGGCCAATGGCTTTGCTTTGATCTATTTTGCAAAGTAGTCTATGGTGACAACTACATACTTGTACTTGTATTATGCCAAGGGAAACAGACCGATCAAGTCGATTCCCCACATGTCTACGGTGGAGGGCAACCTTGGTATGTTTGCGTATCATTGGCATTTGTCGCATTCGCGGACATTCTGCATCTCTACTGAGCGTAATCCAGTAATACCCTGCGCGTAAAACCTTTTCTGCTAGGGCTCTGGTGCCTGGATGGCCATCACATTCTCCTTCATGGACTTCATACAAACACACCCTTAGTTAATTATGGGGGGACACAGTGAAACACAGGTCTGACCTTAGATCGCTTGGATAAGATTCCTCCGATTACCGAGTATCTGTACGCTTGGCTTCTAACTGTGGTGGCTTTGACTTTATCCACTGGCAAGACTCCTTGCTCGATGTAATCCCTGTAATCGTCGATCCAACTCCTGACCACTAGCTCAATGTCCATTATCATTGGTCTGTCAATGGGCGGGGTTTCCAAGTGCTCGATAATGACTAACGAATTCAGTAGTTCTAGGCTCGCTTCGGCGAACTTGGACAGGTACTCTGCTCACATGTTATCGGCTCGGTCAATTCTGATGATCTCCCAGAACTTGAAATTCTTCAAGATTTCCTTGAAAAGCTCGCAGTATTTGACCAGGGAAGGGTGATGCACCATATACTCTCCTTGGACTTGGTTCACTACTAGTTGTGAATCCGAGTATTCTGTGACCGCTTCAACACCCATATCGGCTGTGAGTTCAAGGCCAACAATCATTGCTTCGTATTCGACCACATTTTTGGAGGTAGGGAACTTGAATCGAAGAGTCAATTCGAATTATGTGATCTGGTCGGGAGCTATGAGAAGGATGCCAGCTCCGCTCCCGACCTTGCTCGTCGCTCCGTCCACACAAAGGTCCTAACAGTAGGCTGGTCGAGGCCGCAGAAGTTGCTCATGCTCGAGCTCTGTTGGTGGTTGGGCTTCAGATTCTTCTTGCTGAGTGAAGCTTGTCTCTACCAAGAAATCGGCCAAGGCTTGAGCTTTGATTGCTTGCCTGGGCTGGTAATCGATGTGAAATTCTGTGAGATCAATCGACCATTTGAGTAGCCTATCCGATGAATCGGGCTTGTGGAAGACTTTGAACATTGGCGCGTCTGTGTATACTATGATTACATGTGCAGAAAAATAAGCCCTTAATTTTTGGGCAGTTATGACAATAGAGTAAACTAACTTTTCTACATTAAAATAACGACCTTCAACAGGACTGAGGGCCTTCGATACATAGTACACTGGTTTTTTAATTCCTACCTCCTCCATAACTAAAACAGCAGCCACAGCCTGGTCTATGGCCGCTAAGTACACATACAAGGGTTCCTCGGACACAGAACTGCTAATGAGGGGCGGTTTGCCAAGATATTCCTTGACCTGCTCGAGGGCTTTGGCACATTCTTCATTCCACTCGAACCCTTAGTTTCCGCGCAAGACTTTGAAGAATGGAAGGAATTTTTCTGCTGACCGGGAGATGAAGCGTCCGAGGGCAATGATTCTGTTGTTTAATTGTTGGATATGCTTGATGCAGTAAGGCTGCTCCATCTTGATCAGGGCTTGGATCTTTTCTGGGTTTGCCTCTATCCCGCGCTGATTGACCATGAATCCTAGAAATTTCATGCTAGAACCCCGAACACGCACTTTCTCGGATTCAGCTTCATATTGTGTTTGCGCAGATTGGAAAAGGTCTCTTCTAGGTCCAGAGTGTGGTCGCGGCCTTTGGTTTTGATGACCATGTCATCAATGTAAGCCTCCATGTTTCTACCGAGCTGGGAGCTAAAGACCCTGTTGACCATGCGTTAATAAGTGGCCCCTGTATTCTTCAACCCAAAGAGCATCATCTTGTAGTACCTCCACCTGCTCGGAAAGTTGTTTTCGCTTTATCTTGCTCGTTCATTTTTACTTGGTGGTATCCTGAGTACGCATCCAAGAAGTTGAGCATTTCAAAACCGGCTATGGCATCGATGAGTACATCAATGCGCGATAGTGGGTAACAGTCCTTCGGACAAGCTTTGTTGAGGCTCGTGAAGTCAACGCACATGAGCCATTTGCCATTGGCCTTTTTAACCATCACCACGTTGGCCAACCAGGTTGGGTACTGGATCTCTTCGATGATGTCAGCCTTCAGGAGATTTTTGACCTCCATTTTGATCGATGCAATCTTCTTTGGTGAGTACTGCCTTTGCTGCTATTGGATGGGTCGAAAGGTTGGGTCCACGTTTAGGTCATGCGGGCAACACTCTCACTGATTCAGTGATTCCCTGCATGTCTTCAACGGTCCAGGCGAACACGTCAAGGCTGCTTTTGAGTTGCTCGATCAATTTGGCCCGAGTTTCGGGAGGCATGGCTTTCCCGATCTTGATTTTCTGCTCGAGGTAAGCAGGATTGATGATGATATCTTCCAAATCACCTTGTGGCTGGAATTTAGGCTCATCTCGAACTTGCAGAGTATCCATCTACGCCGGGCCTTACGCCTAGAGACCGTTGGTGTTGGAGCGTGCTCAGTCCCATCGACCTCCATAAAGTCTGTTGCTCCAGATGATTCCCCGAGCTTAATATTGTTAATGGGGACTGGGCCCGGTGTAGCGTTGGTAGTGGCCTCCTTTTCAGGGATTGTGGTTGTTTGCTCGGGAATGTCCACAATCAGCCTTTATTTCTTCCTCAGGAATCCCAGACATACTCCCACATTGCACGCGACTTGCTATTAAGGATACCCACTCCATCCTCGGTGTAGAACTTGGCCTTCTCGTGAGGGATAGAGGTGACCATCTGGAACTTTGCCATGGCTGGGGCACCAAGAATAGAGTTGTAGGCAGATTTGAGGTCGATCACCAGGAATGTGATCATCTTTGTCCGGGTTTGTGCCCCGTCCCCCATGAAGACTTCCAGCTCGATGGTGCCCTTGACGCTTACTTGATGGTTGGTGAAACCTTCAAGCTTCCCCAGGTACGGCTTGACCCGAGTGTCCGATAATTCTAACCCTTTGAAACAGGAATAGTACATGATATCCATGCACGCTCATGTGTCAAGCAGCACCCCATCAACCTGCTTATTGTTCACAAGGCAAGAGATGACTAGCGGCTGCTCGGATGCCAGAGGAGTGCTTGCTAGCTTGCTGCGAGTAAAGCATATGCTGGGTTCCCCTACCCGCTGCACTACCGGGGAGTTCACGACTTTAGACAGAGAGTATATTTGTTTCCCGATCAAAGTGTTGGACAGGAGCTCCTCTTGAATCACGTTGACCACCCCTTGTATATGAGGTGCCTGGCCGCCTCTTCCTCTTGGGGGTGTCCCTTGTCAGTCATTATCGGCATTATAGCCCGCACCCTGATTCCTTTTGAAGCGGTATAATTTTCTTGCATTGATCAGTTTATGTATTTCCCATTTCAATACGTTGGATTCCACTGTTGTGTGACCGCTACCATGATGATAGTCGCAATACTTTGTGTTGTCCTTGGCATGAGTGAGCTCAGGGTCAAGTGGATAGGGCACCGGCAACGCGTCCTTGACCTGGAAGATGATCTCTTCATGGGTAGTGTTCAGCGTAGTAAATTGTAACTCCATGAATCTTTGTCTGAGAGTTGATGTGCGCCTCCTGTCTCTGCCCGGGCGGTTATTGCCCTTCTGGCTCTGGTCAGCTGGCGTGGCCGAGCTGTCCTGAGTATTGTCCTTGTTCTTGGCCTTGCCGCCCTTTGTATTCTTTGTTGAGCAGAAAAGGTCAGAATTGGCCAACAGTTCTGCCTTTGAGGCACTCGGATTCATGGTTAGAAACGTTTTCAGCGCTCCTGCTATCATGTTGTTGAGGTAACAGAACATGATCTCCGGATCACTGGTAGCAGTTACTTGGTCGAGCATCTCCCCGAACCTTTTCAAGTAGCTGTTGTATGACTCGTGGTCGCCCTGTTTGATCTTACCGAGATCAAATTGAGTTTTGGGTGTGGCGCGTTCTCGATTTCTGGAGTGAACAAAGTGTCCTCCAGCGGCTTCGGAGCTCCATAACTGGGCTTGGCCACGGCTAAATTGGCCATTTGTTTGGCCATGTCCCGCTTCATGGCCTCTATTCGCTTGGACAGGTGTTTTTCCGCGTCCATGGTGAGTCTGGACGAGCGGGTAGGCTCTGACTGTTGACTACGCGCTGGTGGGAAAAAGGTCGGTTCATAAGAAACTTCCGCTTCCCCTGACTCGCCACGCAACGCTTGGTTGGTGTGCCTGCGCCTCCGCGTACTCGCGAGGCTCTCGCGGGCTATGACTCTCTTCCCAGGCCGATACTCTACTACGGTGATAATACGTGGGAAAGATTTTGGCGGCTATATCGCTCGCTGATGGAATCGTCGCCCTGCAGAACTTTCATTGTCTTGTTTTGAAGATACATGAATAACGGAAGGAATCCATCTACTTGGAGCGGACAAATGTTGGGAGGCCTAGCTACCGCCAACAAGTCTTTGGATTGCTTTGAGGCGAGGCGTACCAAATCAACTACTGGCAGGGGCGTGGCCCAAGGCGAGCAGTTGCTGATTGAGTGTGTACATCTTATTATAATACTCTGCTTGGACTTGCAGAGCAACGACCTGTTTGTCAGGGGTTTGCCCGGGCTGGCTGATCAATGTATTTTATACGTCCATATCAGGTACTTTTATGACTTAAATTGAGCTATTCCACGAGGCTTTAGGCTACTGATATGTGTTTTTAAGTTGTTTTATGAGTTTCAGGGTTTTAGGTGAAATTATATGAATTATAAGGCTTTTTGGTGAATATTCCATGAAGGGGCCAAAGTGTAAATTGAAGAAGAAACGACAAAGGGACACTCTGATGACCTTGCGGCCGCAAGGTATTCTTACCTTGCCTTCGTAAGGTAGGCAGCAAGTCTAGTAAGTCAACCCCGGAGATTGAAGACCCTTGCGGACGCAAAGGATAATGACCCTTATGAGGTAGCCGACTTCGGAGGTTTTCAAGCCAGACTAAATTTCCTAAACCCCCTACAACTCCATGGTATAAATAAAGGATGGTAGCCAGAGCTCAAGGACGACCAGAAAGTAGTTTTTGATAGTTCTAGCGTAGGATTTAGAGTGTATAACATAGTTTAGTTGTTGTAATTACAAGTTTATAAGATCGATCCATGTATTCAATCATCTCCATGTGATGTTCATCTTCGAGGATGAACTAAACATCCATTAATCTAGGAGTTGGGAGGTAACTTATATCAAATCTATGCTTTAATCTACTTTTATTCATTCAATTCTTGTTGATTGTGGTGTTTATCAATCCCTCTATTATCTCACTTTGAACAAATTAATGTAATCGTAAATAATAAAGGCCTAGAGGTGCGGATAACTGCATGATCAATGTGCATAAGTCGTACACTGGCTCACCATCATGATAAATTGAACCTATCGATGCACGAGAGTGATAAGTTAGGGTCATGTTCCATATATGACCTAAGTGACTATTATGATCGTATGTTCTTGTGCCTAGGATATAGAATGGACGAATTATTTGGAGATGTAGACTGAACGGTAATTCGACAAGATATATCTATATTTTGTGAACAAACCCAAGAAATTGAATGATACTTTATCAAAATAAGCTATAGAAGAGATACAAGTGAAACTCTAATCCTAGATTTCCCTCTATCATAAGATCTTCATAACATGTGATTGCTGCTAAATTAGTTAACTTTAGAATAATAATTAGTTTAGATTAAAATCAATATAAAAACCCCCTTAGTTTAATAATTTGCTACTGATAATCGTGCTATTTGTGATCTTCTTGTCTCTGTAGTTCGACCCTTGCTTACCCAAAACTATTCTACAATAGTCTTGTCCACTTGTAAGGAAAATAATTAAAATAAGACATCGATCACTGGCTCACTTGACTTCCCTGACCGTTTTCTCGCTGACGGTTCAACTGAACCCTTAGGTCTTGAGACAACTGCTCCTCAACATACGGGACATTCTCACCATGTGGCGCGTGCCAAGCTGCCACCTTCTGATTCCTCGTTTGAACCCCTTGGGGCGCCCTTGGTGGAAGATCCCTAGGCGGTGGGTTGTTGTTTCCAGCTAGCTAGCTACCAGCCTGGTGGTTACTAGCAGTGGCGTGATGTTTTTACCCTTACCAGCCATTGCAATAAGACGGGTTATGAAGAACTCATCGGAAAACTTAAAGAAAGCTTTGAAAACCTATTTTCCCGGCAACGGAACCAAACTCATATGACAAAAATGCAGCTTGGACCGTCCCTGTGATGAGTAGGATATCTGAGATGGATCTGTTTCCTTGAACCTAATTAAGATCATGTAAAATACCTTAGTGGGAGTGCAAGACTTGGCCTCGCGAAACCACTCTGGCGTGAGAGTAAGTATCATGTGAGAGAGTCAAAAAACAATTTGACAGAGATTCTAGGCTCAAGAAAGTGTGTACCTTGAATATGGCGTGTGGAGGGGTATTTATAGACCCCCAATGTCCTTGAATCCGTCTAGGATTCACTGCCTTAGTTATCTTGTGGGATTATGAGAAAATCCCTAGATTTTAGGCGTGATGGGCGGCTGATCACGTGAATGTAGGGGCAGATATCACAAGTGTCCTGCTCGGGTAAAGAAACCTTTGACTTGTCTTGGAGAGCAAGTTTCTTAGGTTCCCTGCTCGATACGTGCCTGGGCGAGTAAGGCTTTGCCTGACTCTATGGTGTAGACTGGTTATAGACAAGTGTAGATCCTGTGCATGGCCAGGCAAGCGTGCAAAAGGCCGAGGCTTGACCAGGTTTGGACGGGATGAGTCTGATTCTTTGCCCGCTATAAGTGTGGTCCCCGGGCATGGCCCCTGGTCGGGCAGGCAAGGCATGTGTCCGACAAGATTTAGGCGGGAGTTATATTATTCATTGCTTGACGTCTCGCTAGCTCTGTCTGCTAGGTTGGTAGGTCGCATGCTAATTAAGCTCGTGACTGGCATGTGGTGGTCGCTCGTGCCTTGCTAGTGACCCGGCATCAAGTAATATCATCGCAAACTCGCAACTAAGCTTAAAATTAGACGAAATCATTCGAGGAAATCATCAAAATAAACAGTTAAGTGGAATACATATAGATCGAACTGAAAAATAGATCTATTGAAATTGAAAAATACAAAACGAGATAGCGATAGAGAGAGGGATAGAGAAATAAAGAGATGAGATCAATGAGTATACCATTTGATTACAAGAAAATTTGGCATTTACAACGTTTGATGCACACCGTTTTTTAAGAAACGTTGTGATAGGGTCATTTTAAACAAAATTTTCTGAAAAACGTTGTGATAAGGTCATTTTACACAACTTTTTTTCAAAAACGTTATAACAGTATCGTTCATACACAACGTTTTTCACTAAACGTTGTAATATGGTCGTTCTTAAACAACGTTTTTCCAGAAACGTTGTAATATAGTTATTTTTACACTTTTGCAAAATCACCCTACTTTCTCACTTTTGCAATAAGGTAACTCTACAAAAGAAAAGAGAAAAATATCACAAAGCCTTACTAAAATATTCTCATATCCAAAAAGTCTCAAAAATAATTATTCTATCTAAAAAGTCTCAAACTTAATACCAAAAAGTCCAAAATTTAACGCTTCTAATGATAATAATGCAATACAATTCTTATTATAATTTGCATAAATGAAAAGAAAAAAAATGAATTTTCGTCCAAATAAAAGTTTTTAACATAAGAATTTCTTTTCATATACATGTTAATTTTCAGACTTTTTGGTATGAAAATTATGATTTTAGGACTTTTTGAATATGAGAATTTTGTGTGTGGATATTTTCAGGTTTCTATAATTGTTTTAAGCATTCCATCCAAAATATTGGATGGAGTGATGAATGTACTATATGTTGCCAAATAGGCAAATACAATGATTAAATTGATTTTTTTTGTAAAGTCACCTTATTGCAAAAAGTAGAAAAGTAGGGTGATCAAATTATGATTTAAACCCAAAGGTATTTTCAGGTTTCTACGATTGTTTTGAACTTTCTGTCCAAAAAATTGGATAGAGTGATGAATGTGATATATGTTGCAAAGTAAAATGATTAAATTGAAAGAAAAAAAAAAGTAGAATCACCCTATTGAAAAAAGTGAGAAATTAGTGTGACCAAATGACGATTTAAGCCAAATAATAAAAACGTTTTCATACTTTTAAGTTTTAAGCACAACGTTTGGATACTCGGCATAATTTTCCCGCCCACTAAAATACTGTCAGTAAGCCAAAAACGCACTGTCCTTTCTCATATCTTTCTCACACTAGCCTTTCTCTCAAGCTCTCACCCTTCAATCTTTTGCATCAACAATGTAAGTCCGAAGATTTTAATCTAAATCGCATAAAAAGATGCATACTGATGTTTCTCTGTTTTTCTTCCCCTTTCACGCAGATTTTGTAGGAAGAATTTTGGGTTTTGTATCAGTGATTAGGGCTTGTTTGGACCCTTGAAGTCGTTACATCACCAATAGGCGTTCATCCGGTAAGAATCTCTTTCTTTCCTTATCTAATTTATGCCTTTATATAATTACATCAGTAAGGTTCCCATTCTCTAAATCCCTTTCCTTTTTTTCATAATTCAATGTTTCTTTTCCATTTATATTTGCCTAAAGTTTATTTTCCCCTCTCATTTCACTATTATGTGAGAGTATTAACATTAAATTTTGTTTATGGGGATAGTTGCTTTCTAAAGTCACATCTATTTTACAATGAGATCAGAGAAATAAGGTGGTACTACTTCCATGTTGATTGTTGAATGTAAACATGGAATGCATAGCTTTTTCTATCTCTGGAAAAAAGAAGAGAGGGATGCAGGTGGTCTGGAAAAGAATGAACGAAGGATTTCATATAAATAAGAGGGTATTAAGGCAGCTCCTTCTTGGGACTTTTGATAGAGTTCGCTTAGGAGCTAGTAGTGACATAGGGCAGTTAAGCATCAATCATGATGAAGACTCCTGCGGATAAGATTCGAGTCTTTCTACTTGGCAACTTTGTGCTAAAGAAAGATCATTCAATTCCAAGTCGTCTTTGGCTTGATCTAAGCAGAACATTCCAACTTTGTGCTAGAGCTTCAGTATTTTATTTGAGTTCTCATCTCCTCAACAATAGCTTCATTCCATTTTGGATTTTCTGTGAATATGACGTTGCAACGTAGCATCAGAAGATAAGATGGCAAAAAAGAAATCATGAGTTCATACGGTACTAGAACTGCAGGGGAATCGAGTTGCTTAGTACAAGCTATAATTAATAAGAACTTTACTGCCTTAGACATTTTCTTATTAATTTTTCTTGTACTAGCTCATAAGTGAGTGTGACAAGTTAAATTCCTGACATATACCCTCTTATTTATAGAACTAAGAGACAAGCCAAAGTGACTCATGAAGGATCTCAAATACAAATGCAAGTTTGTTTTGCTGGAAATGAATTGCATAACGTGTTCAAGCATAAGTTCCAATGGCTGCACATGACTGTTTGGAGAAGTAGAGAAACCAGCTTCCATGTACCATTAAAGCTCTCAGTTCCTTGCTTATCTTTAGCTAGAATAACTTAGAAATTCATCTTCTGGTAAATCAATGCAGTGTGCTGTGTAGAATGAAGTTATAAATGTAAGAATGTGTTTCCAACATCAACATGAATATTAGTCTAATTAAAGAAGATCCTAATGAAACAATGCATTCATCTCAAAGGGTAAAAACACAGTAATAGATCAGTAGATTCTATTCCAATAGAAAATATGAAGAAGTTTTGCAACATGTTGTATTGGCATCGGCTTACTAGCAGGTTAAACGAAAGGGTTTTTTTTTGGTTATTTAATTGAGTTCATCAGAAAATTCCAAATTGGAACTAAAATGATTTGATTAGGTAATTAGGAAGGTTTGTTTAGTGACCAGCGGGTGAGATATAAGATTTCTATGATCTGGATCACGTTAGTGATTACTATTAGCAGTTTGTGATCACATTTGGGAGTTCTAATAGGCAATGGAAACTTTTGGATGGCATATGTTTACTGTATCCATGTATTCTATCAAGGCGTAAGTGTAAATGTCATTTCCTGGCCTAATACTTGGTAACTCCCGGCTCCAGCATTGTGTAGATGTTTTTTGATAATTGAACATTGATATCCATGTCTTGGATAAACTTCAGTGATGTAATTATATTGAGCCTTCACCTACAGCTGAGAATGACTAGGAATTTTTTAAAGAAAAATTATCCGAAACTTCATAATTTTATTGATAATTTACACATTCAGATGGAGTCCCTGTCATTGAGGCTGGAATCTTCATAGAAAACTATTAGAAACCGTAAGTTAATCATTTTCCTCGTTGTGGTTTGTTAATTGAGGAACTTTCATCCTTGAGTACAGTTACTTACTGATAGAGGACCATCAGTTTATGCTTGTTACACTTATGGAGGTTATGACTTCTGTTTAAATTCTGGTTGCAGGGGAAAATGAGTTGAATGAACTTACAATTGCGATTACCGCACTTTTAACTTTTTTTGTTGAAGATGGTTATGGTAAAGTATCAATCTTTTTTACCTTTTGATTGATTTTTATTTTTCTATCTCATTTTCTTGGAAAGCAAATGGGTGTCTGAATTATGGGTCGGAATTGTTGGATATAAGGATTTGGTAAGGGGTTGGTATTTTGATTTGTTTAGGGGTTAAGTGATAGTTTAATGTAATGGGTTTTGCTCTGTTTGGTTTGTGTTGTGATTTTCTGTTTGGGTGCTGAGAAAATTATTGGATTGCAAAAGAGAAAAGAACAGAAAGTTGTAGTCTTTTGGGGTTTCATTTTTGTGGGGATGGGTTTTTTATTTTGATTAGTTTAGTGGTCAAAATGATGGTTTACGAATATTGGGTTTTTCTGTCTTTGTTCTGGTACGTGGGTTTCTGTTTGTTTGCTGAGAATGCTGATGGTCAATGACTTGATAATGACTTGCTTGGACCAATCATATATACTATCAAGCATTGCCTTATTTCTACATTTGATCAATCTAGAGCACAGATGTAATAACATCTCCCAAATTGTAACGTCTTGCATGATTTAGCTGCTCTGAAAAGCACATGATGAAGTTGACAGAGTGTTACAGGGACAGCATCCTACTTTTGAAGACGAAAGAACCTCAAGTTCTCGTTGCATAAGCAGTCGATGCGCATGTATCCACATCCTCCTGTAGGTCACCATCTGTTCTGATTTTTTATTTCTGCTATGCCACTCTTCTTACTGTTTAACCTTTCTCTTGAACATCTGAATTCTATTAGGTCCTGATAAGAAGAGCTCAAGTTGCCGGCGTGCTTCCTGGAAATATAAAGTGAATCCTGGTCAAGATATAATGATTTCGGTGTACAATATCCATCATTCTTCACAGGTATAACCTTTAACAATTGATAGTAATTCAAGTTACTATGAGAACAGGATAACAGTATTGGGGAATAGTCTTTACCCGGTGGCAGCAGCTCTAGGGGTCGGCATAAAAACTATTTGATCAGCGTACAAGCATAATCACCCAGCACATATAGCAAGCTGGAAAATGCATCTCTGTTATTTTGGCTGACCTTCAGATACAATAATTCTATAAAGTACTTGTATCTTTGGTAGTACTTTGCCTGTTATATCAACAAAAAGAATCCACTTTACACTCTAATGGCCAAACAAAATTCTTTGTTTCATCATCGCTCCAAATATTTGGGGATAAAATGATTTGTGCCAGAATAATTTAGCTGTTAAAATGTTTTACATGACAAACATCATATATGAAAATAATGTCTTACTATGACCAGTCTTATAGAACATTGTAATCTGAAAATGTAAATAAAGCTCGTAACTCAAGTGGGAATTAATCACCTAAAAGAAGCACCACCACTACAACAATTTCAAACTTATTGTCTTTTGTAATTTTTCTCTCTTTTACTTGACTGCTTTTTACAACAATTTCAAACTTATTTATTTTTTCTTTATTTCCCAACTGAGATGTTTTTGCTTATACATGATTAAAACTCAAATGAAATTCTATATGAATGGAGCACATTCTTCCAAATCGGGTCTTCAGCTTTTCTCTTTCTTAAATGAAGTAATATGACCTTTTGCTGTAGACAGTACTGCTCTCAACTACATTAAACTTGTATACTCAGCTACATTAAACTTGTATGCTCAGCTATTTCTAGAGGTAGAGAAGACAACTCAAAGAGAGCATAGTTTAGCGATCACCCTCCACCAGAAATGATATGCATTGCTTGTACTTATTTCCTTTGCTCCAGTCATGTCCTTTCTACCGGAGATGCTGATTTATGAACAACTCTGAAGAAAATCGCTATAAATCTTTCTCCCGTATGGATTCTCTTATGTTGCATAATTTCATATTGTGGTGTGATCTGATGTGTATCACAGTATCAGCTTACAGATATGTCCTGATTTTTAATATATTAGCTGTCTAATTTCTGACAAGGTGCTCCTTTCATATAGAACTCCAGTCATGAGGCTCTCATCCGAAGTTTTCAGTTAGGATTTTCCTTCAGGAGGCTTTGTCTTGATGGAAAAGGAGGTAAGTAAGTAGCATTTACATTTTAATTGCATATAGTTAGTAGCTTTTTATTAGTTTTCGTCTTATCGTGCAACTCAAATATATTTGATTAATCTTTCATGAAAGTATTTAAGACATTTATTTTATGTTTTGGTTGTGATGGTTACAATACAATAAGGGGCAGTCCTTCAGATGATCATATAGCTAATAGGTCATAACTCATATGTATGCTCTTGGGCAGGGCTAAAGGGCATAGGGTTGCCCATGGGCACCCGTGTTTCTGTGTATCTTTTTCTCCCATTACAAAGAGTCTGTAATTGCCAATGTCACCATCACTGTACCGTCACAGTATCACATGCTACAAAAAGTGTTTTTGAAGAACATACACCAGAGTGATGAAAGGCTGAGGTTGTTTAGATCAACAGGACATGATAGGTGTAGACAAAACTAACACCGGTATCTCTTCTGAAGACGAGAATAATACTGATACCCCTTTTGAAGACGAGGGGTACCCAAAAGAATGCACTTACAGTTTTTATTATTAACTTGGATACTTGTGGGCGACTCTTAGGAACAAAGCACATACTCCCAAGACACAGGGGAGATAATTTATAGAGGTTATGTGGGTTGTAAAATTGGGTTCCACCCACCAAAACAGAAGAAGACATATGATTAGTCAGAAGGGGCGTGGTAACAACACTCGCCTAAAACATCTTAGGACCTTCATGAATAACGAAGAGCTTCAGTAACTTCTAATAAAGTTTTATTCTTTCTTTTAGCTGCAATTTCTTGAAGTGTGCCAACAAACAAAGATTGATTGTGTCAACTCATGTAAAAGCTTAGGTGTTAGATAGGGCCCAGAATGTATATCAAAATCAACACGCCCCCTCGCATGACCCATCCACACGTGGAGAGACAAAGACTTATGCCTCACGGGGCATCAAAAACCAAACAGTGACAAAATGGGGTAACAAGTGTAAAAGGACGACTCAAACCCAAGACTTTGCCATTAAGTAGTTAGATAGGGGCCCAACAATGTATATCAAACTCAACAGATTGAGCAGACAATGTTCTAAGTAACATATAAGAATCGAGACTCAAAATTGGTATAGCAGGATCAAATAGAGTCTAAATTTCAACAATGTATATCAAACGTAACAGATTGAGCATACAATGTTCTAAGTAACATATTAAAATTGAGGGATCTTAGAAGTACTCAGTTATTACCATTCAAAATTAGTATAGCAGGATCAAATAGAGTCTAAATTTCAACACATAAATTACAAAGTATGGAAGTCATCCATGAAGGTTATAGAAAATGGGTTTAGAAGTTATATTATAAGGAACCCAACCATCACTTTGGGCTAACTCAAAAGAAAATGCAACCGCCTGTTGACTTCAAGAAAATAAGACACAAAGTAGTTTGGGGAACTTACATGCTGACAATCTAAACTAGCTAAAGAGTTGAAACTTGGATAAAACTTTTAAAGCTAGATAGAGGAGGATGTCGAACCTACAACCAATAAGGCGAGAGAGACCATACTAGAACAAGGCAAAGGCCTCGACATAGGCGTAGGAGTACTATCAAATATCTATAGACCACATATTCACTTCCTCTACCAATAATCCTCCTTTGCATAAGATAAAATATGAGATTGAACAATTTAGAGCACCAATTTTAGTGGTGTATAACCAATTAAATGAAAATTGGGTTAGTACAAAGGAAGAGATGACACAATAAAAAGTAATGCCGCAATCAAGAAGAATAAAGTTAAACTACTTGTCAAAGTCACGTGAGGCTGAATGGATGACGAACTATTAGTAGATACCATTTTGTGGGGAAAGTAACCCGAAAATATGATCGTAAGATTCAACTTAGACATATATCCATGATGGTCAAACATAAAGTATAATGAATGTGACAACAAAGATGTGGACAGGGGGATCTAATTTGAAACTCACAACCGATAAGTGTGATCTATCAAAAGATGCACTGAGGTATGGATAGTTGTTGTAGCTACCTTAACCATCAAATAGTTACCCTTCATGAGTTAGCATTTCAAGCAAGTCTCATGAGTCTTGTGGCTTAGATGCGAATTGCACCTATCTTACGGCCTCTTAAAGGAACCCATGAGTGGTTTCTTATATATTGACCATGGATGGGTGTACAAGGTTGGTTAGAAGCCTCTTTTTTTTTCCTTCGTTGATTGGGCAAGGTGGGGGGGGGCTTATTGTTTCTTGGAATAGAGAAAGAAGCAAACTTTTGTATTACAGCTTAGCGATAAGTCAGAAATAGATCTGTGTACTGTGCTACATGTGAGCTGATATGGATACAACTATTGCTCTTGGTTTTAACCTATAACACTCCATAATGGATGAACTTAGTGGTCTATATTCAACATACCAAAACTATCTATTTTCTTTAATCTCCTATTGAGGGAACTTTTACCGTCTCAAGATGGGTTCTTTGTATTTTGAATTTTCTCCTCCCTAGTTTTCCCACATAACCTTTTTAACATTCTATTTTTGGCTACATTCTATTTGTTGAGATTTTCTATCCTTGTTGCACATTCCTCCACTTCACCAACCTGATTTTATTCCACTCGTATCTCCCCAAATAGTTCCCTTTCCAGTATAGGTAGAGGTTAGTTCTTTTGGGATGATTCAAAGAGGAGGAAAAAATTATTCCTTGGAAACAATATAATGACGGAAAATCCATGTTTGAATCCTTAGTGCCATTTTTCAGCTAGGATTAAAGTTGCATAATGTTGAGCAAAATTCATCATTACAACCCAACCATGGGTAGAACTTGCTGAACTTCATATCATTGTTATTAAACATACAGAAACTTCCTGTATCAGATTAGACATCATTACTTAACTCAATCATTCTTCCTAATTTTCACAGGGCCATTACCACCATCACGCCAGATCGGTCTTCACTTTGTCAACCTTTATGACAATCATCTTAGCTAAATCATCCAACATTATCCCCCTTTTACCTTCTGCCAAGGCTGGATTAACAGATGAAATAGTAGGTGCAATACTATTATTAGTTGTACTTTGTGTACCATAACTGATGCACTCTAATAACATTTATTTTTTGATGAGCTACAACAGGTTGATCCTTTTCTCCGATTGGTAGATGACTGCAAGTTGCAGGCTGTAACGACTGGACTACACCATAATGGTAAAGTTTATGGATCAAAGGAAGATGATAATGATGCTTTGAAGTCGGTTTCAGCCATAGAGAAATCTGGGGACCAGTTAGAATCCTTTGCCACAATTGTAGTGAAGGCACTGGAAAAGCCAACAAATGTAAATTTCGTATTGATCTGCACCCTTTAAAAGAATTTATAATTTCTATAAATTTGATGCTAGGACTGAATCTTATAAGTCTTTTTGCAGTCTGAGTCTTCCATTTTGAAGGAACAGTTGCTTCAAAATTTCTTTCCTGATGATGCATGTCCTTGGGAGCTCAATTATTTTCAGAAATGCCAGCTAGCTACAATTTAAAAGACAAGGAAGCTCATGATGAGGTAATTGTCATGCACAGATGCCCATCCTTATGCTAAGTTCATTGCAATGACCTCATATAGCCAACCTACAGGTTCCGCATCCAGCATTCTCACATGGTGATTTGCAGCCTGATTCATCTGAAAGACGGACAGATTCTGACTTGCAGCTTAATGTGGATAATCCCAGCCTCTTGAGTGTCGACCATTTATTAGATTTGGTACAGAAGCTTGCATCACTATTCTTTCAGGTTTATGTTTATATACTCTCAAAGAAAAAAGGGGAGAAGAGTGCAACCATTATAAAATAAAATCGAGAAGAATATGTTATTTTATTATGGGTTGGGGCCATTGGGTAGAGTTTTATAAAGCTGCAATACCGTTTATACAATATGCTTCAAATGATAGCCAAAAATTTCCTGGGAGTATGAACAATAGTTATTTATTTAGGTTATCGATCCAGTACCATGAATCTTCTACAGTTAGCAGGTAGTGAACTGCGAAAAGATATTCTCACAAAATTAAATATAACGAAATGATGAGAAGTGGATTTGGAAACAACAGTTTAAGGATATTTGCGATATTTGTGATATTTGCGAAATGATATTCTCACAGTGATTGATGGCTTAAAGAAAGGGGATCTTTATCTCAGACTGTTGAGTAGGAGAGTTTTTCTTGAGGGATCACGTGATCAGTTTTCCTCTCTTTGGGCTAAACCTATGGGGAGCTATCGAGGCTATTAGTGAATCTTATGTGACTTCATAAATGGAAGAATATGTGAAATATCCAATGCTTGAAGATTTTTCATCAAAAAGAAGATCAAGTCCTCTATCTCTGTATTGGGGTTGTTGGCTTGATAGGTGGATGTAGGAGGAGACAGCAAAGCAGCTGTCGTATTGCCAGTAATAAGTCTCTAGGTCCAATTGACCCTTTTTCAGGACATGTTGTGACATTGTCAAGGATAACCCCATGCATTTTATGGAGCTTTTTGAGAATGAGACTCTGTAATAGCATTCATTCTCGTTCATTTCTCTTATTCCTAAAAGTAGTAGTTCTTTCAAAGACGATTTTGGACCTGGCAGCCTTCATACTAATGTGCAAGGAGACTTTGTGGTGGTGCTCAAGATTATCTCTGATTTTGGGAGTGCATTTCTCTTGAGGGGGCGAGGAGCAATTTTGGAAGTATTTAGTCGTGGAGTATTTGTTTTCATTTATGTTGTCATATGAATATCCTAGTTGGAACAGTTTTATGAAAGAGAATGTGTGTTTAACTTAGAAAACCTTCAGTTTTGCTGTTAGTGCTTCTTTGCAAGCTATATTGTACATGTCCATGGTTTGCTTAGGCTCCAGCTTTAGCCTTCGCATTTCTGCTTCAACGTCATCCTGTATTTTCAGGTACATATCAGTATGGCATGATCTCTTCAATGCATGCTTACTGTATCAACTTCCTACTACTTGAATAATATGGCTTTTGGTTGTTCATAATAAGGTAACTCCTATTTGCAGAATAGTACATGGATTTTACATGGAAAATTATTTGCGTTGAGTTGTCTTGATCCAGCCAATATGCGTTGCTTCTAAGCTATTTCGGTACCTGTCAGCATGTGCTAGATCAGATGTTCCTACAACAGTTCTGCAGTCTTTATTGGTTGATGAACAAGACAATGGGGATCATGACCTTCAGAAGGTTTCCAGTTTCTATAACTTTGTTGCAAAAGGTTTTCCATGCAGTTATCTTGTATTCTGAATACACCATTTATCTTGAATAATTTTTTTACTTGCTAGTGATTACTAAGTTATGGACCATGATTCACTAAATTTTTTATAAAACTTTCATGTTGAAAGTAGTTATCTTGTTGAGAAGTGAGTATTTTATATGGGGATTTCCTATTATCCCTTTTAAGAATGCAAGCTACCTATGCTTTAAATTATAAAGACAATAGGATGTGTTCCCTGTTTAGAAGTTATATATACTCAGATGGGAGAAATGAGTCCTAACCCTATGGCGGCTTTACAGCGAACTTGCAGAAATTCTAAAGATTTCTACTTGCTATGAGAAAAATTGGTTGTCAAACCTGACTTTTTGAAGCTCTGCTACTATTAGCTATTAATATAGCCAGCAGATAGACAAGACTCACGTATCATATCATAAATTTTGAGTAGCATCGAATTATCTTCAATCAAGTTGGTAATTTGATGTTCTTGTATCAGGGGTTAATTTCTTCTAGATCATGGGCTGGTTTGTATACGCAACTAAATACCAATCTAAGCTGCATATTTGCTTGCTACTAATATAAATTTGGTTTGAAGCAAATTTGATTGTTTTAAGTCATGGCTAAATGCAATAACAACTACATTGTTTCAGTCATGACGGAATTTAAATTCCCTTGCTTGAATTCTCGAATGAACTAAATCGAAAAATTACAACATTGATTCCTAACATATAGCAAAAGAATTTTATCATACAAGAATTTGTGAAACATGAAGTCACTCCTAAAATTTGACTACATTAATTGCATATAAATAATGAAAAGCATAATAATGTAACATGAATTCATCAAATTGCTTAGAGATACAAATACAGAATTTGAAATATGGCCTTGAATTTCATCCAAATCTGTTGCTGATAGAATTCAGAATTCATATTGAAACAAGAATTCTCAATCCGAATGAACACACGTAGACCTAGTATATTATGCCTTACTTACCGAATCCTAGTCATCCTATATATTCCCTTTCTGTGCATCGATTTCTCTCATTTCAGGTGGTCCTCTGTGCCATCCATTTATAAATTACTAGGAAAAGGCACGTGCGTTGCACGTATTGTCTTGCTTAAAACAGAAATCTATTGCATTGGTTGTGAAATGTATTTTTCATTAAGTTAAGGGGAAGAGAACTAAGTTACAGTTATTGAAATTAAGAGAAAGTAAACATATTAAATTTTTATAAAAAAATGTCCAATGATGAAATGTATAAGAGACAACCTACACTTTTATAAGTAGTTAGATTAGATTAGATTAAATTAGATTAGATTAGATTATATTATATTATTATTGATACAATTTTTCATATAAATCTTATAATATCTTTCCCGAACATATTTATGAAAGTAAAACAATATTATTTTTTTAGTTTCGAATAAAGTTTTAGTTTCTCAACCGAGTAAGGGTATTTTTGTCTTTCAGAAAATATTGGGCGACATTTCAATTTATTGTTTAATTATTCACGAAATTAATTTGCTTATGAAAAATTTACTCTTTTGGCCTTAATTCATGGCAAGTGATTTATAATATTTATGACACTTTTTTCTAATCATTATTATTTGGCATTATAAATTTATGTGTATTGTCCTTAACAAAAGGCACAAATTCATCACATGATACTTTATTTTTCATCTTCTTGACATTATGACACATTTTTAAACTTATTTATCTTATTTTATTCATGGGTAATAACTAAACATGCATCGAGTGAGGGTATTTTTGTCTTTTAGAAAATATTGGGCGACATTTCAATTTATTGTTTAATTATTCACGAAATTAATTTGCTTATGAAAAATTTACTCTTTTGGCCTTAATTCATGGCAAGTGATTTATAATATTTATGACATTTTTTTCTAATCATTATTATTTGCCATTTTAAATTTATGTGTATTGTCCTTAACAAAAGGCACAAATTCATCAAATGATACTTCATTTTTTCATCTTCTTGACATTATGACACATTTTTTAAACTTATTTATCTTATTTTATTCATGGGTAATAACTAAACATGCTACCAATTTCTTTAATATCTCGATACTAACCGACAATTCTATTACTATAGAAATAATTTTTCATATAAATTTTATAATGTCTTTCGAACATATTTAAGAAAGTAAAACCATATTATTTTTTTAGTTTCGAATAAGGTTTTTGTGTCTCAACCGAGTAAGGGTATTTTTGTCATTTCAATAAATATTAGGCGACATTTGTAACGATCCTGGTAGGTGGGGGAAATTGAAAAAAAAATCAAAATACAGGACGAAATGAATTGAATTAAAAAATGTAGGACATAAATTGAAAATAGGTACAAGTTAAGGGATCAAACTATTATTTAATTATTCATTGAATTAATTAGTCTATAACAAATTTACTCTTTTGACCTTAATTAATGGTGAGTGATTTATTAAGTTAAAGAATACATTTGTCTATACATTAAGTTGTAAGAGACAACCTACACTTTTATAAGTAGTTAGATTAGATTAGATTAGATTAGAGTAGATTAAATTAAATTATATTACTATTGATACAATTTTTCATATAACTCTTATAATGTCTTTCCCGAACATATTTATGAAAGTAAAACAATATTATTTTTTTAGTTTTGAATAAAGTTTTAGTTTCTCAACCGAGTAAAGGTATTTTTGTCTTTCAGAAAATATTGGGCGACATTTCAATTTATTATTTAATTATTCACGAAATTAATTTTCTTATGAAAAATTTAGTCTTTTGGCATTAATTCATGGCAAGTGATTTATAATATTTATGACACTTTTTTCTAATCATTATTGTTTGGCACGATAAATTTATGTGTATTGTCCTTAACAAAAGGCACAAATTCATCAAATAATACTTCATTTTTTCATCTTCTTGACATTATGACACATTTTTTCACTTATTTATCTTATTTTATTCATGGGTAATAACTAAACATGCTACCAATTTGTTTAATATCTCGATAGTAACCGACAATTCTATTACTATAGATATAATTTTTCATATAAATTTTATAATGTCTTTCCCGAACATATTTATGAAAGTAAAACAATATTATTTTTTTAGTTTCGAATAAAGTTTTAGTTTCTCAACCGAGTAAGGGTATTTTTGTCTTTCAGAAAATATTGGGCGACATTTCAATTTATTATTTAATTATTCAAGAAATTAATTTGCTTTTAACAAATTTACTCTTTTGGCCTTAATTCAATGGCAAGTGATTTATAATATTTTGACACTTTTTTCTAATCATTATTATTTGGCATTATAAATTTATGTGTATTGTCCTTAACAAAAGGCACAAATTCATCAAATGATACTTCATTTTTTCATATTCTTGACATTATGACACATTTTTAAACTTATTTGATCTTATTTTATTCATGGGTAATAACTAAACATGCTACCAATTTGTTTAATATCTCGATACTAAACAATTCTATTACTATAGATATAATTTTTCATATAAATTTTATAATGTCTTTCCCGAACATATTTAAGAAAGTAAAACCATATTATTTTTTTAGTTTCGAATAAGATTTATGTGTCTCAACCGAGTAAGGGTATTTTTGTCATTTCAATAAATATTAGGCGACATTTGTAACGATCCTGGTAGGTAGGGGAAATTGAAAAAAAAATCAAAATACAGGACAAAATGAATTGAATTAAATAATGTAGGACATAAATTGAAAATAGGTACAAGTTAAGGGATCAAACTATTATTTAATTATTCATTGAATTAATTAGTCTATAACAAATTTACTCTTTTGACCTTAATTAATGGTGAGTGATTTATTAAGTTAAAGGGTACATTTGTCCATACATTAAGTTGTAAGAGACAACCTACACTTTTATAAGTAGTTAGATTAGATTAGATTAGATTAGATTAGATTAAATTGTATTACTATTGATACAATTTTTCATATAAATCTTATAATGTCTTTCCCGAACATATTTATGAAAGTAAAACAATATTATTTTTTTAGTTTCGAATAAAGTTTTAGTTTCTCAACCAGTAAGGGTATTTTTGTCTTTCATAAAATATTGGGCGACATTTCAATTTATTATTTAATTATTCACGAAATTAATTTGCTTATGAAAATTTACTCTTTTGGCCATAATTCATGGCAAGTGATTTATAATATTTATGACACTTTTTTCTAATCATTATTATTTGGCATGATAAATTTATGTGTATTGTCCTTAACAAAAGGCACAAATTCATCAAATGATACTTCATTTTTTCATCTTCTTGACATTATGACACATTTTTTAAACTTATTTATCTTATTTTATTCATGGGTAATAACTAAACATGCTACCAATTTGTTTAATATCTCGATACTAACCGACAATTCTATTACTATAGATATAATTTTTCATATAAATTTTATAATGTCTTTCCCGAACATATTTATGAAAGTAAAACCATATTATTTTTTTAGTTTCAAATAAAGTTTTAGTTTCTCAACCGAGTAAGGGTATTTTTGTCTTTCAGAAAATATTGGGCGACATTTCAATTTATTATTTAATTATTCACAAAATTAATTTGCTTATGAAAAAATTTACTATTTTTGCCTTAATTCATGGCAAGTGATTTATAATATTTAAGACACTTTTTCTAATCATTATTGTTTGACATGATAAATTTATTTGTATTGTCCTTAACAAAAGGCACAAATTCATCAAATGATACTTTATTTTTTCATCTTCTTGACATTATGACACATTTTTTAAACTTATTTAACTTATTTTATTCATGGGTAATAACTAAACATGCTTCCAGTTTGTTTAATATATTGATACTAACACAATTCTATTACTATAGATATAATTTTTCATATAAATTTTAAATGTCTTTCGAACATATTTAAGAAAGTAAACCATATTATTTTTTAGTTTCGAATAAAGTTTTAGTTTCTCAACCGAGTAAGGGTATTTTTGTCTTTCAGAAAATATTGGGCGACATTTCAATTTATTATTTAATTATTCACAAAATTAATTTGCTTATGAAAAATTTACTATTTTTGCCTTAATTCATGGCAAGTGATTTATAATATTTAAGACACTTTTTTCTAATAATTATTGTTTGACATGATAAATTTATTTGTATTGTCCTTAACAAAAGGCACAAATTCATCAAATGATACTTTATTTTTTCATCTTCTTGACATTATGACACATTTTTTAAACTTATTTAACTTATTTTATTCATGGGTAATAACTAAACATGCTTCCAGTTTGTTTAATATATTGATACTAACCGACAATTCTATTACTATAGATATAACTTTTCTTATAAATTTTAAAATGTCTTTCCCGAACATATTTAAGAAAGTAAAACCATATTATTTTTTAGTTTCAAATAAAGTTTTAGTTTCTCAACTTAGTAAGGGTATTTTTGTCTTTCAGAAAATATTGGCGACATTTCAATTTATTATTTAATTATTCACGAAATTAATTTGCTTATGAAAAATTTACTATTTTTGCCTTAATTCATGGCAAGTGATTTATAATATTTAAGACACTTTTTTCTAATAATTATTGTTTGCATGATAAATTTATTTGTATTGTCCTTAACAAAAGGCACAAATTAATCAAATGATACTTCATTTTTTCATCTTCTTGACATTATGACACATTTTTAAAACTTATTTATCTTATTTTATTCATGGTAATAACTAAACATGCTACAAATTTGTTTAATATCTCGATACTAACCGACAATTCTATTACTATAGATATAATTTTTCATATAAATCTTATAATGTCTTTCGAACATATTTAAGAAAGTAAACCATATTATTTTTTAGTTTCGAATAAGGTTTTTATGTCTCAACCGAGTAAGGGTATTTTTGTCATTTCAATAAATATTAGGCGACATTTGTAACGATCTGGTTAGGTGGGGAAATTGAAAAAAAATCAAAATACAGGACGAAATTAATTGAATTAAATAATGTAGGACATAAATTGAAAATAGGTACAAGTTAAGGGATGAAACTATTATTTAATTATTCATTGAATTAATTAGTCTATAACAAATTTACTCTTTTGACCTTAATTAATGGTGAGTGATTTATTAAGTTAAAGGGTACATTTGTCCATACATTAAGTTGTAAGAGACAACCTACACTTTTATAAGTAGTTAGATTAGATTAGATTAGATTAGATTAGATTAGATTAGATTAGATTAGATTAGATTAAATTAAATTGTATTACTATTGATACAATTTTTCATATAACTCTTATAATGTCTTTCCCGAACATATTTATGAAAGTAAAACAATATTATTTTTTAAGTTTCGAATAATGTTTTAGTTTTCTCAACCGAATAAGGGTATTTTTGTCTTTCAAAAAATATTGGGCGACATTTCAATTTATTATTTAATTATTCACAAAATTAATTTGCTTATGAAAAATTTACTCTTTTGGCCATAATTCATGGCAAGTGATTTATAATATTTATGACACTTTTTTCTAATCATTATTGTTTGGCATGATAAATTTATGTGTATTGTCCTTAACAAAAGGCACAAATTCATCAAATGATACTTCATTTTTTCATCTTCTTGACATTATGACACATTTTTTAAACTTATTTATCTTATTTTATTCATGGGTAATAACTAAACATGCTACCAATTTGTTTAATATCTGATACTAAAACCGAATTCTATTACTATAGATATAATTTTTCATATAAATTTTATAATGTCTTTTAGAACATATTTATGAAAGTAAAACCATATTATTTTTTAGTTTCGAATAAAGTTTTAGTTTCTCAACCGAGTAAGGGTATTTTTGTCTTTCGAAAATATTGGGCGACATTTCAATTTATTATTTAATTATTCAAAATTAATTTGCTTATGACAAATTTACTCTTTTGGCCTTAATTCATGGCAAGTGATTTATAATATTTATGACACTTTTTCTAATCATTATTATTTGGCATGATAAATTTATGTGTGTCCTTAACAAAAGGCACAAATTCATCAAATGATACTTCATTTTTTCATCTTCTTGACATTATGACACATTTTTAAAACTTATTTATCTTATTTTATTCATGGGTAATAACTAAACATGCTAAATTTGTTTAATATCTCGATACTAAGCAAACAATTATTACTATAGATATAATTTTTCATATAAATTTTATAATGTCTTTCCGAACATATTTAAAAAAGTAAACCATATTATTATTTTAGTTTCAAATAAGGTTTTGTTCTCCAACCGAGTAAGGGTATTTTGTCATTTCAATAAATATTAGGCGACATTTGTAACGATCTGATAGGTGGGGGAATTGAAAAAAAATCAAAATACAGGACAAATGAATTGAATTAAATAATGTAGGACATAATTGAAAATAGGTACAAGTTAAGGGATCAAACTATTATTTAATTATTCATTGAATTAATTAGTCTATAACAAATTTACTCTTTTGACCTTAATTAATGGTGAGTGATTTATTAAGTTAAAGGGTACATTTGTCCATACATTAAGTTGAGACAACCTACACTTTTATAAGTAGTTAGATAGATTAGATTAGATTAGATTAGATTAGATTATATTAGATTAGATTAGATAAGATTAAATTAAATTGTATTACTATTGATACAATTTTTCATATAAATCTTATAATAGAACATATTTATGAAAGTAAAACAATATTATTTTTTAGTTTCGAATAAAGTTTTAGTTTCTCAACAGTAAGGGTATTTTTGTCTTCAGAAAATATTGGGCGACATTTCAATTTATTATTTAATTATTCACGAAATTAATTTGCTTATGACAAATTTACTCTTTTGGCCTTAATTCATGGCAAGTGATTTATAATATTTATGACACTTTTTCTAATCATTATTATTTGGCATGATAAATTTATGTGTATTGTCCTTAACAAAAGGCACAAATTCATCAAATGATACTTCATTTTTTCATCTTCTTGACATTATGACATTTTTTAAAACTTATTTATCTTATTTTATTCATGGGTAATAACTAAACATGCTACCAATTTGTTTAATATCTCGATACTAACCGACAATTCTATTACTATAGATATAATTTTTCATATAAATTTTATAATGTCTTTCGAACATATTTAAGAAAGTAAAACCATATTATTTTTTTAGTTTCGAATAAGGTTTTGTGTCTCAACCAGAGTAAGGGTATTTTGTCATTTCAATAAATATTGGCGACATTTGTAACGATCTGATGGGGGAAATTGAAAAAAAATCAAAATCGGGGCGAAATGAATTGAATTAAATAATGTAGGACATAAATTGAAAATAGGTACAAGTTAAGGGATCAAACTATTATTTAATTATTCCTTGAATTAATTAGTCTATAACAAATTTACTCTTTTGACCTTAATTAATGGTGAGTGATTTATTAAGTTAAAGGGTACATTTGTCCATACATTAAGTTGTAGAGACAACCTACACTTTTATAAGTAGTTAGATTAGATTAGATTAGATTAGATTAGATTAGATTAGATTAGATTAGATTAAATTAAATTGTATTACTATTGATACAATTTTTCATATAACTCTTATAATGTTTTTCCGAACATATTTATGAAAGTAAAACAATATTATTTTTTTTAGTTTCGAATAAAGTTTTAGTTTCCAACCAAGTAAGGGTATTTTTTGTCTTTCGAGAAAATATTGGGCGACATTTCAATTTATTATTTAATTATTCACGAAAATTAATTTGCTTATGAAAAATTTACTCTTTTGGCCTTAATTCATGGCAAGTGATTTATAATATTTATGACACTTTTTCTAATCATTATTATTTGGCATGATAAATTTATGTGTATTGTCCTTAACAAAAGGCACAAATTCATCAAATGATACTTCATTTTTTCATCTTCTTGACATTATGACACATTTTTTAAACTTATTTATCTTATTTTATTCATGGGTAATAACTAAACATGCATGTTAATTTGTTTAATATCTAAAATCTTAGCAAACAATTATTCTATAGATATAATTTTTCATATAAATTTTATAATGTCTTTCGAACATATTTAATAAAGTAAAACCATATTATTTTTTAGTTTCGAATAAAGTTTT